>BSBK01002834.1:1510000-2110000 GCA_027943335.1 Chamaecyparis obtusa | reverse complement strand
TGGTGAAAAGATCAATCACAATGGTAATCTATTTCACTACAACAGTCACATATATTCTCTATAGGACGATCCAGATTTCACAACATGGTATCAGAGCCTAACCTATAAGAGAAAATATATTGGAGCAAAGTATTGCAGAGAGAAGATAGCACATCAAATCAAGAGGATACTAGTCACGGCAGGGAAGAAGGAAATAGAATAAATTATTAAAATCAAATGATAAATCTTGGGATACATCATCGCAATGCCCAGATGATCTATGGATATAACTGACTGTCAACAATTACTTAAGTGCGATAATCATCACATACAATGGAAATGAATAGAATAACACACCAACGATCATGGTAAGAGTGTCGAGCATGTGCCGAACATAGAGTGTTGGAGATGGAGCTATAAATCATATCAATCATTCTAGAGAATGATGTTGCAGGATATATAGTTGGGACACACAACATTTCTAAGACAATCAAGGAAATTCCATTTAAATCAACAAAATCTGAGCATGGTGGAATGGATTGACTCGAACTCTCGCCGGCGCCTGGGAAATTACAAATAATATTATTGATGGATAGATAATATGGTCCAACGTAACTCCAAGCAAATACCTATGGAGAACAGTTGACAGACAACATTTACACGAATGAAGTCACACGCAACATCCATGATGGAATATGTGGTGATAAAGGAAATTGGAGGAAGACAATAGTTATTATAAGTTATAGATATTGTTCTGTAATGGATGACTTACATATCACAATCTCCTTGAATCGAAACACCATCATACCAATACCAACTGCGAAGAAGGGATGATTCGATGAATTCACATTCAGTTTGGCGGAGATATATTTCAACAAAATGTTATATCTCCTCATGTGGATGCTCGAGACTTGCCCTCATTGTGGATCATGGTTGTGCTAAGAGTAGCAGTGGTAAACAGATCAAAGGTTCTTCGGGATTGATGGATGCACTTTGTTGTGCTGATTGTCATTTCGTTTGTGGGGCTTGTGTACTCACGGCCGGTGTTCTAGTTTTGATATGAGTACAGAAGCTAGTGGACTTGTTATTTGTCTACGAGTTGTGACTCTCACTGGTTCATTGAGATCCCGCGTCATATTATGTTATGTGTTGTTCACCGTGGTGTTATCGCCTTCTGATCTGCAACATGCCACTTGTGTTGGATTTGTTGTGTCCCTGCTCGCGTAGAAGATGCGATAACCTGATGTAGGGATTTATACGGTGGAGAGAATGAGAGATTTGGATCATAGAAACTCAGACGACATTAATACTCCTAGGCGCAGGCTCTATATGATGTGGAAGCCGCTAAGATAGACATGGAGATAGCCATAGTGAGTAGGATTATTTTTTGATACGTAACCCTTAATATTATCAAACATGAGCATGTATTGAAGACGAAGAAGTCACCCAACATTCAATCGAGTGGGGGACTCAACTTCAAGCTAATCGACATCTACCATCAGTATATAAGACAAATACATATTCCATCAACGGCATGAGGAGGGCCATTTGCAGACGTTGACTAATATACTCATAAAATGCATCGATGGGAGAAAATAATCACTAAGTGACAGACGACCATTACTTGGCAACAAAGAACACATAATCATCAAGATATAGAGCTATCCGCATAGTAAAGAAAAGCTACACATAAAATTGGCAGTGCAAACAATCCATTATCTTGTCAATATTTTGTATATCCAATCTGTGAAATATATAAGTTTGAGTCAACATCACCTAATCCTATCTGCAATAAGGGGTTGTTCAAAGGTTGAGCATTATATATAGTAATTCATATATGGAGCAAATTAAATTTCAATATTAGAAACGAACTACAGTGCTTAATAAGATTGAAGGATAAAATCAACAAAGGATGCATATCTTAAATATGATCACGGATAGCATCAACTAATGATTAAACTGCATGCTTATAAGAAGACGATTAGAGGAGGCAATCATAATTATTCAAGTAACTATATATTCTATCCAATGCAAGGTCGCTATTCTATATGGACAATCGCAACACAAATTTACCTTCACAACATATTGACAATCCATGTCTATGCACAGTTATTGTTGTGGATATTTGTTGCGACTTCAACCCTTGGTAGTAAACGAGAATGTTCAAAACAATTGCAATATTAAAGTTGGAGGGCTATTTGAGATTTTTTGTTGAACTTTAGAAAACATTAATAATTGCATTATTAATGTTGCAAGCTGAAATAAAGGTAAATTGAAGTAGAAACCATTTAGCAGGAGAACATTGCAATAAATTGGACAATCATTTTAAGTAATGAGTTGGGGAAGGAGTTTTTAAGCTTCCTAAGAATCAAAGGAGATCAAATACTCCTGCAATTGCTTGACCCAATCATGGATATACTTTTAGAGGGCTTATTTGTTGTTGTGTAGAAAAGGCCAAGTTTCATGTCAAGATCTGATCATCCTACTTACCATGGGGCTTTCGACTTGCTTGGGGAGAGCAGTTTGGAAAGGCTTGCATATGCATTATCTCCTAGCATGGAATCTGCGAACCATGACTTCTTATCTGTGAGAGTTTCAATCACAAGGACGTGAAAGAATTTGGCAGGATGTAGAGATGTTGATGCATCCTCATTTCTTGTGAGATACATTGATATCAAGTACAATGAGTACGAGTATCGTATTAATGGGCTCACCTTACGAAAGGAAATACTTGAAAATATTTGAAATTCAAGATAAGTATTTCATGTTTTATTAATGCATATAAATTTTCAATTTGTAATTCATTAAATAATAAATCTTGTATGCTTCTATCATTTGTATTTTTGTACGAGATAGTTTAGCTTTATAAACTATTTGTAATCTATCTCTGACATACTTTCAGGACAAAAGCATATAAAATTCAGATTCAAAGAAAGTCTGACATTTTCAAAAGGTCAAGAAGTTGATAAACTTGAGCTTCAGAGGGAGAATATGGTTCAGTTAACTTGTGACAATCTCAATCGTATTGATTAAGAGGGAGTTCACAATTGAAGGTAAAACAAATCTGAGATTATAATAGTGGGAACTTGTGGATAGAATCACCGATGAGATGCACGTGGATAGAATACTAGAGGTCTTTATTATCTTCTCTCAAGTCCAAGAGGGAGTGTTAATATTGTGGCCTTGGAAAAGATCAAAATGCATCTTATGCTAGCCAATGTAACCTTATGACTATTCAGATTATTCGTATTGGTTCTCTCAGGAAGGAAAGTATGAAATGACATCCTGCAATGACACCGAATTGAGTATATAAACAGGGTATGCCTTCGTGATAGATGGAGAAGTTAAAAGATCTGCATTAGTGACATTCGAGGATCTTGATTCAGAGGGAGTAGACCATGTTTTGTTGGTTCTCTGGTAATCAAGAAATTATAGCAGACAATTATGGTTATTACCATGTGAGAAGGTTATATGTCAGAAAAAGAAGCTAGAAAATCAAATTAAGTTGGCACCCTAGGATCTTGGTCATACAAATTCAGAGGGAGTATAACATGTCAAGATGGTGTATACTTTGAATTCACCAAGACTATGAGATCATGCATACAATTGTAATTCAATGGAGGTACATCCTCACTAAAGAACAAACAACCGATACTCTTACCAAGCGTCTTGCTAGAAAGAAGATTGTGTACCTTCAGATAACCTTGGTATGTTGAGGCATAAAGCCTTATTAGGTGAAAAGAAGGTATCCTGAACGCTATGTTATTACTTGTTGTGCTTTAACTATATCGTGGTTAGACAACATTAAGTTATTGGTTTCAAACTGTCATGATGTGCTATGTTCATGGCTAGACAACATTGAGTTGTTGTTTTTAAATTGTCATGACTGCGAGTTTGATTTCCACTCTTTGGATGAACCAAAGTGGATCCACCCTTTGAGAAGAGTCAAAGTGACTCTATGGGTTTTTTATTCATGAATAAATATAAAAAAATGTGTATATTGCAATATTGTGTAAAATGATCATTTGTGTGTGGGTTAACATTTCAAGGTGACGATCTTGTAAATGGTTAACCAAAGTGTCAAGATAGACTACTTAATTGTGTGTCCCGACTGTGCGGAGATCTTGACTCTTGTTATTACTAGATGTGTAATAACGAAACCATATCATGATAGACTACTTAATTGTGTGTCCCGACTGAGCGGAGATCATGATATTCAAGTATATTTTCATGACGAGACTACATTAACTTGTGCGTCCCGAAATGGCAGATGTCATGATAGATTTTTGATATTTAATACTCACTCACTAAGAGGGAGTGTTAAGAGATAGCTTCATTCATATTGTTATATATATATATATATATATATATATATATATATATATATATATATTATACAATGTTAATAATGAAGAGTTGTGATATTTATATTATACTATTATCATTATTATATTATTAATATAGTAATGATAATATTATAATGCAATGATATATATTATATTATTGTAGTTAATTATATATTTATGTTAATTATGGTTATAGTAGACAATTATGGTTATTACCATAATTGTCATATTATTATATGGTCATGACTCTTCAAGACGTGACTATTCAAAAGATATAAATATATATCAATGGCTGGTGAAAAGATCAATCACAATGGTAATCTATTTCACTACAACAGTCACATATATTCTCTATAGGACGATCCAGATTTCACAACAAAAGTCACAACACTTCATAATCATAGTCCTTTCGAAAAATCACAACCCTTCATAATCACAATCCTTTCCAAAAGTCGCAACCCTTCATAATCACAATCCTTTCGAAAAGTCACAACCCTTCATAATTAAAAGCCTTCCAAAAAGTCACAACCCTTCATAATCATAATCCTTTCAGAAAGTCACAACACTACATAATTACAACTATTTTTTAAGAGTCACAACCATTCATAATTAAAACAATTTCAAACAGTCACATTCTTTCATCATTGCTACCTTTTAAAAAGGTAATTTCCTTATTTTCTTCACATTCCTTTCCTCTTCCATTAATCCTTCTTTAACTCTCTCCTCCTTTTCCTTCCTTTTTTTCCAAATGAACTCTCCTCCATTTTATATCTTATTTTGAAGGAGCCACGTCTCTTTATTACACATCTCTTGACCTTTCATTAGATTTAGTTAATTTATATTATTTTATATTATATTATTTATTTACTTACTTATTTTATGTTTATTATGATTTATTACTAAATCCTAGTGAGAAAGGTAACATGCTTTCTACAATATTGTCTCTTGTAGTTAATTTTATATATTTATTCATTCATTGTAATTTTATTATTATTATTTTTTTTTTAAATCTTATTTTATTGATAATAGATTATATCATATTATTATTATTTATATTTCATTTGATTATTATTTATATTATAATAATATTTTATTATTATTTTTTATTTTTTATATTTTAATATTAATTGTAATATATCATCATTTATTGAATAATATTCTATTATTAAAATTTTATCTTAAAATGGGGACATGACAAATAATACCTTATGTTTTGGTTAGTCATGGCAATGTAATTACAATTGGTTCTCACGCAATTGTAGGAAGTTGTAGGAACCGACAGTTGGTATGCTCAACCAGCCGTCAGGTGCTTTATATATGTAAACAGGCACCGAGAATATGTTACTTTTTGGTATGACATTACATGGAATAAAAGTATATCATTCTACCAATACTATGTGCATTATGTTCATTCAAAATTATTATGTTATTTATGTTCCTGTTTAAATCTATCTGTTTACTCTATGTTTAAAACAACATGCCCCGAAGGGAGTAAACAATCATCATACTAACTACAGAAAAAGCATAGAAGGCTGCCCCCTTCTCTTTAGAAGACTTTGCAACATGAGCCTGCAACTGAGACCCTCCTTGGTTCTACAAAACTTCTAGATTTGACCAAAATAACCACGATCCTTCCAGCCTAGTGTTGGGTAACAAACTTTTCCCGCCATGTAGCCAAAGACACCAAGAAACCCTTGTGCAAACCATTGCCTCTAGGGGCGATTCACAAGAGTTGCAAGAAACCACATTTTTTGTGGAAAAAATCGACAAAACCCTCCAATGATTTTGTTTAGAAAAAATTGAAAAACCTTGAGACTAGCAACACCAGTCATGATTTTTTTCGAAAAAAAATCAAAAACCCAGAAACGATTTTTGAAGATAAAATTGAAAAAACCAAACACGATTTTTTTTGTGAAAAATCAATCAAAACCAAACACGATTTTTGAGGAGAAAAATCGATTAAAACCAAACACTAAAACATCAGCGATTAGCTGGCACAAAATTTGAGACACGGATCAGCATATAAAACTTTGTTTTTTAGGAAAAACGATAAAACCCTTTTACAAAACATTTTTTGAGGCAAAAAAATTGCACAAAACCCACAATAATTTCTTATGGACAAAAAATTATAAAACCCTCCAAGAATTTTTTTAATGCAAAAATTATGAAACCCACAATATAAGTTTTGAGGACAAAATTAATAAAACCCAATAGGGTGTTTTTTAAATGGAAAAAACTATTAAAACCGGCCCATTAATTTTTTAAAGACAAATTAGAAAACCTAAGAGAGCATGATTTCTAGGACAAAATCATGCAAAAACCTCACACTGTAGAAAACAAGTCACAACTGCGGCAAACAAAGCAACCCATCATAGAAACCTTCACGCAGCAAACCCCAGACTTCACATGGCAAAATACCCCCAAAAACAGCCAAACTTCATCACGCAATAAAACAAGAAAACACTTCGCATGGAAAACAACACATGCAAGCAACATGCAACTCACAAAAAGTATATGCAACCCACATAACCCTAGGCCACCCGTGAGAGAGTTAGACCCAAACCTGCTCTGATACCATGTTATAAAACTTGATAGTTTGATATTAAATAATGGAGACAAAGTCTCCTTGAATAGAAAAGTGCAAGACGATGTTTCTAAACGAAACAATCGTTAACTGAATACAAAATATAGAAACTAACTAATAAAACTAAACTCACTAAAGATGACCATTAATGAACATTACATTATTATTTTAATAGCACGTACCATAGACACATTTGAACATAGCAAATGCATTCAATTTGCTAAAATACTGCACAAAAAGCACTAAAATATGTGCTCTAAAAGCTTAAAAAATGCACTTACAACATTTAACTAGTCTATTTAACAGCATTCACCTTTCCTTTGTCACTCAAAACTGCATTTCATCCATTTGGGCTTGTGATCAAAGGGATTGAACAGAATTAATTTCTGCAAATGTTGAGAGGTTTCTCTGAGTTTGGCATCACACTGATGACATTTTACTTTGTAGGCATTATTTTGTGCAAAAGAAAAGCTTTTGCAATGGCAAGAGTTACAGAGTGCAACACGTTTTAAAGACATCATTGTTTTCTGGGTGTTGTGTTTTGTTTTGAGCAACAGCAGTGTGGGTACCATTATTGCAGGTAGCTTTGACGGTTCTTTTTTGGACTTGGAGTAGAGTTCACAAGGAGAAAGTTGGGCAAAGCAGTGTTTGGGACTACATTTTTTTTGCTACACAGTATTGTGACTAGAAAAATTCTGAAAATTTTAAAGTTTCAACCTTCAGGTTTAATTTGTTCCCTCTTTTCATAATCCTGGTTGTTCATGATTTCTTTCCCATTTCCTAATTTATATAGGGCTTGCAAAATTTCCCAGAATTGTCACATTCATTCAAACTATTGTAGGGTTTCAATTTTCTGCATTTAATTTTTTTTCTCAAAGCCATGATTCTACAATTTTATTTTATTTTCAACAATAAGAATTACAGCTTTAAAATTTGTTTGTTTTGTTTTTCAGTATTAGGGCATGTGTCCAAATTCCACCAAGAAGCCGAAGACATGATAGAAAAGACACTGCTTAAAAGCATGTTGTACTAGGACCAGCTGCATGAATGGTCGTAAGCAAATATTGTGGGCAGAGTATGAGTAGAAGCATTAAATGCCTGAAATACCACCTTAAACAGATCACTAACTACAATGTTCAAATGTGCCTAAATGCTTGACCAAAGGTTAAAAAGGAGATAAATGTAGCACTTTCTTTAATTGAGCAGAAAAGACTTGAGAAGGCTATGAGCAACCATTGCATCAGTAACAAATCCCAATATGGCATCCAGATCAGAGGAAGATATGGGGACAAAGATTGTCAGCTCTTGTCATGGTTCACTATTTCACAGCTTGTACACTTCATCAATCTACAGCCATGTGCAGAACATTTTTGTGTTGCGAAACACACAGGTTTGAGGCCTTCGCTTAAAGGTACAGGTTGGAACAAGCATAGATGGACTACTCGCTTAAAAACTCACGAGTTCTTTTCCTCGGCGAGACAATCTAAAAATAATAAGCTTTTCTTAACCACAAAGCAATCTACATATTACCTATAAAAAAGTTCATAACTATTGCATGGTGTTGTTTTGTAAACACACGTGCCCCATTGCAAACAGGATTCCCTCTTTCTTCGCTTGGTGTAATATATTATTACATGTGAGGTTCTTAATATTTCATATGCGAGATCTTTCTAGGGAAAAGTGGAAAGAATTTGTTGCTGATTTTTTTCCATTTCAGGCCAAATTTCTTGTAGAGAGTCGTCTACCTCACACACAAGGTTTAAAAAAAGGCAAATCTAACTTCCATGGAAGGAGGACTTCTAATTGACAGTCACATTAAATATTTAGAGCAATACCAATGGAGATAAGCTGCTTTGGAGTTGCCCCTGCAATTTCAATTTTGGACAAAAATCTTGTGTGATTTTCAAGACAAATATGATATCTTATAAACTAGGTGAGGAAATAAAATTCTATTTTTTGCAAGTGGAAGCACACATTTAAATCTAATTTTCTACATCATTTTCTTTTCAAATCTGTGGTAAAAATGTGATCTATTGAACAGTTTTTTTTTGCTAAACTCTAGTTTCCATGGCTGATCCTAAGTTATGGAATTAATGAATACAGCTACGCGAGAAAAACAAATGCACTTAAGAGCATAGTTCATAAATTTAACAGTGTCTTATTTTGATTCATTCGTGCAAGAAAAATATGAAAAAGAAATAGATGCTGGGATCTACTTGGATGATAACTACATAGAGTGATATGAAGATTTCTTCCAATCAGATGAGAATAACTTATTTGTCTCCTTTCTAAATAATCTCCTCTACATGATACAGAAATCTATTTTTGGCATATTTTGTTGATTCCCAACTATCAAAAGAAGCTCTTCAATTAGTTATGAACGATTTCCCATAGATGTTTTTACCCTCATCTCAACAAGCATTGGATTGTTTTGATAAAAAAATTACAGTGGATGATATTATACTGATCAATACATACATAGATCTTTATAATTCACTTAAGCATCAACATCAGCTTATAGTGAATGAATCCATTATGTACATCAAAATGAAATAATATCAAATCTTTTACCCTAAGCCATTGATCCTGCTACTGGTTTAGGTATTTCTTCAAGGTTTGGGTTTGCCTGTTTGGTTCGCAGGTACAGTCCCAAAAATCTGAGGTTGGATTTGTTCTAGGTTCAATGGTACAATACATATAAAAATCACAACCATATACGTATGTACAACCTAAAATCAAGAATGCTTAAAGCAATATACATATTTCCAAACATTAGACGCAAAATTGTTTAAATAAAATTAATGTTTATAATTAATTAATTTTAAAATTTAATCAACATATATACTATTCCGAGTATTTTTGTGCATCTAATTCTCTTTAATTTAGACATGACACATTTAATTAATTTTACATAACATAATAAAAAATATTATTTCCTTTGAGTTCTTCAATGATGAGAAAATACAATATTTGCATTTGTAATAAAGTCACCTTGGACACTCATGTTCGTATAAAAATATTTATCTAAGTTGGGAGTTAGTTTTTAATAGAATAATATCTTTATTATTTCTTATTTAATGGTCAATTTTATAACTTATGTAAATATTAGATACTTTCTAATTTACAATTCTTTATTTATAGAAACATCTTTTGTAACTCTATAAATGATTGTTTGATCATCCATTTAATTCATTCAATTATTTACAAAAACATTGTATTGGAGCTAAAATACGAAATTTTGTTTTTCTAAGAAATTTCGAATGAATTTTTTTAGTTTTTGAAAAACAAATTCATTTTTTATGGGCGCATAGTTTTTTCTCCATTGGAAAATCGAGAGCACAGTTTCTCAAGTTGCATCTTTCTCTGCAATTCGTGGGTATTCTAATACCCTAACCCGTCGATTTTCTTCTACTCATTGTTGGCCATTTTTCCCCCAAAAAAACATGTTTGTTTGCGTTTTCTTTCTAGTCGTGTGTTTTTCCATGTTCTTGGCTCATTTTTTAAGGCTTTCCTTCGACGGGAGTCTCTCTCATGTTTTCTTTGCAACTTGTTTCTTGAGCTGCCCGCGCGACCAATTACTTGTCGAGTCTACATTCCTGACCCCTCCTAGGTTGTTCTTGTGCAAATGAAGGCTCGTATTTGGGTTTTCTAGCTCTAACAACCTTTTAGTTGGTCCAATTTTGTTACACACAAGTTTTCTTTGTGGTTGCATGTTCGTCTTTTCTCTCTTGACGGGAGTTTTTTTCAAATCACATTTTTCAACCTTCAAAGCTCGAGATTATTCTTCTACCCTTAATTTTGCCGCTAGGTTTTTCTTCAAAGCTGCAACCTCCTTTCAGATTTCCACCATTTTCACTATTTACAGAGCATTTTTTCAGCCAGCTAGGTTTTTTGCAAAATCCCCTCATTTTTTGGTCGGATTCAAATTTAATCTACATATTCTTTGTGGGCTTTGGCGAAGATTTTTGGGTATTCGTCAAAATTTGTTGGGTCTACACCTTGGGATTCATGTCAGTTGTACTTCATATTTTTTGAAGTTTGTACCTGAATCTACATTTGTTCTTGCATTGGGATCTATGCCTCAAGTTCTGCAATCAATTTTTTCTCTTTTCAAAATTTCTCATATTTTGTGCCTTGAAAAGCATGCAAATGGTGTCTTTGACCAACATGATGTTGGAAGGCAATCGGCGATTCAATGGCAAAAATTATAACCCATGGAAGCAACAGATGATGACTATCTTTGAGTATCGTTGCCTTGATGAGCTCGTTTTGGGTAAATAGTCTTGTCTTACCCGAGCTGGACAAAATCGGGATAAGTTTGACAAACGCAATTGAGAAGCGGTCGTGCTTATCAAACGTTCAGTTATTGATGATCAGTTGCCAAAAGTGACATCCGATAAGATAGTTGTAGAGATCTGGACTATGCTGAAGGATCTCCATGAGAGATCAGATAAGAGTCATGCATTCTTCTTGAATAACCAACTATTTTCTATCATGATGGATGAGTGTATGTCCTTACAAGAGCATCTAACAAAGATTAAGCACATGTGAGATCAACTAGAAGCCATTGGTCGAAGAAAGCAAGAGGATATGGTAGTCATAACACTGAAGAGTCTACCTAAATCCTATGGGCACATCATCGAAACGCTCAACAATACTGCAACAAATGTTGACTTAAAGTCTTCAGACTTGTGAACCAGACTTCTGCAATAGGACCATTGGAAACAAAAAATTGGTAGACGTGCAACTTCCTCCTAAAAACAAGCCTTCGCAGCCAAATCCTTTCACAAGGATAAAGGCAAATCTCTATTAGCTTAGCATAAAGATAGCTCGAAGAAGAAAGTTCAGTGTAACTAATACCAAAAATTTGGTCACTTGATAAAGGACTATCAGAATCGGGTTGCTTCTAAACAACGAAAGTAGGGAGGGTCTCATCCTAAGGCCAATGTTGCAAGGCACTTAGAGCAGAAAGAATTTGCATTTTATGCTTTCATGGCGAAAATTCCTACAAATCATGTGAAGTCTTCTACTTGGTACATACACTTCGGTGCTTCTCGACATTTCACTCATTGACATGATTGGTTCACAGACTTCTCATCTTTCACCGATTCAGTCATTTTTAGTGGAGAAGAATATACTAATGTTGGAAAGGGCACATGTAGATATAACCTGGTGGGAGGAATCTCATATTCTCCAATATATACTACGTTCCTAGTATGGAGCTGAATCTTCTCTCTGTGGGCCAGTTTATGCGGCATTCTCGTTAGCTTGATGTGGTCTTCAGTTCACACAAGTATTTGATTGTTAATCATGTGACTCTTCTTGTTCGAGAGGATCTAGTTCCTGGCTTACCTGAGATTCAAACTCAACATCACCGAGTTTGTGGAGATTGTCAAGCTGGGAGGCAGCACAGGACACCATTCAACGATGGTGACTCATGGCAAGCCTCAAAGGTATTGTACTTGGTTCGAGTTGATGTATGTGGTCCAATGAATACTTCAATTACTCGTGCTAGGTATTTATTGCTTTTTGTTGATGATTTCAATCTAAAAATGTGGGTGTACTTTCTTAGACAGAAATCATGTGTTTACAATATTTCAGAAACTTAAGGCCTTAGTAGAAAAAGAGTCAAGTTGTCCTATAGTCACTCTCAGGACAAATAATGGGGGGGAGTTTTGTTTTATTGCTTTCTCTACCTTCTGTGATACACACGGCTTCAAACGCCAATTAACCACACCTTATGCTCCACGGCAGAAAGGTGTTGTTGAACATCGAAACCACACTATAACTGAAATGGCAAGGTCAATGATGGAACACAAAAGTGTTCCTAAGAATTTTTGGGTAGAAGTAGTATTCACTGCAGTCTATCTCCTTAATCGGTCTCCCACACAGGTTGTTAAGTGGAAGGCTCCTAAGGAAGCCTAAACTTGCCGCAAACCTAAGATCAGTCATCTAAAAGTCTTTGGCTCTTCAGCGTATGTTTGGATTCCAGATGCTCAGTGCTCCAAGTTGGATTCCAAGAGTCAGAAACTTATGTTCATAGGGTACATTGACAACCACAAGGCTTACCGGTTGATTGATGTAGACACTAATTGTCTTCTCTTCAATTGTGATGTTGTCTTTGATGAAGAATGAGGACCTTTCCAGCTTTCCTTGTCTATGCAGAATTTTGAGGATCAACCTTTGAAGGCTACTGATTTGGGTGTCCGTCTTCCATTTGGTCCACCCAATGGGAGGGATGATGTAGACTCTGAATTTGAGGATGCACTACCTGAATTTCCTCTCGATGACATTTCTCCTATTGAACTTGTTCCGGATTTTGTTCCAATTATTCCTCTTGCATTTGATGTTGGTTGTTCTACTCTATTGCCTAAATGGTGGGCTATATATATATAAACCATCAATGATCTTCGTCCTAATGAGCTCATCAAGGGTAGATCTTCCAAAAACAAGAGCAAGCAGCAAAATACAGTAAACTTTGCTCTCATGACCAACATTCATAGTATTTTTGAGCCTCAAGCCTATACTAACGCTAAAGGGATTCCTGAGTGGGAAAAGGCTATGGAAGTTGAACATCATAGTCTTCTGAAGAATAACACCTGGGGTTTTTTTTATTTTCCTCCGGGGAAGAAACCCATTAGTTGCAAATGGGTCTATAAAGTTAAGTACAAAGTTGATGGAACCCTTGAAAAGTACAAAGCTTGTCTCATTGCTAGGGGGTTCTCACAAAAAGAAGGCATTGACTATGAGGAGACTTTTTCTCCTACAACCAAAATGAGTACCATTCCTTGCCTAAGAAGCTCAGTTTGGTTGGAAAGTCTATCAGATGGATGTTAAGAGTGTCTTCCTCAACAGTGAGTTGCGGGAAGAAGTCTACATGATACAGCCTCCTAGTTTCAAGGTTGCTAGAAAATAACATCAAGTGTGCAGACTAGTGAAAGCACTCTATGGCCCGAAACAAGCTCATCGGGCTTGGTTCATCGATATTAACAAGTACCTTATAGATAATGGCTTTCATAGGAGTCTGTCTAATTCTAATTTGTATTTCAAAAACACTAGAGGTGATATTCTTCATGTTGTCTATGTTGATGACCAAATTATCACTAGTAGTTTAGCACTTTTGATCAATCAGATCAAACAGAGTTTGTGTCAATCCTTTGGCATGACAAACTTGGGAACTCTGCACTATTGTTTAGTTGTTGAAGTTTGGAAAACTAAAGGTGGTATCTTCTTATCTAAGTCTAAGTATGCCCGCAATCTGTTGGACAAGTTTCGAATGCAAGATTGCAAACCTACATCCATACCTAAGGAGAAAGGGCTGAAGGTGACAGCCAAATCAGATTCACATGTGGTGAATGAATCAGCATTCAGGAAATTGGCAAACAGTCTCATCTACCTTACTGCTACTAGGTCTGAACTCAATTTTGCAAAGAGCTACATTTCACACTTCATGACAGTTGTGAAGGCTGATCATTGGGTAGCAGCGAAGCATGTGCTACGTTATGTGAAGGGCACTTCTGACTTTTGTCTTTTGTACAATATAAGTCACGATCCTAGACTTATTGGTTTTATAGACTCAGATGCAGGTCCATTGATGACAAAAAATCAACATCTGGTTATTGTTGTGAGATTTTCACACCACCGCCACATTGCAAATGGGGACCCCCTCTTTTTGCTTTAGAAGTAGTAGTGGTCTTAGATGCTTTTAGGTGGTCTTAGTTGGTAGCAATTTTCAAGTCTCCAAGTCCAGGAGTGAGTTTGAGCAATTTTGGCCGTTTGGGGAGTCAAGTTTGTCTGGGAAGTGAGCGAGAGACGAGCTAAGTCTGTTAGGGATATGGAGTTGAAACCAGTGTTCCGGAACTCTGTGAGTCCCGAGTTGAGCCAGGCTCGCCGAGGCCAGCTGACCCGGTTCAAGGACTCGGCCGAGTCCTGGGTGAGTCTGTAGGACTCGCCGAGTCCTTGGACTCTGAAGACTCCCAGAGTCCCGTGGTCTAGACTCTGTGCGTCCAGCCACGTTAAAAAACATAAAAAAATAAAAGGTTTTAAATATTCTTTTTGGCATATATGTCTTCTATTCGACCTAAAAAGGTCATTCTATCATTTTCAAAGGCTAGGAAGAGAGGAAAAAGGCTTGGGAGAAGAATATAGGGGTTTTAAACAAAAAATCAGCAAATCAATTGGCTCTCATACGTTGATTGCTGATTGCTTGTGATAGTTTCTAGCTTGTATGCACACATTGCAAGGAGCTGAACGAAGCATTTGGAGGAGGCCTCTATAAATTTGAGATGCATTTCTTCATTTTCGGAGCAATTTTGAAGAGGTAAGTTGCATTTTTGTGTTGTTTTATGAATTTTTTACATTCAAACTTCATATTTTCATTGTGTTTACATTTGTTTGTCCTTGGAATCTTAGATTTCCTACATTTTATGTTGATGAAAAAACTTGATAAGTAAGAGGCCATAGTCTTTGATTTTTATTGTTATAGATGCTTATTTTTTTTATTTATGATATATTGCAGCAACAACATAATGTCTCAGCATGAGGGTAGTTCGTCTAAGCCTTCAGTTAACCCAAATGCAGACCCTGTTCATGTAGCAAGGGATAAGGCTTGGAAATATGCAATCCCGGGCCCAAAAAAGTAGTTACATGTTGGAAGTGTCTTGTTAAATATAATGGGGGAGGTATTAATAGGCTAAAATACCACCTTGCACATATACCAGGGCATGATGCTAAACCATGCCAAAAAGCATCACAGAAGGTTATTCGTGAAATGCAAGCTCATTTAGAGGCCCATGAAGAGAAGAAAGAATTAAGAAAGAAGCAACGTCAAGAAATGGCAAGCTTAGGTGGAGAGAGCTCGTCAAGTTTTCGTTCCCCATTACCTCCGTCTAGTAGTGGTACTGCAAGTGCAAGTATGACCATTGGGCCTCGATTCGTAAGAAGAAATTCACACTAGATTCCATGTTTGTTTCACGCACGCCTCCGGGTGCCCAACCATCGCTTGAGAGCATGGCTTGGAATAGGGAGAAACATGAGGCTGCCAAGATGGCACTTGGAGATTTTTTTTCTACAACGACATTTCATTCAATACAGCAAAGTACGTATTATTTTACTTTCTATGTCTTAGTTTTCTTGCTTTTAACTTTTAAGACTCAAGAATATGCCATATTCATTATATTAATTTTGAAACTTGAAACTTGAAAGTAAAACTTACTAGTATACTTATTGTGTTTTTTTAATTTGTTTTAGGTCTCCTTATTGGCAAATTGCAATAGATGTTACTGTTTGTGGTCCGGAATTCAAAGCCCCTACTAATGAGGAGCTAAAAGGTCCTATTTTGACCCAAAAGGTGGCTGATGTAAAAGTTGCAATTGAGGAGCAGCGTGAAATATGGAGGAAGGGTTGCACAATCATGAGTGATGGTTGGACCGACAGAAGAAATAGAACACTACTTAATTTTCTTGTCTCTTCATCAGGTAATTGTAGAACTTGTACTTACTTGTTATTACTAGTACTAGTACTTACTAGTAGTAAACTATTGATTTAGTGATTAGTTGATTTAAAATTTAAATTATGATTGTACTAAATTGTTTTTTTTTTCCTCAGGTGCCACAATGTTTTTGAAATCAATTGATGCTTCAAGGAAAACAAAGAAAGCTGAGTATCTTTGTGGGGTGATTGAGGACGTGTTGAAAGAGGTGGGTGAGGAGAATATGGTTCACATAGTCACAGATAATGCAACAGATTATGTTGTTGCAGGTAAATTTCTTATGGAGAGGCACCCCCACTTGTTTTGGACCCCTTGTGTTGCTCATTGCATTGACCTCATGTTGGAGAATCTTGGCAAACTTCCATGGATAAAAATATGTGTAAAGCAAGGAAGGAATATTTGTAAATTTATATATAATCATACTTGGGTCCTCAACCTTATGAGGCAGTTCACAAAACAAAAAGAGTTGGTTCATCCAGGGGTCACCCACTTTGCAACAAATTTTATCACGTTGCAATCTTTGCTTAAATCCAAGGGCGCTTTGAGACGCATGTTTGTAAGTGAGGAGTGGATTTCATCATCATTTGCAAAGAGCAATGCGGGGATAGAGACAGCTAATTCTATTTTTGATGAGAGTGGATTTTGGCAACCAGCCAAGGATATGGTAGAGGTAATTTTCCTTTTTGTCATCATTTCCATTTCATTTCATCATTTTTGTTCACACTTGTTTAACTTTATGTTCATTGTTCATTTTTTAAAGTAAAGCTTAAAGCTTAATGTTTCTAACTTTCAACTTTCACAATGATTGCAGTTCATAGAGCCTCTTATTGTTCTCCTACGAATTGCTAATGGGGAGAAGCCCACAATGGGATATATCTATGAGGGCATGGATAGGGTGAAAGAGGCCATTAGAAAAAAATTTGCAGGGAATCGAGATAAATATGGTCCCATATGAGCTGTAACTGATCGAAGATGGCACAATCTACTTCATAGGCGTATACATGCAGCTGCCCACTTCCTTAATCCAGCATACCAATTCAACCCGGGTTTTAAGTTAGATGATGAGGTGTGGAGTGGGCTTTATGATGTTGTAGAGAGAAGGTCAGTAGATGAATCAGTTGAAACACGTGTAATCCGTGAGATAGAAATGTTTAGGACTGCACAAGGAGACTTTTTCTCACGAGAATTATGCAAGAAAAATCGGACACTATTGATGCCAGGTAAAAATCTATGATTCTAAAATCTAAATTCTAATTTCTAATTCTATTACCATTTTACATTGATAAAGTCAAAGTTATAGAATTGATTTTTAAAATCTCTTGTTTCAGATGCATGGTGGGAGATGTTTGGTAATTCATTGCCAAATTTACAGAGGATTGCAGTTCGTATCTTGAGCCAGCCATGTAGTGCTTCAAGATGCGAACGCAATTGGAGTATGTTCGAGCATATACACTCAAAGAAGCGCAATAGGTTGGCAGTGAAAAGGTTGAATGATCTTGTGTTTGTGCATTATAACCTTTGCCTTCGTCATAGACAGATCTTGGGCACTGACACGTCTCCTATCATTTTAGAGGAGGTTGATCCACTAGCAGAGTGGAACACTGAGATTGATGATCCTGTCTTCGGTGATGAAGACTTGGACTGGGTTGATGAGGTGGATCGAGAGGCAGAGGCAGTAGCAATGGCACAGGAGGAGGCTAGAGCGCGAGGAGACCCAGTGGAGGACCCTGAGGCTGAGAGTGACGGATCTGAGGATGATGATGATTATGAGGAGGGTGAGGATGATGAGGATGCCATTGAGGTTGAGCCTCAGACACAGGGACAGAAGATGGCTACAGAATCTTCCATGACCTATCTTCGGCGTACACGCAGGAAGACATAGGGCCTTTTATTTTGATATATGTTTTGAACTTTTGATTCCATGGATTTCATATTCCATGATATTGTAGACTTTTGAGTCTTTGATAATGACACTATTTATAATATTATATTTCAGATTTCTATTTTAATGGTGTTATTTAGTAACTAGTTTAAGTTGTTTAACAGTTAACTTATTTCCTTCAGTAATTCGCTTCGCATGTATACTTATGTGATCGATGTAAACTTGTCTATGTATGCAAAGTAGCTTCTATTTATGTCAGTTATTGTGTATTTGATGTTAATTGATTGAATGATGCTTGAAAACAATTTTAAATCCTTAAAAATCTTTGAATTTCTTGGGTTTTTTAATTTGCCAAGTCCTTGCCGAGTCCAAGTCCGAGTCCGAGCCCGAATCCACCTTGCCAAGTCCAAGGCGAGTCCGAGTCTAGGAACACTGGTTGAAACCAAGTGATTTCTGATGAAATGAGTTATAATCATTAGAAAATCCTTGTTCCAACTTTAATTTGATGTTAGAAAGTCAAGAAAGGTTATGGGAGGTAACAATGCTGAATGTGTGCTGAATCCTGAAATTTGGCCAAGTCTAGAATTTTTTGAAAACTCCCAAAATCTACAATCTTCGTCATAATTCATATGAAGTTGAAACTTATCTCAAACATCCTAACAATATATATATATATATATATATATATATATATATATATATATATATATAAAATATAACTTAAGTATAAGAAAACTTATACTTAAATGTTATATTTTATATAAATCCTCCCACGCTCTGAGCTAAGAAAATGACTATGTATGGACAACATGTCACCTAGAGGAAATTCCTCTTAGCATGGCGGATTCCACCTACCCCAGAGGAAACCAAATTCCTCTGGCACCCCTGATTTCCGTCCCCCTCTTATGGCTCGAAATCCTCTCCTCCCCCTCAATTCTGCCTATGGGCAAATAATCAAGGTCATTTAAGTGGACAAATTTGAGGTTGTAAAGATGAGGTGATGAAGATGCATTTTAGGAGGAAATCCCTCTGGGCATGGCTGATTCTGCCAATCCTAGAGTTATCAAAATTCCTGTCTACCCCCTAAACTCCGCCTTCAAAAACAAATAAGGAGAGGCATCAAAACATTAGACAAATTCATTTCTCCTCTTATTTGGCACGAAAATGCAAGGGTATGTTTCGAGAATTCAAAGTTGAAGGGTAAAGTGTGAAAGAAAAGATTCCTCCCTTGCCTCCAAATTCTACCCTGCACAAAATGAGCAGCATGAAGTCATGAGGGATTAGAGAAGTAAATTCAAGAGGCAAGGTTGAGAACAAAACAAGTTCAGGAGATGGACTAATCTGAAATCAATAAAGGTGATCATAAAAACTCCTCAGAGGCCCTTCAATTTTGTCGTGTCTTATAAATGTGATCATAAAAAAAATCTCGACAGCATCAAATTTCCACCTTCAAGTTGAGGCAATTCCATGACTTGATTTGAACAAATCCAAAGCAAACTCAATTCTAATCAAACATGAGATCAACCAAGAGAAAGGCAATGGAAGTTTAGAGGTAAAAGGGGCATGAAAAGATAAAGTTTGAGGCAAAGGAAGTTTAGAGGTGAAAGGGGCATGAAAAGATGAAGTTTGAAACCAAGGATTCAAAAATCCTCTCAAGCTCTTGAATTCCACCTTGTCAAAATGAAGAAGAGAAAACATGGAAATGAAGGCATGATTTAAAGGAGAATTGAAATCAGTTTTGAACCAAAATCAATTTGAAAGGCATTGACTTGGAAGTAATCCAAATCAAGGAAAATCCTTGAAGGGTAGCAGATTTTGCCACCCTCCAAGGAATCATCATCCTCAAGCCTTCATGATTTCTGCCCCTGAATATGAGTAGGGTAAGGCAGCGCTTGAGATCATAAGGTCAAGCAACTTCATCTCCACTTCAATTTGGCATGAAAGGTGAAAGTTTTATCATGGTTGGAAAGAACTAAAATGGTAAAGGTGAGGAAATTCCTTGAAGGTATCAAATTCCCCAAGAAGTAAAAGTGGAAAAATGAAGAAGTGTAAAGGCAAAAGAGTATGAAAGTATGAAGAAAGTGAACAACGAATTCCAAAATCCTCTCTTTCCCTCAAATTCCACCTCGACATAAGACTGGTGATAACAAGGCGATGAAAAATATGAGGTTGAAATTGGAGTTTGAAGATAGATAAATCAAGGAAATTCCTTGAGGGATGGCAGATTCCACCATCCCCCAAGGATGAATAATCCTCATGGGTGCTTAAAGTCCGCCCAGAAATGAAGAGTGGCAATGGGAAAGGATAAAGGTGAGAAATGGTCAATAAAACATACAATTGCCCCCCCTTTGCTAGGTCAGCCTGCATATGGATAAGTGAAGGAATTAAATTAAAATGTTTTCACTAAGAAAGTAAGTCGGCCTTCTCAAGGACATAGTCTTCCCAAGCTGTTAATCGCCTGTATAAGGAGGCAAATGTTCATTCATTTCAACAAAAGCAAATCTACCTCTGCTCTAGAACAGAAAACTCCTAATAAAGCAATGATCTCTTCATTGAGACAGCAAATTATCCCCACAAGGGCAGCGAAATTCTCATACAAGACAGCAAGCTATCATAAGGGGAAGTAGATTGTCTAGGAGGAGGGAGTAAATTTTCTTGAAAGGACATCAAGTTCGAGCATTCAAAAGGCAGATTTTCTCCAAAATCAGAGATAATGAGGGGAAAGAAGAGTGAAATCTGTGCATGATACTCATCAAAAAATTCCTTTATTTTCCAAATTTTTAGGTGAATTCATACCAAGTTGCAAGATTAGGATTGTTTTATCAATAAAATCAAGCTTGGGATTTGCAATAATATATAGAAATTTGGTTTTAAACTCGAAAAAATCCATGATCAAATCCATTTTGCCTCTTTGATTTGATGTTGATTTTTGTGAAAGCATTTAGATTTCTTTCATTCCATTATTTCATGAACTTAATACATTTTCTCCTTTGTTTTGCAAGGTAAATTGTTCAAGGAGAAGCTAGTAGGACAAGGAGACGATGGCAGGCCAAATTCAAAACTTCAAGCAAGAGGATGCTCAAGGACTTGAAATGAGAGGAAGGTTCAATTCAGATTCTCAAAATACAAATTCGAAGATCAAGTCCAAGATTTCAAGAAAGCAAAGGACAAGAAGAAAGAAAAATCAGAGAAAATAATCATCAACTTGAATTTCCTCCGGAAATCCAAGTTCATTTTAAGGATCCAAGTGCATGACGACTTCATCACTCCAAGAAGTTCAAGAGATTCGAGTTTACAAGTACAAGAAAGTTCAAATCATGGCAATGAGAAAATTTCCAAGAACGAAGATGGAGAAAATTTTGAGAAGATGAAGCAATTTGGGAATATGCCATCACAATTGAAGACTTGGCAATGTTGAGTATCAAGAGATATTTTCTCATCACCAAGGAATTGACCAAGTCTACAATATGAGGATGCTAAGGCAGCGCTCACTTGTCTTCAACCAATCAGAAATTTTCAATTACATGTGTTCAAACACATTCAATCATATTAAGCCAAGTGTACAGTTTTCCCGTTGGTTTTCAAAAGGCATTGTAATTTTCTTATTGGCCCACAGGGTGGTGCCTTCATGTAATTGGATGATAGGTGGCAACCCTAATTAAGGTTTGTAGGGATAATTCTTGGCCCGTGATCTTGAGTCAATCTTGGCCCTTCACTGTGATGGAAGAACTATAAAAGGCCAAGGCCTTCTCATTTGTAACAGTTAGACATCAACTAGTAGTAGAGAGTAGAGTAGAAGAGAAGACTTGGTGAAATTGTTGCCATAATGCTATCAAAGTAATTGATGATTCATTGTTGGTCTTCATGGTGGATTACTTAATATTGCTTTGAAGTATTGCATAGTTTCTTTGATTCCTCACTTAGATTAGGATTTCATTTCATGTTGAGTAGAAGTAGATGAATGCAAGATATTGTTGAATGGTGATTAATGGTGAAATTAGTGTCCATACCTTTTGGTACTTGTTGATTGCAAGTAACAATGCAAGGTTAGATATGGGCCTAAATCGCAAGTGTTTAACTTCTATTGGAGATGTTCATTTAGATTGCACCTTCATAGGGTATTTGGAAGAATATTGACAATGTGAGAATCATTACTACATCCATAGAAGCTAGCACCCTCGTATGCCTAGTTGACACGACAAAGCAAGGATTGGTTAAAGGCTCACCCCATCATCAACATTGTATTACATTCTTAGAGTTAGATAGTTTTTATTTCCTTTGCAATTGTTTGTTTGGAAGTGTTTGAAAAAGTTGGAAGTTAAGTTGATATCCACTGATTGAACAGTGTAAGTCTCTTTGTGATAACCAGCATATCACATTATTAAAACTAAGTGAAGTCCACAATAGAGAACATTGTTTAGCATATGGGCATCCTTATTCAAGGGAGAATTGGAGATTTGGTATTTCATCTCGAAATGCTAAGTATTCGATTTTGTATGTTGTAGTGGAACAAAACTCACATCAACAATTATGTTTTCAGTTTGGGATCTGGTGCAATCACATGGACTAGCAAGAAGCAACAGGCAGTGGCTCTTTCCTCGACGAAAGTTGAGTATTGACGAACAATTAAGGCAGCTTGTGAGGCAGTTTGGCTTCGGAGGATGCTTTCAAACATGCAGATGTCTCAAAAAAATCCTACTCTTCTTTATTGTGACAACCAAGGGGTGCTCAAACTGGCCAAGAATTCGGTCTTCCACGAGAGAACCAAGCATGTTGACCTTCATTGTTATTTCATTCGGTAGCTAGTGGAAGACGGATCAGTTCAGTTCAGTTGTTGTATGTTCCGACTGCGAATCAAACAACAGATATTCTCACCAAGTCTCTAGGCTGGGACAAGTTTGTAAAATTCAGGGGGCAACTTGTTGTAGTTGATAGATTGACCATTAGGAAAGAGTATTAGAATAATATCTTTATTATTTCTTATATAATGGTCAATATTGTAACTTATGTAAATATTAGATTGTTTATGATTCACGATTGTTTCTTTATAGAAACATCGTCTTTTGTAACTCTATAAATGATCGTTTGATCATTCATTTTATGCATTCAATTATTTACCAAAACAAGTTTCTTGTAGCTAGTTTGGCATAGTCTATGGAAGTTAGGGGAATGCAATGCATTTGCACACTACTTTATTTTTATTAAATTATTAATAATAATATTTTTTATGTATTTGTTGTGCAAATTATGAATGGGATTATTTTACAATAGTTTTGCCCTCATTTTTGAACATGGTATCAAAGCCAATCACTTAAATCTTTATGTATTTCTTCCATGCTTGAAAGTTTTCCTTCTAAAATCATGAAGGTTGCATTTTCATGAATGGACAAACAGAAAGAATATTTAACTTTTAATTGCCTTCTTGTTGTTGCATCTCATTGGAGGTTGAGATGAAAATGGTGTCATTTTGTAATGTCCCCAATTTTTAAGGTGACAATTAATTAAATTGGTTTTTATTAAGTTGTCAAAAAAATTCAAAAGATGACTTAATATTAATTAATTTAATTAATATTAAAATTTTATGAAATGTCTATCGATAAAAAAAAATAATGAAATGTCATTTTATTAAATAAAGTTCTCCAAATAAAATTAAAATTAAAATTAAAGTTGGCTAAGTTGGCCAAATATTCCAGATGCTTCTTGGAGTTCTTTATGAGGATGTAAGGAGGAAGAAAGTATGCTTTTTGGATTTCATAATTTGTATAAAGCTTTGTCTACAACAATTCTTTGAGAACAAAAATTCACAAGATTGTCAAAAGGTTTTGCAATGACCCCTTTCTAAAGCTGCTCTAGCTTGACCTAGAAAACATAAATTTAGCACAGGTTAGGGTTTGGGTGTGGAAACTTACCAACTAAACAAATGAACTTGTATATGATCCCTTCACACAACCACAAAACAATATAGAAAATCAAAATATTCTTTGATCAATTATATATATGATTAATTTTTGACATTTGTGGTATAATATAAACTGAAACAAAAATCAGAAATCTTAATCAAGGTCCTTAGCTATGATGCTCTCCACTAAGTACCTCACTAAGTACCCGGTATGCGTCCCAAGGGTATGGGTAGGAGCATAGTTGAAAAACTCGGACTCGGCAAAAACTCGGTTGACCTAAAATTTTTGAAAAACTCAGACTCACCAAAAAGTCGGCAATAAATCAGCAATTTTATCGAACATTTGAAAATATATAATTTTTTTAAATATTCTTAAAGCACACATATACACCAAATTTTAATGTTAGTTTGTGATTATAATGATTTATCTAACACATTTCTATTGTAACCTTTTTTTAATAGATCATTTATTACATTTTATTTCTATAATTAAAAATATATAATATTTATTCATAATAAAATTTGTATGTAATATGTATTAATTTAAAGTCACAATAATATTCATTGTTAATTATTCTAAATAAAAAAAACTCGATATTCAAATTATATATATATGTATATAACTGGTGTGCAATATTTATTTATGATTGTTTAATTTATTAAATATAAAAGTAAAATAAAAACATTAAATTTAATTAAAAAACTCAATAGTAATAAATTAAATATTTAAATGTGCTAGTTATTAAAACTAAACAATATTATATTATATATAATATAGTTATTAAGTTTAATTTAAATACTTTGAAGTTGTTAAAATTTTTATCTATAAGTTTTTTAAATCTAAATTGAATATTTTTAAATAGAAAAGTTTGATTTATTTTATTTTAATTTAAAAAATAAAATAAAAGAATATTAAATTTAATAACAAATTAATTGAAATAAAATATTATTTAGCATTTGTAATGTTATAAACATATATTATTAAAAATTTAAAATACATAATCTAATTTTATAGATAAATAAAAATCCTAAAAACAAATACCAAATTAAAGTTATAAAATTTTATAAATGAAAACTTATGAACAGAAAATAAAAAATAAATTTGAGAGAGTCGTCTTCCTCCATCACCACTACAAAACCCAACTCGTCGAAATGCTGAGAAAACACCATTTTACTCGGTTTGTGTTGATTTACTCCCTCGCGAGCACTTGTTCCGTCACGCCCAGTGACGTGGGGAAGATTAATGGCTATGCCCATAAATGCATAGCAGAAATGCTTTCCTTTGCCTACGGCGAGACTGGTCTCTTGCTGAATGACGACGCCACAGGTAAAATGTGGCACTTTTTTGTCCCTATTCTCGCGCAATTTGGCGAGCTTTTCAAGAAAAACTGCTGCGCGAAAAGCATTATATCGTTGCCGATTTTATTGGCGATAAAATCGCCCAGCAATTTGTCCTGCGATATCTCGCAGAGTTTTTCAACCATGGGTAGAAGCATAGTTGGAAAACTCGCCAAAGCCAAAACTCACTACGGCCTAAAAAAAATTCGGGAAAAACTCGGCCAGTTTTTGACAAAAACTCGACAAAAAACTTGGGAACTGAAAAATCTGCTTAAATTTAATTAGAAATGCATTTTTTTTGCAAAATTCAATAAGATGCATCCAATGAGTCAATTAATGAGAACACAAAAGAAATAAGCTGAGCCTAGATATATTTCAATGCAAAGTGGGTACAAAATCGCATTCTCATGAGGAATGTTGATGGCTGGAAGCAAAATAGTAAATAGTTTTTGTAAAACTAAAAGTAAATACATCATTACAATGACATCTTCCTCTTCCCAGCTCTAGTAAAAACTAAGGGAGAGGTAGAACTAGAGGGTCTAGTCCTAGAAGTCTGCACTGGGCATGACTGTGTCTCCTCGCTCGGTATGTCTAACTCAGTCTGTGGCTCATCCTCCATCTTGGATGTAGCTCTGCCTCTAGCTTCTCTTGACACTAGCAATGACTACTCATTCAACTCAATGTCATCTAGTGTGAAACCAAATCCACCCCCCCTCCTCCATAGCCTGCCTCTCCAAATCATTGATGTCATCCTCTTCAAAAACCACCTCAAATCCGCTTCAAATCAATAGAAATCAGTTTGCAAGTGTTTGGAAGACTATTTTCCCCCTCTCAGCAAAATACAAGTGAAGAAATGAGAAATGAAATTAATTTGGGTCGTTTTATGCTTTTAAGTGCTGTTATAAAACTATGACCGAGCTTTTGGTAAAAACTCGGCAAGTACTCAACGAGTTTTACTCGTTAGGCCAGAAAACTCGGCCAATGTTTGCAACTCGGAGAGTACTCTGCCAGTAGTACATTTATGGGTAGGAGTTCCCATGCAACACAGATATATATAGAATGCATACTCATCACTGATTACCCGCTGGGGTAAACTTAGTATTGCACAGACATAGTATAGGAAATATAATAAACACAAAATATATCATAGAATAATAAATACTTTCATTAATCATTCCAAACTGGCAAGTACATTTACATCGTAATGATCATACAGTAATATCTCCCATGTCCAACCTCCGAGAGGGTATAGAAAGTACCCGAAGGGCCACGACCGAAACGTCGTGACGTAACTGTCTAACCTCTCGGTCACTAACGACCGAGAGTAACATAATACTTTACTAACATAATAACCCGTACATACAATTATCCCGACAACAATCACTTGATCAGGGTTAGGTAAATTCACTATCTAACATTATCATAATTCATCATGAAGATTAAGGGTCAAATATATTACACTGTTACTTGATTTCTTCAAGACATTTTTGATATTTCTGATCATATGAATCTGTCCTCCCTATCTTTGCTAATCCCAACGGAGGATGGTAGAATTACTGTGCTTGGGCTTGGAAACAGTCTACAAGCGGGCTCTCTCGAGGTTCTTACCCATCTTGGGACTGTCCCGTAACGTGACTGAATTATTCCGCCTCTCCCTACACAAACTCCCTATCCTACATAAGCATTAGAGAAAGACAGAAAACCAAACTCATCAATACATGGTATAAGCAATAACACTGAGTTAAGAATTAAACATTACTGGTTTCCCTTATAGTATGAATCGGTTCTCTGATTATGGTTATATGAAATCACTAATAAATAAATATAGATCAGATTACCAGATTTCTGTTATGCACTTATAAATATAATCTCTCATGTTTATACATGATACATTTGCAAATATACTAATAAAGAATGAAATACATACAAAGTGATATGACTTGCAGCAATGATCGATCTACCCTGTAAGTTGCCAGCGATCAAAAAAGGATATAAAATAAAGAATCCTGAGATGTCCCATGGTGCCCTCAGAATAGGATCGATATACCTCATATATCTTGTAAGATTGAATGGTAACATCCCTTGGACATCTGGAGACATACCTTTTCAAACTAAACAGGTCGGTTTATTAATTAAACTACACCTCTTCATAATGATTTGTTAAACATTGCCATTATGTCTAATATCTTAATTAGTAGATTACTGATTTAACTTAATCATCCTTAATCGACCCTTAACTGATCCTTCTTATGCAATGATGATATTTTCTCTCTTTGCTTGACATGAATGACCCAAGGCAATATCAATTGATATTTATGATATCTTCCTTTAACTGATAATAATACTGATGAGGACTGATCTTTATATATGATTGATTAAATACTTGCTGACTGGTAAGCATATCGATACTAATTCCATTTAGTCGATGTTTATTATCTGATTGAGAAATTGCTGATGGGAAATCTAATCCTGTTCATATAGCCGTCTCAAGTCATCTTTAACATTGTTAGATTTGGCTCATGACAGTGTTGGACAAAAAACTTGCTCTTCCTAAAGGCTGGATCCGTGATAGAGTTCCTGTTATTACCAACCAGTTACTAAGAGGGCGGGGGTGAATCAGTAAGAACTATTTTCTTTCTTGTTCTTTCTAATTTTAAGTACTTCTTGTAATCTAAGTAAAGCATAAAGCAAACATTCACAACTGTAAAAGAAGTACACAGATCAACACAAGTTTTATACGTGGAAACCCTCAGTTAGAAGGAAAAAACCACGGTGAGATAGAACTCACAACTTCACTACTGCAGAATGAAGGTGCCTTGTTAGGAGCTTACAAAGCACTGGTTAAGGCGCTACCCGGTTAAGGGATTTTACAAAGATCAGTTAAGATCTGAACCCTGTTAAGAGCTGTCTGGTTACAGGACTTTAAACATCAAAAGATGTTACCCTGGTAGGGGATTTTTACAACGAACCAATTAGGTCCACCCTAATGAAGAGATTTCAACTTGCTTTTACTACTTATAAAAGCAATGACCTGTTATGACACTGAATGTCTGATTAGATTATACCTCTTTCCCGGTTTGCCTGGCTATTGAACTCTGCTACCTCTATGTCTGTAGCTCTTCTCTCAAAAGATGTCTCTCCTCTGCTCTATGCAATCACCAATAATCAACAACTTTCTTGCATCCTATGACCTATATTTATACAAGAGTTCATCGTTATGAAACCCTTAACTCATAGAACCGCCAAACTGTAAACTCAACAAGAAAATCATGCAACTAGCAATTAAGCTTTGCGTTCTGATCTAGAGTTTACCTTGCAAAACATCCGTTGAAATAAAGCTAACTCCACTTTTATGCGGTGGATGTCCCGTATAATCCGGTTTTAACTCAAACTGCTTCCGCAAAATCCGGTGCGGATCTTTAGATAATTTAGACCGGTGCAACCTTATTCCTAGCTCAACTTTGTATGCACTTCAAGACCGGTACTATGTACTCAAATCGGTCTACCGGTGTATATCTTTGTTTCTAGTCTACCAGTGCTTTCCAAGTAACGTGAGTAACCGGTGACCTTTTACCGATGCATGGTGTTTGTGAATTTACACTAATGACAATCTTAAATCTTAAATCTTAAATTGCTAACAATCTTCCCCTTTAAAGAGCTGAATTTCTGGATTTGATTGTGTGTGAATTTTTAGTATCAACGTTTTGGATCACACTCTGTGATCCATCATCAGGATATGAAAGAGCCAAGAATAATAGTAAAAATGCATTTTTACTATTATTCTTGGCTCTTTCATATCCTGATGATGGATCACAGAGTGTGATCCGAAACGTTGATACTAAAAATTCACACACAATCAAATCCAGAAATTCAGCTCTTTAACAATGGATTGTGGAAATCTCATGCTATTAATCTTCTCATTGGTGGCAAAACTATACACAAAACCAGACTCACTTACTTGTGACAATTATCTAGTCTGTAGAACACTTCCCCTGTCTGAGTGCTCCGGTGACTGTTCTGCTCTGCTTCGTTCCACACTCTTTCCTCTTGATTCGTTCCTCTCTTTCCTCTGCCTGCTCTTCTTCTTATCCACTATTCCTCTCTTTCCTCTTTTTGCTTTTTTGCTCTTCTTCACCTTTTTTCGTCCATAGGACAAAGTGTGTGACATCTCTCAGATTTGAAGTTTGGAGAAGATGTCTTTATAAATTGTTTTGGCAGAGTGAAGGAAAGGTGCCCATTGATTGGTTACATATTCAATGTTCTTTTGGGCTTCTTTAAGAAAAACAATGATGTTCTCCATATCTTCCACGGTTTTGTAATCCGGTTCATTCATCAGAGCTTCTGTTGTCGTGGCTGTATTCTGCATAGAGTCAAAAGTTGGGGCTAAGAATAGCTGAAATCCAACAATGTCCTGGATCGTTTTGTTTTCTTCTTCAACTGTCTTCCTCTATATTAGAGCCAGACTTGTCATCTCTCTGCTGTAAGTTGTTGGAGATTTGTTCTTTATGTCAAATTGAGAGGACAAGGCTCTTAAGTCCTCTGAGGTCTTGGCAGACTTCTCTGTTAGATCTTGCAAAAATAATTCAAAGTTTGAAGATCTGCTCATTAAACTACTGGCAACTTGAAGTTGTTGTTGAAGCACTTTTAGGTTGTTTGACAAATTTTCTTTGATTTCTTCAACCTGTTTGTGGAGAATCTCCACTCTTTTCTTCTCATAGTGGTCAATGGCCACTGTTTCTAGATCAGTTAGATCCTCACCAATTGCTTGTGCTAGAACTTCAAGTTGATCGATGACCAGTTCATCTTCATCAACATCTGCGTCTGGTACAAAGTTGCACAGGATGTTCTTTACTGTGGTCAGGACCATGTCCTGTTTCTTTTTTGTCAGCTCTTTCCGCTGCCTTGTTGACATCTTACTGATGTCCACCACTGTATCGGTGACTTTACTCCTTTTGACTTCCTTTTCTTCGACGAAAGACAACTTCCTCTTAGATGAGGAACTTGGTATATCAGATTGGTCCTGTTGCCTTTGCTCTTGCTCCGGTTGAGCTTTCACAGTATGGACTGAGATTTCTTCCTCTTGCCCCTTGTTCTCTTCAATTTGAGTTGTGTTTTCCGGTTGAGCCTCTTCTTCAGGTAGAACTTGTTCTGTAGGTGGTTTTTCTACATTTTGAGCATCATCTTCTGGTTGCTCTTCAACTTCTCTATTCTGTTCCTGTTGTGCATCCGGTTGCTCTGCTGCTGTATGAAGTTCACCCATAGGTATTTCAATTTCTATTTCTTGTTCAACATGGGTTTGTTCATTAGCTGTGAACTCTTCTGTTTGACCTTTTTCAATTCCAATGGCAGATTCTTCACCTATGGTGAATCTTACCGGTGCTGCCTGTAATTGTTCAGCTGGATTCTGAGGACCTAAATTGTCCAGAGTACTAAAATCATACTTTTTCCAAAAACCCAAGGTCTCTTCATAGACCTCTTTATCAAGTCCATTTATTATTTTGGCAACTCTAAGTCCGGGTTGCAAATTCATTGATGCCTCTTCCAATAGAAGCTTGATCCTATCTTCACTGAGGCCAAATCTAACTTGAGACAAGGTTTCTCTATTTATTCTTGTATTAGTTCCTAGACCAATTCGCCATTTGGCTTGAAGCCTAGAATTCAATTCTAGTGGAAACTTCGACCTGTAGTCCCTTGGAGTTCTATGAAAGTCTAGAAATGTTTCCACTAATGTTGTAATGACTGCTTCTTTATCCTCTTCTTCTAACACACTATACCACTTGGCAGCATTGTCAACTATTCCAAAGTCCATTACTTCATCAACTATGTCATTGACTATCATAGGTTTAGTGTTACCTTTACTTGGAGAAATGAGGACTATTGGTTCGCTGCTCTTTTCATCCGTGATATCGATGACCGGTATTGTGGAGCTCTTTTCATTGACAGGTGCATCCATTCTAAGCATTCCTTTGCCTTTACCAGTGTCAGGGACCGGTTGAACTGTGCCTCTTTGAGCTGCTTCTTCCGCCTGCTGCTGGGTTTGAAGAAGTTTGGTCCATATCTCAACTCCTTTCTGCACTGTCTCATCTTGACCCACAAGCATGAGACCGATCCTCCTTTTTGTTAAGAAGGATTGCTGATGCAGTTCAGCCTGTTCCGTGGCTTCCTCCATAGTGAGATGATTCTGTACTTCTAGAAGAGCGTGTATTCTCAGCTCCTTTTCTCTCTCCATTGAAGCACTCCATCTGGCTTCAATTATATCTAGGAGATCTTTCGGTACAACTTTGGTGAAGTCTGTAGGATGTAAGTTAAATTTGTGAAGGTAGTGCACAACCCCTTCTTCAATCTTTCTCCTGTCTTCTTCATTAGCAAACTTATATTTTGACACTACTGAACTCATTCCCCAGGTTTCTTTTAGTAGAGCCACATATTCATCAATTGATGGCTTGGCCTTTCTCAGTGGATCCTCCTTTACCAGTTTGCTTGATCCCCTCTTCCTTTTGATTAAAGGAACGGTACCTTCTGGATCTGTCTCCTCTTGTTCTGCTACTGGGCAGAGGATACAGGTTCAGCCTTCTTCTTTCGAGCCTTGGGTTGCTCGGTATCCGATTTCTTCTTTTGTGTGGGGGTCCTCTTGTAGACATTCTTTATTGGTGTTCTCTTTGACAAATTCTATTGAATCTCAGCATAGGTGCCAAACCGATTTGCACCGAGATCCAAATTGGCTTCATTTAGGGCATCAGCATATGCCTTGGCAATCTTGGAGGTGATCTTATACCCTAGCTCAAGAGCATATTCCTCTCTCGGTTCTACTGCTTGAATGATGCAGTTATCAATGGTGACGAGAAAGCACACATCGTCCTTATACAGGTCAACAATTGTTGACGGCACTCTCTCTTTCGTGCATTTTTAATTGAAATGCCTCAAAGTGTTCAGTCAACGCACCACTTAATCGATTGCCCAGTTGATTAGCCATCTCACTTATCTGTTGCATCACCGTTCTATCGGTCTTCCATACAACCTTTCTGATTCCCGGGAAGAAGTTATAGTAGAAATAGAGACATGCCAAAAGGGTCCCGTATTTCATTGATTTCTTCCTTACGACTCCCAGCTTCTTCATATTTTCAAATATTTGGCTTTGAAGCATTGCGCAAATATCATATTGGGCATTATCGTGCATTATCCGGTATGCGGCGTGAATAGCTCCACCCAGTATGCTGTTCAAATTGCTTGATTGATATACCTTATACCCAATTACTGCAGAAGCGAAGCAGACTCCGTCATCCTCAATGTTCGTCACGGTCATGAGTCGGCCATCAGGTCTTGATTTGGTCAGTTTATTGATGACAGCATTTGAGATGGTCCTTAGGGTTAGAGCTTCCCCTCAATTGCTGTATCCGATCACACAATGCAAGTCAACTTTGGTGATCGGATTGCATGCACCTCTTGTTAGCCAAAAACCTAGTTCATGAAGACGACTGAGAACCAGTCGAATTAAATCTTCATGGAATACGGTCGAGTAGCATACTCCGTTGATAAGTCCAGAAGATATAAGCTTGGCATACTTATCGAGTAGTCTCCCTTCTTCACACAGTGACAAATACTCTCCTTAGATATAGGTTTCACCCAACTCCTCCTGTTTGGCATGGATGAATGTTGTCACATCTTCGGTTAAGAGGACTCCTTCTGGTACAGACGAGAGCGCACCAGCAATATCGATATCTTTGTTCTGGACCAGCAAAATGTTGTATGCTGGCCTATTTGCCTGATCCCCCTTGATCAACTTTACAGTAGAGGATGATGATGCCATTGCGAACAGTTCATTGACAGAAAAGAAACTTTGATCAGTCTAACAGATAGTCGCTTACGATGATCAAAGCGCAAGAGTATTAATCGTAAAAATTCGTTAATCGCAATGAAAGCAAAGTAAAATTTATGAGTAACTCTTCTTTCTTTTATAGGGTTAGGGCACAATGGTAATTACCAAACGGTAACTATTCATTAAACGGCTAAAGTAATAAATGCCTTACCTAACTTTTCTTTCCATTTTTCTCAACTGGTGAATCACCTTTATTGGTTGCTCAAACCTCGGTTGATTGCTTTTTACCTGTCTGGTTGTCCTTGTAGACTTAGTGAGTCTGATTCTCACTAGCATTACCGGGAATGATGAAAGGTCTACCGGTTCCCTCTAAGCCATTACGGCTCAATTTGTTGTATCACCATCGGCCGATGATGATCTTTCCTCTGTCTTCTCCTCAGCAGAGGTCTGTGACGCCTTCTTGAACCATATTTGCTTCACCACCTTTGGGATCTTCTCTTCTTTATAGGTTTTCTCTTTTGAAGATGAGGTCTTGTCTTCAGGTTTGACCAATTCTTTCCTTATGCTGTTTGATCGGTTCCTGCATTTTTTAGCTAGGTGTCCAACTTTGTTGTAGTGATAGCAGACTATCCCGTTTACCTTCCATGGGTTCACTCTTCTTGGGTTGGGTGAGTTACACCATGAATCATTGTGGTTGTGAGTCCCACAGTTTGCACAATTGGTTGTGCTCCGGTTCTTGTTTTTCTTGGTGTAAACTGGTCTAGGTGATCTGAATGTCATAGTCTTCGATCTGCATTCTTCGGCCTTGTGTCCAAACTTGTTGCATGAATAGCAGTAGCCTCTGAAGCTTCCCCCACTTCCACTGGACAACGTCGTGGGACTTGACCAGCACTCATTAGTCCTATGGCCATTCTTGCAACAGTTCTTGCAGTAGTTGTTGTTTGGCTTTACCGGTGCATTCCTCCAGTTGCTTATTCCATGACCCGATTTCCCACAATGCTTGCAAGATAAGTTAAAGGTTTTCTTACCTTTTTGTGCTAGCGGCTTCTTCTTTGCTTTCTTGCTTGTCTTATCTCCAAAAGATTCACCAGTTTCTATGGTGATTTCACTGGTGAATCCAAGACCGGTTTAATCTTTGTGCTTTCTTTGAGCTTTGAGTTGCTCATCAAGCTTGACCGAGCTCTCATTGTATCTTTTCAAGGTTTCATTTCTTTCTTCAAGCTCTTTCATCTGCTCCTTTAGTTGATACAATTCCAGTGCTAGTCTTTTGCATGCCTCATCCCTGTCATGCCAGGCCTTCTACATGTTCGCGTTTTCTTGGGTGACAATCTGCATTTCTTCGAGTTGCAAAATCATAAGCTCAATTGCACCAACAGCTTCTACTGCCCGGTCTCTTTTTTTTTCAAAGGCTGTTAAAGACTTGACTGCTGAGTTCCTTTCATCTTCAACTTTTCTCTTTTTCTCAATCAGTTCAGTCATCCTTAGAGCATTATACTCTTGTTCCCTCTTGAGATGGGGGATCTGATCGGTCAAGATCTGGTTCTTCTCCATCAGTTCGGAGACAGCTTCCTCAACTTCATTAGAGCTGCTCTGTCCTGAGAGTTCATCTATGATCTCATTGCTTTCATTCAGTTGTAGAGCCAGCTCCTTCCTCTTAGCAACCAACCTTCTTAGCCTCTTCTCCAGAGTGGCAATTATCTCATTAGCTTCCTCTAGCTGCTTCTGATATCTGTAACCCTCCATGATCTTTTTCTCAAGCGGTTAGGCTTTATATATGAGAACCGAGGCTCTGATACCAATTGTTATTACCAACTGGTTACTCAGAGGGGGGGGATGAATCAGTAAGAACTATTTTCTTTCTTGTTCTTTCTAATTTTAAGTACTTCTTGTAATCTAAGTAAGCATAAAGTAGACATTCACAACTGTAAAAGAAGTACACAAATCAACACAAGTTTTATACATGGAAACTCTCGGTTAGAAGGAAAAAACCACGATGAGATAGAACTCACAACTTCACTATTGCAGAATGAAGGTGCCCTATTAGGAGCTTACAAAGCACTGGTTAAGGTGCTACCCGGTTAAGGGATTTTACAAAGATCGGTTAAGATATGAACCCTGTTAAGAGCTGCCTGGTTACAGGACTTTGAACATCAACAAAGATGTTACCCTGTTAGGGGATTTTACAATGAACCAATTAGGTCCACCCTAATGAAGGGATTTCAACTTGTTTTTACTACTTATAAAAGCAATGATCTGTTATGACACTGAATGTCTGATTAGATCATACCTCTTTCCCAGTTTGTCTGGCTGTTGAACTCTGCTAGCTCTATGTCTGTAGCTCTTCTCTCAAAAGATGTCTCTCCTCTACTCTATGCAATCACCAATAATCAAAAACTTTCTTGCATCCTATGACCTATATTTATACTAGAGTTCATCGTTATGAAACCCTTAACTCATAGAACCGTCAGGCTGTAAACTTAACAAGAAAATCATGCAACTAGCAATTAAGCTTTGCGTTCTGATCTAGAGTTTACCTTGCAAAACATCCGTTGAAATAAAGCTAACTCCACTTCTATGCAGTGGATGTCCTGTATAATCCGGTTTTAACTCAAATTGCTTCCGCAAAATCCGGTGCAGATCTTTAGACAGTTTAGACCGGTGCAACCTTATTCCCGGTTCAACTTTGTATGCACTTCGAGACCGGTACTATGTACTCAGATCGGTCTACCGGTGTATATCCTTTGTTTCTAATCTACCGGTGCTTTCCAAGTAACGTGAGTAACCGGTGACCTTTTACCGATGCATGGTGTTTGTGAATTTACACTCATGACAATCTTAAATCTTAAATTGCTAACAGTTCCCACCTGGGCCAAATTTGTGAAGTCTTCTTGTGAAGACAAATTTGCAGATAAGTTATTTTATATCTTTATTTGGGCTATATATATTATGAATAATATTGCTGTTTACTGAATAATACTTGGGGAGCAGATAAAGGTGTTCAAAGATTGGAAGCCGTGGAAATAATAATCTGAAGGCATTTGATTTATTAAGTGCAGAGCATTATTCTATATACAATTGAAGGCATATATAGTGTGGGCAAATACTTAGATATTTCTGAAATTTCATATTAGCAAGGTACGACATGCTGGGATAAAATTAAATTGATTTTCCCTAAAGAGGCAACTATTGTTTGAGACAAATAATTTATACAGAACGTTTCAGCCAGGGGGTTTCCACTTCATTGCACAGGCTTTGCAAGATCAGAATTGAAGCTATTTGCAGGTGCAGGGATCTTGGACTCATACGATTGCCCTTCAGGTTGCATTCATCTCCTTCGCAGCTATCATAGAAGCTTAGTGTTGACATGAGTTCGGAAGGGATTGCCATGTGAGGATTTTGCACCAATTCACAGGCATATTGAGTGTGTGGTGTAACAGTCTGTTATTTGGTATGAACTTATTAAGTTGATTCCAAACTGTTGTATTGCTCTCCAATCTGATTCTATTCAGGTACTAATAAAGGTCAGAAGTTTGCACTTCTGAGTTTATATGTTACTGCCTATTGGAAATGCATATAAATTTGAAAATAGAACTGCCCGGTTAAAAATTTAAATTCAGAAAACAAATTTTTCAGTAAAGGAAAGTGGTTTTTCCAGGTTAGGGACATTACACATTTTCTAATTTCTTCTGCCGTGTTGAAAATTCTATAGAAGCATTAATGTTGGCTGTAAACAATGTTGAAAGCAGTTCATTTTCTGCTGAGCGTATGGGAGATGCTACTCAGTTTAGAGGCTGGAATTAAATTTTGTTTTTGTATTTAAGTGTTTTCATCTCCTGTGTGCAATGGATGCCTATGTGGAAGTTGGGAAGTTTCAGTAAGAAATAGTTACTTTTATTTTTATTTTCATTTTAAAATGGCATATGATTGAATAATTGAGAAGAGAATTATTTGAAGAGATATCAAAAATTCAATTCAGCAATTTTTAGTTTTGTACAAGTGCTTGAATTTTTTATATGCTTGAAGAAGTGTGGTGAAATTAGAAAGCTTTAATAAATATTATTAATATGGAGAAATAAAGGTGTAGTCGCATCATTGAATAAGGACTAGTGAAGGCTTATACAAGGTTTATCTTCTTGTTATTTTAAAATGTATTTTGTATAGATGGTTTGTAAGGTCTTTTTCGGTTGGGAACATGGTTTTATTGAACAGATGCATTTTCAATTGAACCCAACATCCTGTTTCATTATAAGCTTAGTTACCAGTTCGGATGTGGGTATGAAAACCCGGTACGGGGATGCGTAGAAAAAAAATTTGGGGGATTTGAATGTGTTTGGGTACATGTGTGTGTGTATTACATATTAAAAAATTAAAGAAATATGATAGTTCAGAAATGTAATTGTTAAATTCTATTTTAAAAACATAAAAAATATATATGTAAATACTAAACTTTATTTTTGAAAACATAAAATAAAAAATATTATTAACCAGTACGCATCCGCATCTGATGCGGAGTGCCCTAGTACGCATCCGGTAACACTGATTATAAGCTTTACCAACATCTCTAAATATCTCAATTGTGTTCATCAAGCTTGAAAAGATTGTAGTACTATTAACAAGTGTCAAATTGGAGGCTGAAGGAAGGTTGAAGAATTTTTATCATCTCAAGCCAGTTTCTCGCTCGGAGATGGTGCTCTGTATGAAAAGCACATGCTTTGTTTTCTTTTTTTGATGCTAACATTATTGAAGAATGTATATATTGTAAAGTTTGTTTTTTGAAGACAAGAAGGGATCTAGTGTAAACTCCAAAGTGCTAGATCAAGTTGAGTGGTAGGCATTTCTTCTCATTTTCAATGATGAAGCATGCTAAGATAAAAAGAATGTAATGTAACAAGGGATATGTTATTATGGTATATTAGGTAGTATTAAATAAAGGTACAGGGACATATGCTTTGTAAGACATCCCATTGATTAATTAGAATAAAATTATTTATCCCACAAGCATGAACTAGTAAAAATTGTCAATAACAGGACTATATATTGTAAGGGTTTACCAAGTGTAATGCGTGAATCTTGATTATTGTAATTGGATTTTGCTCCATTGGAGAATGAACCCTTGAGATGGTTAGTGTATGGTATTGTCTGAACTCAAGGGTTGATCTATTCTGAATATATTGCAAATTCCTATTATCATGTGAGGATCTTAACATTAGATAAGATCTTTTCATGAATAGTGGACATGTTTGATATATAAATGGGGTACATAGTGGCACTTGCATATTTCACTAAACAACTTGCACCTAGAAGTTCTGCTCAGATCTATCACTAATCCATGGGTGATTTATCTATTCCATGATATAATATAAAATGCTTACTTACTAGAACATGTTTCATGCTAAACACTTTAAGCCTAGGAACAGAAATGGTAAGTTGTTGTCTATTCAGTTTTGCATTTCACATTCAGAATCATCACACCATTAACTTCAAATTCTTCAAAAAAAAACAAATTTCTCGGGATAAATCTATTTTTTCTCTCAAATTATTTGTACAAATAATTCCATCTAAGAAAATATTCAATGATGGAATACAAATAGTTGCATTATGAAAAAAAACTAGGAAACTTATTACAAGTTAAAATGACTGGCAAAACATTACCACAAGTATTGTGCCTTTTGATCTCTGCTTGTAAATGCATTAGAATTGCAAGTAGGAGAGGTAATAACACCAGGGACTTCAGTACAACCATAAATGTTATGAAGAAGAAACTAAAAAAATAAAAGATTCCAGACAAATAAAAGATAAAGACTCTTAACAGAGATAGATTAGTTTAACAATGCTTACTGTAAGATCATTATTTCCTGAATACATTCCTGCTCAAGAGCTTCATTAAGACGTTCTGGCTTAAGGACCTTTATTGCAACATCCTGACCAAGATACGTCCCACGGTAGCTGAAATTGCAAAGGATCTTGTTCAAGATTCATAGTCAATCAATGCAAAGTTAAACTCAGATTTATCATACACTGTAAAATGTGACAGATATTTGGTATATAAACTCACAGATCCCCACAGGAACCAGATGCCACTTTTCTTTCCATCTTTAATAGTCTTCTATCAACTTCACAGTCATCAAATGGTGTGCTCTCACTTGGTAACAACCTTTCAATTGGAGTTGATGATGCAGAAATCCTTGACCATGAATCCTTCTGAATTTGTGACATGTGTATTACAAACATAGAATTGCAATTCATTAGAGACTTCAGCTCTGACTTCACGAATGCAAATCATAATTGAAAACCAGTCCCAAATAAATGTCTACATGCTTAGCTAGAAATCTAAAACATTTGGTTGGTAAGAATATCTCCTCAATAAAAAAAGAATATTTTATAGTTTTCTACAGACAAAAATGTGAATGAAAACAATATCCTAAAAAAAATTGGTGCATTAAGAAGACACCATGTGATGAAAAGAAATATAGTATCCACTTCATGGTCAAAAGTAAAACATTACAGTGTTCCACATCCATTGTGTAAGACATTTTTAGTACACATCCATGTGAATTTATTATACGTACACACATATACTCGTTCAGTATGGCACTGCACGCTGTGGTTGGAGCAAAGCAGTGGTCTCCAGCAGATCTTTTATTACAAAACTTGAAAAATAACTCCATAAAGATTACTGTTTATAAAGGTATAAAGCATATAATTGCTATTATATTCACAGCAAAGAAAGCTTCTTTTAAGGTGATTCTTTTTTCCTTGACAGGGCAGTAAAATTCACAGATGCATACAGTGCATGCATTAATCTTCTTGCAAGGTGACTGAATTTATAATCATTCCTTGTCAAGAACAGATAATCAGTCAAACACATCAGAAAATAAAACAGAAAAGAACAAATTCTAGCATTTCTCAATATGTTATTATCATTAAGATTATAACTCCTTAAAAACAAAGTAGAATATTTTTGTTTTACTGTGTTAACAGAAAACTGAAGGAGTTCTCAAACTGTAAAAATTGATTCTTTGCAGTGAAACTGGATCTTAAGGGTCAGGTGTACCTCTGTACTGGCAACAGCATCCTCCAGCGCTTTATACAGACTGCTTACGTCCTGACCAAAGCATTGCATGAAGTCAGCAACTCGAGCTCTTCACTGATCCTGTCATGCAGAAAAATAGAATCACGAGTCCCCTTAATAATGCATCTAGATTCCCATTGCCAAAATTCCTGTAAGTTCATGCGTACCCCCTGATTCCATAAAGTCTAGAAGAGATAAACGCACATACAAAAACAGAAAACAAGTTTCAAAACAAGGAAAAGGCAATTTTGAAAAAGAAATTATGTCTTCCACTTATTTCAAATAGCAAGTCACTTTTTTCTCCAATACATTGCTTTTTCAGCATATGAGTAAGACAATTTAGTTTCCAAGTTGATATATTATGGAGCTATCATATAGCATTCATTGACCTACGACAAATTGCAGATATATGGAAAATGCATCAACTATAGGCCAACAAGAGTGCTGATGGCCAAGCATGAAACCTCACAACTTCTCATAACAGAGGCCTTGAGAATGCAGTTATAATTCCATACATTCAATTGCGTGGAAGCATTGATATGGAAAAAGTTGCGAAACTTCCAAACATCTGTAGTCCTAGCTGTGAGTAAACCAGACAATAAATGCACATGTTAAAGTATGCCAATGCTAATAATTATAATCTGTTGTAATTATTCAACTGATAATTAACTGCGTCGAGGCAAATTCAAAATAAGATGTTAATACCTTCAACCACAAGCTCGATGAATTGCTATGATGGAAGGTTCAGCACCAAAAAATTCAAGTTCAAAACTGTAAGCATACAAACTAATGCCAAATGTTGTCATGGCAAACTTAACACCAAAAGTTTATTAAGCATTGAGGTTCTTGATTAACACCATGATAAAAACTTTAAAACTTGATATCAGAGAGTGGAAAGCTGACGGTGCCATCAAAGACTGATTACCGTCATATACAGAGACAAGTTTCACATTGGCTAATCACCAAAGTGAGAGATGCAAGAAGGGCAATGCTAATTATATCATCTCAACTCTCCAAAGATATTTCACGATGATACAAAACCAAAGCTGATTCACGAGGATGCAAAACTAAAGCTAATTCTGTAATGTCCCTAACGAGTATTGGCTTGAATTTCATTTTTTCTTCACAATTATTTTGTTTCACAATTCTCTGATTTGTTTTTGTCAAATAGTTTGCACAATAAGGTAGTGGCATGACCCTTGTTTACAAAGATTCATTTTTTCCTTTTTGGACTTTGCTCAATTTGTATTTCTCAGGGAGTATGAACAACAAACAAATATTAGGATGCAATATTGAATAGGGGAACTGAATCTTAATAACAGATTTATGTCATAATCAGATATTGAATTTTGAACTTGAATATATCTCACTGCTGTTACAAAATTTGCAAGATCTCTCTACACTTAAGCACATCATAAGAATTAATGAATGAAAAAGATATTCTGACCTATGGAACTTTGTTAGGAAGAAACAACTTGTTTGCAGATTGAACAGCAATACATAAAGATGACTGAAGACTCAGCAGTCACTAGCTTTGATAAACACTGAACATGCCACTCTAATGCTAAACATACCCGATAATCCCTATTTTGTGCAGCTTTGAATACAAATGTCCACCATATGAACCTTGAGGTCTCTAGAAAGTCTGGTGCCCAATATAGACATTGTGAGGAATGTATAATGCGGACAGTGATGTGTAGTGGTGCCTCAATGACCCACGACCACGCTTGTTTGATTCCTAGTCAATACTAATCCCTCATGAGAGATGGGCTTGTATAGCCAACATGCGGTAATGTTTACTTACTACTAGGTGCCATTTGATAAGACTTGCACAATCTAACTTCTCCACAGAACCAATTCCACCCCAAATACCATGCGCAAGCAAGGAATTGATATTGTCAATTTCGGCTGAGAACCAAGTGCCTGCGGGAATCATTTGAGGCCCAATATTGCAATAAAATCACCAGAATACAATATAGTTTGAAGGCTTTAATAGCCTTAACGTCCAGCTTAAATAATAAATTTCATATTATTCTAACATCATCTCTTATTTATCTCCCCGATTGAGTAGATTTCAAGTATGGGAAAGATGAAGTCTTTTATTGATAAATTCCTGTGTGTATCGATGGTCTGTTTAGCCGGTATAAAAAAAATAAGGAAAATATTGTTTTTCCTTGGATGCCCAACGTATGTGTTGGGCCCTTGATTTTATATCCCTTAAACTCAAACGGTGGCAACTCTTGAGCTGCTGCCTCCCCTTTTATATTGACCTAAGTTGTCGATTCAGGTGCGGATGCGAGAATCGAGTGCACCGATGCGTGAAAGTTTTTTTGGGGGGATGCGGATGCGTTTATATATATATATATATATATATGCAAAGAAACCTAGAAATGCAAGAAATATACAAAATTAAATCATTTGATAGTATGATACTTCACCATTGATCAAGATATCTGATAGTTCACAAATATTCAGATTGAAATAACTAATAAGCCATATCATATACGTCTATGTTCATGTGATGACCCCTTCCTTGAAATAAAGTTGATAATAATACAATAAAAAATACAAAATTAATCAATAAATGAATGATAAAGTGTAATAATAAATTCTAGACAATTACTATTACAATCAATTTGATAAAATTAATTATTAATATTTATAGTTTAATATATAGCTTAATAAATAACAATAAATAAATGAATTACGATATAAATTTATTATAATATTAATCATACATTTAATATATATTAAATATCAATATAATTAAATAAGAAATACAATAAACCATATTAAAAAATATTGTTCATCATATTAATATGCAATAATGAAATCAATATTAAAACTTTATGATGAGGGATGCATCATGGTTTAATTTTAATTTATATTCTTTAGGAAAATTTTAATCATATTAAACTTTCTATACCATCCATTTATGTTCTTTGCCCATATCCATCCCTACCAGTAGCATGAAAGGGGATAACATCAAAGCCAGCAGCATAGGCAGCAGCAGGACCAAAGGTATAAGCTAAGCCAGCATCATAGATAGAAGCACAGGCAATTGACCGAGGACCGGCATAAGCACCAAAGGCGGGAGAAGCAAAGGCAGGAGCAAGAGTAAAGGTTGCATCTCTTACAATTCGTCTCGCGCCTTGCCCAATGGAAAATTTTAATCATATTAAACCATATGGTGGACGCATCCGAGAGGTATCCACAGGGCTTCCGTGCCCACTTCCGCCTCCCCCAGCATCCACTTCCGCCTCCGCTACTTTCCTGGGTGCATCGGTGTCTTAGATATTGACCCTTCATAACAAGGATTAGCGTTACTTTTTTATTATTTATTTGTTTATTTATATTATTTTATTGTGTTATTTATTATTCATCTATTATTATTATTATATCATTATATACATTCATATATACTATAATACATTATTATATTAATAAATGATATTATATTATAATATTTGATAATGTTATATATTATTATTTTTATTATTATGTTAAGTAAATTATGATGCTATATTAAAATAAATTATTTGTTCATTAATTTTATTCATTATTATTATTCTTTTATTAATATTAAATCCTATTATAGAAAGAGGGCATTACAGTCCGCCCTTCCCCAAATTGCTTGCCCTCAAGCAATATCAATTTAATAAGAGTGGCTTCCACAAATCTGATGTTGCCTTGTTTAACAATAGTCTTTAATAGAAGAATTTTTATTTAGTTCTGAAACAATAATTCCAACTTGAGATTAGAACGGTCACATATTTGTAAACATAAACTTATTTAATCTGAGGATATTTCATTACAACATTCAACTTAAAAATATTAAGAATAATTCAAAGGATAGTACTTATCTTGATTTACTGCAGCACTCCTCCTTGATAGGTGTTGCTTTTCTCCTTAAATAAACCTTCAGAGATATAAAATCTCTGCCTTAATTCCTTTTTAGGAATTAAAACATTCACCAAGAGTGTCCTCTTAGTTTCAGCACTCGCTAAGAATGCTTTTGATCCAGTCTTGACACTCACATAGAATGTCCTCAATCTCGACACTCACTAAGAATGTCCTTGATTCTCAATACTCACTAAGAATGTTCTTGGCTCTTGGCACTCACATAGAATGCCCTTGATCTTGACACTTACTAAGAATGTCTTGATCTGGTTCGACACTCACTAAGAATGTCCTTGGCACTCACTAAGAATGCCCTTGATTCTCAACACTCACTAAGAATGTCCCTGGCACTCACTAAGAATTCCCTTGATTCTCAACACTCACTAAAAATGTCTTTGGCACTCACTAAGAACGCCCTTGATTCTTGACACTCACTAAGAATGTCTTTGGCACTCACTACGAACGCTTTGATTCTTGGCATTCACTAAGAATGCCTTGACACTCACTAAGAATGTCCTCGATTTTTGGCACTAACTAAGAATGTTTTGATCTGGGTTGACACTCACTATGAATGTCCTTGAATCAGCCTCAAAAGTTCTTGTAATCTCAGAAATCCACAATTACTAAATGAGATTCAAGTCCAAACTGAGCAGCAATGGGTAGTAGAATAATCTGATTAACAGCCTCAAGATGTTTGCCCAGTAACGTAACTATCAACTCTTAAATGCTGTCCACACAGGACTCTAAATTATGCAGACTAGCATCGCATTATTACTGCAGGCCATGCACTTCACAACCTTAAGTGTTCTATAGCAAATGAAGATGTCACTGACTGATAATTAATGCATACAATCCATATATGATGTCCCTATAAGTTTGTTTCTCCCTGTTTGCAGCTATATGCACTTTGATTGAAGAGGCGGTTCCAATATAGTCCTCATCTCTTTAGCACCTGTATCCACTCATCACGGAAGCAGAATAGTGACCAACAAACTGCTTCAGTAATAAGGCACACCAACACTATTACTTCAGCCACACAAGAATATCAGCTAATTCTGAATATGTAATTGAATGTAATCTCCTTTATAGTCCACATCCAAACAATGAAATCTCTCAACAGCTTAGAGACTCAGTTACTCCTGAATATTACACGGGTGCTAGTGGACTCCATCTCCACTTAGCAAGGCAGCTCATCTCATTGATTTTTCTTTTACCCTGCAGGATGCCAGGATCATGCTCTGATACCACTGTAATGTCCCCAACGAGTATTGGCCTGAATTTCACTTTGTCTTCACTATTATTTGTTATGCAATTCTCTGATTTGTTTTTGTCAAATAGTTTGCCCAATAAGGTAGTGACACGACCCTTGTTTACAAAGATTCATTTTTTCCTTTTTGGACTTTGCTCAATTTGTATTTCTCAGGGAGTATGAACAACAAACAAATATTAGGATGCAATATTGAATAGGGGAACTGAATCTTAATAACAGATTTATGTCATAATCAGATATTGAATTTTGAACTTAAATATATCTCACTGCTGTTACAAAATCTGCAAGATCTCTCTACACTTAGCACATCATAAGAATTAATGAATGAATGAGATATTCTGGCCTATTGAACTTTGTTAGGAAGAAACAAGTTGTTTGCACATTGAACAGCAATACACAAAGATGACTGAAGACTCACCAGTCACTAGCTTTGATATACACTGAACATGCCACCATAATGCTAAACATACCCGATAATCCCTATTTTGTGCAGCTTTGAATACAAACGTCCAGCATATGAACCTTGAGGTCTCTAGAAAGTTTGGCAGCCAATATAGACACTGAGGAATTTATAATGTGGACAGTGATGTGTAGTGGTGCCTCAATGACCCACGACCACCCTTGTTTGATTCCTAGTCAATACTAATCCCTCATGAGAGATGGGCTTGTATAGCCAACATGTGGTAATGTTTACTTACTACTGGGTGCCATTTGATAAGACTTGCACAATCTAACTTCTCCACAGAAACAATTCCACCCCAAATACCATGTGCAAGCAAGGAATTGATATCATGAATTTCGGCTGAGAACCAAGTGCCCATAGTCCTTAATGGAAGAATTTTTATTTAGTTCTGAAACAATAATTCCAACTTGAGATTAGAATAGTCACATATTTGTAAACATAAACTTATTTAATTTGAGGATATTTCATTACAACATTCAACTTAAAATGTTAAGAATAATTCAAAGGATAGTACTTATCTTGATTTACTGCAGCACCCCTCCTTGATAGGTGTTGCTTTTCTCCTTAAACAAACCTTCAAAGATATAAAATCTCTGCCTTAATTCCTTTCTAGGAATTACAACATTCACCAAGAATGTCCTCTTAGTTCCAGCACTCGCTAAGAATGCTCTTGATCCAGTCTTGACACTCACACAGAATATCCTCAATCTCGACACTCGCTAAGAATGTCCTTGATTCTCAATACTCGAAAAGAATGTTCTTGGCTCTTGGCACTAACTAAGAATGCCCTGATCTTGACAAATTGATTGTACGTTGCCACAAATTGACCATACAATACCAAGACTTACTTTACCCGTACATTGCCACAAACACGCAACTTGTTGTACCTATACGCTTTGAATTTACATATGGTGCCAACACCGGCTTTACCCATACATCCACACAAATCCACAACCTGTTGTGCCTGTACACTTTGAAATTATACCCGCACCCACACGGTATGGAGTTGTACCTATGTTACCCCGGTTTTCCGAGATGGGGGGACTGAGGGACGGGGAAACAGGTTTCTGGGACGGATTTCTTTTTCCCAAAGCAGGGGACAGCAGGGGACGGCAGTGGGGACAACTATATAAAAAATAGGGGAATTTTAAATATTAGTACGAAAACATGGATAAAGCGTGCTTCTATACATCATAGAACCTTAACATTTAAAATGTGTTAAATAATTTAAATTGAGAGTTCACATGAGAGTGGAAGTCAAACAATTATCAAAATTCAAACATTATTTTTATGGGACAGCCAAGGGACTGGTTTCCGGGAGTTCCCGAGTTTTTGAACGAGTCAAATTATGCCGGAAATGCGTCCCTAAGTACCACTAAGTTGTACAAGCAGTTGGGGACGTACTACTTGTACAATATAGAGTTGCACACACAAACGAGGACATAGTGCCTGTACGGTATGGAGTTGGACACACAAGTGTGGACATAGTGACCATATAGTATCCAAGGGTTGGCAACAAAAACACTACAAGGAGAATCGTATCCAAACGGCCTTAGAGAACCCCCAACAAAAACATCATATGCAAATTGAAGAAAGATATCATACAGATAATGTCACCATACGGGAGTTGAAAAGTATTATACTGACCTAGGCCATATGAATTGTTGCTTGGCTGAGTTGAGCTGCATGATGAAGTGTAAATGTCATACGTGGCAAAAGAACCACCATACATGAGTAGCAACCATATGTCGTACGAAACTACATATGGTAGGACAAGGGAGTTGTCATATAGTGAGGATCAGGGAATGTCGTACCTTAAAATGCAATTGCCAAAATCTTAAATTATTAGACCAAGATTGTTGGATGGACTCTGCCAAATGTTGTAGTATGAAATGAAGACTTCGATGTCGTACTAGATAAATCCTTGGATGTTGTGCGTTGAGTATTAACTTTCCTACCAATTTATTAGCTCCTTTTTTAATTTTTTTCTCAGTGGCCAGCTGCATGTTTTACCTTTTTAATATTTTAATTTTCTCAGACTCCCTTTGCTTTTCTATCCATTTTCCATCTTTGTACTGGCAAATGTATCATCCATAACTTTACATGTTTTTATTGGTATCTCTTCATAGAGACTTGTAGCTTCAAGTAAATTACATGTTAATAGGAATTCCTCATAGCCCTCCATTTGCCAGCAAAATAGTCCATTCAAGAAACTCGTCTCATCTTCAAAACAATCTTCTAGCTCGAGCACCCCTTCATTTTGTTTCATGCCTTTCGTTCCTTTGTCCATACCCAACTCTCCATCTTCAGACTCTGATTTAGAGGATTTCAATGATGTACTTCCTTCCTTTACTCTCAATCGAGAACATATTTCACTTCCAATTATGACCTGCATTGGCAACAATCAGCTAACCCCCCCTGAGGAGTGCGTCATATGCCTTCTTCTGCAACAAGATGACAAAGAAGTCCAAGAGAAATAGTTGCGTCCCAATCATAAATTTTTGTGCCATTAGTGTTCCCAATGACTTGATGGCATGTTGGTCGACACCTACCAAGTGGAAGTTCAACGGCTAAAGTGTTGGTCTCCCAAGGCATTTTCGGGTATTTTAAGGCAGTATGTTTACTCCCAAACCTCCATCAACGATGATATTTGTAAGGTTCTTCCCCATGATTTCCATCTGAACAACAATCAATTGCTTCCTAATGTTCATGGTCAACAGCATTGGGTCTATGACTTGTTTCCCCTCAATTGGCGGCTATACTATCATTTATTTACCTAGTTCTTCTTATCACCCACTCTAGTAGTCACCGATTGTCTTGATAATTGCCACTCTCAAGTATGACACAATTTGATGGTTTTTCACATTGATGGGTAGTGTTGTCTATAGCACTTGTCAAACTATGTTCTTCTATGACTCCGATCATAGTGACCTAGTTGCAATTCCATTGGAAGTTCTTTGTTCCTTTGACATCTCTTGTTCAACTTCTTCTCTAGCTTCTCGGAGTCATTCATTCTCCGTGCGAGGGTCTGCATACACCACCTTCTTCGTTTGTGCTCTCGTTATTGCCAAAACAGCCTTGTCTTGTTCCTCCATGTCCAGCATATTAATACCCTTTTGCTTTACGCAATTGGTGTCTTCATGGTCACCTGGTCCACACCATTTGCACAATAACTGTAAGTTGCCTTTCTTATTATTGCAGTCTCTCACAAACAATCCTCATTAACTACATTGTCGGCATTGTATGATAGGATGTCCTTTAAAGTCATACTCTTTTAGATTTCATTGCCCTCATTAATTTCCATAACCACCTAGCAATGCATTTTGTGTCTTCGATGGAATGGACTCTCCTTGTGTGAAGAGCACTTGCATACTTCTACTCTTCAATTACATGGGCACTCCTTTATTGAATGGCCCATCACTTGGCAAATCTCACAAAAAATCTAGGACAATTACATTTCATGTGCCCCTCAATTTTGCACTTAGTACACCATAGTTCATTAGTTTATGTATTTGTTCCTTTCTGTGCCTTCAATTCTTTCATCATTCTCATCATATCATGTCGTAGGGCTTTGATTGTTTCCAACTCGTCATTGATGCAACCTTTGATGCTCTCATTGTCATCTAGCCTCCTCTCATCCCTTGGAAGGATGTTTTATTTTCACTCTCAATGTCCATCACTCAATTGTGAACTTCTGCGTACAAGGAAAAAGGCACCACTTTGATCTTCTTGTGCGACAGGGGGATCAGCCCCTCAATGAACCACCTCTTCTTCAACCCATTGACTAGTTAATTCTCCAACTTGACCAACAGCAACTCTTTGAGCCTACGATTGTAAGCTCTTACATTCTCATTCTTCCCTTGTTTGGTTTTATCAATCTTGCGATGATCTCATTGTCAGCTTGTAGCAATTTAAACTCGACCTCAAACGCCCTCTTCAATGTGTCCCATGACACTGTCCATGAAGCACCAAATTTTGTGAATCATTTGATTGCAAAACCCCCTAGCCTTATTGGAAACAATCCCATCCAATAGTCTTTGTCCTCCTGACCACTTGGTATCTAGATGGTCTTGCATGTCTTGCAATGCCTCATAGGATCCTCTAACCCATTCCCCATGAACTTTGGCAGTTCCTGCCGATCCACATGCGTACTTGCCAGAGGAGTCTCCATCTTTCTCTCTTGCTTACTCTCTTGTGTCAGACTTGTATGTACTATTTCGACAGCTACGTTCGGGTACTTTCCCCACAATCTCGGCCGCGTGTGTCCCCTATCCACTTCCACCTCCAACATCCCCAACACTCTGAGTACTTTCAAGCTTTGACTTGTTCCTATACTCCCTTCGTCCAAGAATCTTCGATTCAGATCCATCAATTCTAGGTTCCCCTAAGATCAATAGATTTTCAAAGCGGTGGAATACATCTATCAATTCAAGATTTCTTTCATAAGCCTCATCTTATGTTGATTGTACGAATGGGTAGTCTCCTTGGTCAACAAGGACAGGATGTGTTTTGTCTAGGAGTAGTAAGTGCCTAGCAATCTGCTCCCACTCCATGCACAATTTGTGCCTTCCTCGTCAAATATCTTCTTTTCCTCTCGACTATGACTTCAATTAACACTTCAGCCGTAGTTCTTGGGAAGCGATCCGACTTATGAATCCTCCAATTGGATTTTCCTCAAATGTTTCTCATAGTCTTTCTTCTCCATTCTCTTTGTTCTACAATCCTTAAAGAACGCTTGGTCTTGACCACCTTGTGGCCTCTTCTTGCCCTTATTGGGCTCTAACAGCATGAATCACGCAACCTGACCCAGTTTTTTTAAAGCAACACCAAATGTTTGCTGTCATATCTGATAAATTAAATACATGAAGCAATAATAAAGATAGCAATGCATACTAGATAGATGAATAAAATGTCTTTATTCACTCACAAAATTATTACAGAGAAGAAGACCAGAGATGTTCAGCCAAGTATTATAGTTCATCCAAGAGAAAGACAATCATCAATAGACACTTATAACTACCCCATAGTGACAAGCAACTTAATACGGACAATTAATACATTGTCAGGTAACCAATATTATCCAAAATAACAATAGACATTGTACACTAACCACAACTATGGTATAAATTTTAAAAGTATATATCACAAGGCAAGAAGTTGATGATACCATCAAAGGATGGTAGTGCAATATACAAAACCAAGTTGGGCATCACCATCTCACTAGATCAAGAGGCGTTTGCAAGACCCACCAGCTGGGATCAAAGCTTCTAATCAATAATACGTTGACTAGGCACCACTAATAGATGATAAAATGAGGTACAAACCATACAAATCAGGATTTGAAAATTCCTGAGTACTTACACATGGAAACTTTTCAATGTATTACCATGACAAAAGGTTTGGCACCAAATAGTTCAAGTACAACACTAAAAGTGTTCACTCTAATGGCAAAATTTGTCAAAGCAATCTTAACACCAAAAGTTTATTAGGCTTTAAAATCTTCTCTTAACATCATTATATAAATTTTAAAATTTGGATTCAGAGGTTAGAAAGCTGATGGTGCCATCAAAGATTGATCAGTGCCATAGACAGAACCATGTTATAACATCATTATATAAATTTTAAAATTTGGATTCAGAGGTTAGAAAGCTGATGGTGCCATCAAAGATTAATTAGTGCCATAGACAGAACCAAGTTTGGCAGTGGCAAACATATCACCAAACCGAGATGAGCAAGCAAGGGTGATGCTAATTATACTGTCTCAACTCTGACAAGATATTATATGAAGCCTTTTCTAAAGGCAAAGGGCAAAGGGACAAAAGCTGAAGCTGATTCAATATGATGCATTCAAAATCACTCAGCAGGTTGCTTATAATATGTTTTAAGTTGTTCAACCCTTCAGTTTTGGATTATGAGAATAAGCAGCCAATTTCGCTCACAGCATAGAGCTTACTGCTAAATTCAGGAGATCCTGTACGTAGGCAATTTATTATATAGGAAGACTGAAACTATGCAGCAAGGAGTTATACCAGATTGGTATGGAAGATAAGTTCTGAAACATTGTATTATGGCATTTGAAATTATGTATGATACGGTAAAAATTTCTCTTTTCCAAGAGCTGCTGAATGGGGCGATAGGTTCTAATTAATGATAAAATCAACCGAGGAACAACAACAGCTGGAAAAAGGAGGAATGTGCCATAAGAAATCAGCCTTGGAAAAGTCCAGTGTACTCGACACATAGGAATTTTCCAATGTATTACTATAACAAAAGGTTCAGCACCAAATAGTTCAAGTTCAAAACTGAAGTTTTTCAAACTAATGGATTTACCCTTCGTTCCCTATACAAAACATTTTGGGCATGCCTAGGAAACGTCACCCCTTACACCACCCCCTCCGCCTCCCCTCCCCCTTTTTGTCAAAAATAAGGAAGCATCCCTAAGACATCAAAAAATTGCAAGGTATGTTAAGGGACAGCTCGCCGTCCCCTAAAATACCTAGGGACAATTTGATGTGTTTTAAAATAAACTTTGCAACCTTTCAATGCTTATTTGGTTAATGACATGCTCACTAAGATTTATATAAAAATATTAAAATGGCACTGCCCTTTGACCCCGTTGGCGGCGTTGCCCCCAAACCCCCATCAAACTATAAGTCCAACCAAGTAATAGACCAATGATGAATCATGATCACAAAATCTACAAAATAAATATTCCCTACTACAAATCTCTACATCTTCACAATCAAAGCGACATTCATGGATTATCTTTTTTCATAGTGGAAAATTTGTTTAGTAAGGACAGCCACAGACAAAGTTGGCATGATATATCAATCATTCTATTGAATATGAGTTAAGTCATAGTTGGTAAAAAATGTCATTTTCATAATGCAAAGTTGTATTTGCAGAGACAACTCACAGAAAAATCTCATCTAAGTTCAAACTAGAACAAAACCAATTATTGTTTTACTTAACCATTCCTCGTTGTTAATGAGTTTGACAACAACACATGCAGTCTTGAGGGATTTAGAAAAATATGAATTCGTACTCATATGCATACTTGAAGATCATAATTTCTATTCAAATACCCATGCTCTCAAAGGTTCTATAATATCTATGGTGACCACTTTATCTATGTTATCATATGAATATTTGAAACTTTCTTATATTTGAACATTTTACTTATTTTTTTACTTGTAGTAACATCCCCTATCATCCGTTAAAAAATGGCCAAAAAGTATCCTCGTATTGGAAACATATTCCCAGTGTCCCCTATCGTCCCCGTCCTGAAACTTGGGGGAGCATTATTTATTAGGCTCTAAAATCATTTCTTAACACCAAGATATAAATTTTAAAAGTGGGTCACAGTTGGTGTGTTGTTTCCTCACATTGTGGGTTTACAAATATAATCATAAGCATTGTTGTCGCAAGATTGAACAATCATTGCAATTTGCAAAAGATCATAAATTTAGTAATCACAGGTAGCAATCATGAGTTGCAAATATGACCAAAGAATCATAGAATCAATGGTTGCAACCATCCTGATAGAGGTCAAGTTTTTTGCATGTAATGTCCCAAAATTGATAGAGAATAAATTAATTAATTAATTGGTCCTATTGGTTCCCAAAACCACAGATTGGAAATCCAAGAACCTGCCAATTCTCCAATAGGATTCCAAATTAGTTCTGGCCAACGAATGGGAATAATCCAAATTCCCCTACACTTTAGGCTTCACTACACCTAGGCGGGTAAACCTTCACCCCGAACCTGATCACTTTATTCAAGGCTTTTCTATAGCGAATTTAAGCTTATGAGTTCTCCGATTGGCAAAAATCCTCAAACTCGATCAATATAAAGTTATGTGATTACTTGAAATGATTTGAATGTTTGTGTAAGGTTTATCAATAATTGATTAGATACTTGCAAGAAGGAAGTATATAGATTTATGACTTCAATTAATAACTCCAATAATTATATTCCAATAATTTTAAATGACCAGTGCCTTTGTTTATCCGGGCGATAGAGTCAACTATAACAAGGATTATTACGTACAACTTTATGAGATAATATTTATAAAAATATCATCAATTACTCCTAAGCTCTGCAAAAGACAAATCTTATATGCAATTCTCCGTTAGTCCAAAAGGAATTTAACTTCTCCGGCTGGAAGTCCGATTAGACAGAGATAAGGAAACACATATATTTCACACTATCCTGATTGTTGAACAAAGAATGCAGGCAAATATCCAATACAAAAATAAAACTCTGTCAGAATAATTCAATAATCTATTTATTGATCACAAAGGACAAATCCACATATTAATTGCAATCTCTTTGCCTTGAAAAAAGGACCTTTTATTTATTATTAAAATATAATAATGAAATTTATATTAAAGTCATGCTTTAATATTTACATCTTCCCTTACAAATATTATTCTTCTACATATTTATTTGAATGTCCCTCTCTCTACATTTTACATTATGTATATATATATATGTGTTTGAGTGGCTTTCACACCTCTTTAGGGTGAAAAGACACAACCCCTATTACAAATTATTTTGAAAAAACAATAAACTAACTAAAAAATAACTACCTAACTTTCGGATTTGGGTCTAGTCGAAAAACCAAAACACCTTGTGGAAAGCTAAGATTTTTACTGGAGATAGGAAATTTGATTTCCCGAACTGGGTCGTATTTAGATTTTTAAAATTCGACCATCTTCAATCTCTGTCAGCATCATCTTTGCAGCAGGTCGAAATTCCAGCATTTTCTGAAGGCTTCGATTAGTTAGTTCTATTTATTTGTGTCATAAAACTTCTTTCCTTTGATTTTTTTAGTATGGAGGAACTTTCTTATTGATAATGGATTTGGACTCTCAAAATTTAGGGTACCACCAGTGTCTCTTTCTGGGGACGTATGCTCTCTATGAGCATAGCAAGATTCCAGCTATCTCTGGAGAAGCAGACCAAGTATCCATACTTAATCTGATGCAAAGTAAAATTGGGTGGCCCGAGGCCCCCCCCAAAAGTAAACTTTGATCCTTTCCTCTATCGAACACTTGATTCGGATCATGTAACAACTCATTCCTTCTGATCATGGTATACTTTCCCTTTATCACTTTCTTAGGATCAGAATTGGTCCTTTCTTTATCAGTAAGAGTATTTGAAAAGAAATAAATTCCATAATTTTTTAGCCTCAACATCTTATCCTTTTCTGTATTAGAGGCATCATCCCTATGGACAATATTTATTGCTTCATCACTGTGGTCTTTGGTGAATGGAGAATCCCTATGTATTTGATCAGTTATGTCTTCTTGCACATAATTTGCTCCATACACAATATGTTTTTCCTCACAAGTTTGATAGAACTTCTGCTCATATGATGAACTAATGCATGTTTCACCTTTTGAATACCCCTCTCCACACATTGTTGGCAATTTGGCTAATGTGGATGCATAGATGTTGTCATTATGGCAACATATGATCTCTATTGAGAGCGCAGAATCTGGAATGCAAGTATAGAAAGTTGAAGGAAGAAATTGTCAAAGTATGGATACAATGATCCTGACAAAGCACCCGATGAAGATTTAGTTGGCGATGTCCACTGGAGCAATATTTTTGTTTGCGCAGTTAACTGAAGCTTCTATAGAGTATGAGGATACCCCATCTCAGTGCGCATAAAGTTTGGAGCAGTACGGACAAAGTTATTCAAAGTTTACCGAAGACAGTTTTTGCAGACAGAACAGTTTTGGAGACAGTTTTAGCGAAAGAGTTAAGGGATTATTTTTGCTTGTCAAAATAATGACTTAACATTATGAAGGGACGACATCCTAGATGTTTACTCTTGGATAAAGATTTTGGAAGCCGACCATGTAAAGTTATTAGCTTTAATAACTCATATATTAGGCATACTTGAAATGTAATGAAATATAGAAGGGATATGTAAAAAGAAAGAAAAGATAACTTGCGATAGTTGTTTATTGTGATAGCAGCAAAGGCTATTGATGCGAAGTTGTAAGCAGTACCATATTACAGTCAGAAACATTTTGTATTACCTGTTTGGGCAGTGAGCTCAACTAGTGATCAGGTTTTGTAATCTAACTCCTAACAGGGTTAAGGCTTCTAACAAGGCCTAAAGTCCTTTAACCAGGACAGATCTACTATACATTGTAAATTGACTCCTAACAGGGTCCAATATCCCTAACAGGATACTTTTGATTAGTGATCTTTGTGGGTACCATCCCCACCGGGGTTTTCCCTTGGCCAGGGTTTCCTCGAGAACATATGATGTGTTATGAGTTCTTTCTATTTACTGCTATGTTTGTTAATCAGCTTGATAATCTTTGTATGCACTAAAGTAATCTGTTATATCCATAAGTGGGCAAAAGAAAAAGTTTGTGAAATACTGATTCACTCCCCCCTCTCAGTATTTCCTATTTCTAACACACATCTTGAGTTTCATCATCTTCAAAAGTATCATTAGGTTTTCTATCTTCATCGTGATGTTGATGGACTTGATCACATAGAAAATTCTCTTCAAATAATGGATTCAAGAACATAGAGAACTCAGACATATCTTCTTCTTCTTCTTCCTCTTCAAACAATAGATTCGGGAACATAGAGAATTTAGACATGCTTTCCCGAGAGCTTTCATTTGGATCATCAAGTGTTTCATCAACAAGACTAATATCTTCATTAACATTATATCCCGAAGCTTCCTCCTGTTCATACACTGTATGCAATTCTAGTTCATCTCCACTATTTGATTCTTGGAAATTATCATATCCTTCATCTAGTACACCCTGAATATGTATTGATTCATTAACTTGTCTAATGTGGTGGATTGAGAAAAAATTCGGACCGTTTCTCTCAATATGTTTATGATATTCTATATCTAACAAGGCTAAAATCTCTTCCACGTTGAGATAATCCTCTTCCTCATTTTCACATTCACTGATGTTTGATATCATACAAGTATCATCATGGAAAAGTCTTTCTTCAAACTGTCCAAAAAAGTCTTCTCCATTCAAATCCGAAACTTCACTTGACTCATATGTTATTTCAGTTCTGCACTCATTCTCCTCTGCAACCAATTCATTATTCATAAGTTTGAGAAAAGTAAGAAACTGATGATCATATAAGAGACCTAATTCTCTCATTCTGTTAAAAAGATCAGAGGATGGAGGTCTGCATTCTGAAGGTATTTCTTGACAGATATTAAACATCCTCATGAAGAATTGTACTACAAATTCTTCTTCTTGTTTCTCTAAGTTCAAAAATGCGTCCAAAGGGGATATGTAATTTGGATCTTCTCCATCATCACTGAGATTTCCATCAAGCACAACGCCTTGTTCAATCTGATCATAAGCCTCCTCTTCTCTGTCTTCATCATCTTCTTCTAACATCTAAAAAAGAAGCTTCAAATCAGGGTCATCTAGCGAGATTCCCAAATTTTTGACCTTTCTCATTAATTTTTTTCATGAAGGCATAATTGTTACAGGTATCCTCTGATACATATTTACCATCCTTAAGAATAAGTGTGCAGAAGACTCCCCTTCAAATCTCTCCAAACTAAAAAATGCACCAAGTAGAGACATATTATGATCCTCCTCCATGCTCCAGCTTTGGTCTCCATACCGTTCATAATACAAGTCATCTTCCTCAATTACATCATGAAATTCATATAAGAACCATTGTTCAAATTCCTTCCAAGATAAGATACTTTGTGTAGGTAGTGATTCATAAGCTTGCCTCGCATTGTCTTTTAGTGTCCTAACAAATAGCTTCATTACCTGATCCTCTGCACAAATTTCATAATCTTCTAAAAATATGTAAAATGCATCCAAATGTTGAAGTGCTGATTCATCCCATTCTCCATGGAACTTCAGTACAAGTTTTGAAAGTTGTGGGGATAACTTGCTAGGTTCACAATCAAAATTGCTAAAATCCAATGGCCTAATGCCATCTGGAATAAAAGGCTTTCTTTGAAATGATCGATACATTTGAAAAATCTATCTACCATTTCCTTCTGAGTTTTCTCCCTCGATAGAGTTACCAACTGAAATCTTATTGAATAGAGTCACCACCTTCTTCACAAGGACAAAATCATACAACTGATTCCGAGTTCTATCTCCAATAGAGTCTAACTCTCTGATCACCAGACATTCTGAATAATGTTGTCGCAACAACTCCCCAACAGAGTCACCAATCTGGTGGTTCCCAAAACCACAAATTGGAAATCCAAGACCCTGCCAATTCTCCAATAGGATTCCAAATTAGTTACGGCCAACGAATGGGAATAATCCAAATTCCCTTACACTTTAGGCTTCGCTACACATAGGCAGGTAAACCTTCACCTCGAACCTGATCACTTTATTCAAGGCTTTTCTATAGCAAATTTAAGCTTATGAGTTCTCCGATTGGCAAAAATCCTCAAACTCGATCAATATAAAGTTATGTGATTACTTGAAATGATTTGAATGTTTGTGTAAGGTTTATCAATAATTGATTAGATACTTGCACAAAGGAAGTATATAGATTTATGACTTCAATTAATAACTCCAATAATTATATTCCAATAATTTTAAATGACCAATGCCTTTGTTTATCTGGGCGATAGAGTCAACTATAACAAGGATTATTACGTACAACTTTATGAGACAATATTTATAAAAATATCATCAATTACTCCTAAGCTCTGCAAAAGACAAATCTTATATGCAATTCTCCGTTAGTCCAAAAGGAATTTAACTTCTCCGACTGGAAGTCCGATTAGACAAAGATAAGGAAACACATATATTTCACACTAACCTGATTGTCGAACAAGGAATGCAAGAAAATTTCCAATGCAAAAATAAAACTCTATCAGAATAATTCAATAATCTATTTATTGATCACAAATGATGAATCCACATATTAATTGCAATCTCTTTGCCTTGAAAAAAGGACCTTTTATTTATTATTAAAATATAATATTGAAATTTATATTAAAGTCATGCTTTAATATTTACATCTTCCCTTACAAATATTATTCTTCTACATATTTATTTGAATGTTCCTCTCTCTACATTTTACATTATGTATATATGTGTGTTTGAGTGGCTTTCACACCTCTTTAGGGTGAAAAGACACAACCCCTATTACAAATTATTTTGAAAAAACAATAAACTAACTAAAAAACAACTACCTAACTTTCGGATTTGGGTCTAGTCGAAAAACCAAAACACCTCGTGGAAAGCTAAGATTTTTCCTAGAGATAGGAAATTTGATTTCCCAAACTGGGTCGTTTTTAGATTTTTAAAATTCAACCATCTTTAGTCTCTATCGGCAACATCTTTGCAGCAGGTCGAAATTCCAGCATTTTATGAATGCTTCGATTAGTTAGTTCTATTTATTTGTATCATAAAGCTTCTTTCCTTTGATTTTTTTAGTATGGAGGAACTTTCTTATTGATAATGGATTTGGACTCTCAAAATTTAGGGTACCACCAGGTCCCAATTTAAAAGAAATATTATTAAGTACCTTTAATTAACTAATGGGGGCCCATATTTATTATTGTTGTCCGTAGGTGTTTTTCATTTCGGCGTTCTTTTGTAAACCCTCGGGAGTTTCTCCAAAGGGGTATTTATGACCGGCATGTAGGAAGTTGTTGGTATGCAACTTGAATTATTTTATTGTATTGCGAATTCCACTAGGAGTTTTGCTCTGTTTCACCATTTCGGAAGTGAAAGATCTTCCCTATTTGGCTAGCGCAATTTCGATGGAATTTATCCCTCACCCTACTCTACTCTACTTTGCTTTGTTTCAGATCTAGCAAATCTGAAGCACCATCTTTATATGCATCTGAGAATCTGTTTAGGATTCTGGCATTAATACAACTTTATAACATCATTCGGTACTTGGCAATCACCTCTCTGATGTATGTGCGATATCATTGCTAATTCTGTATTTTGTCATTGTCGTAGGACACACTGAATTCTGAGGGTTCCGTACATTCCATATTCACCTCCGTACGGCCTTGCAGCTCTTCGTTCGGCATCCTCCATCTACAAGTATATCAACCACCGTACGGACAGTACAAACACCCCACTGTACGCTCCAATCACCGACCGTACGCTGCCTCCGCTTAACCGTACGACATCCATCGTACGCCCAAACCCCTCCGTACGGCAGATTTCTCCAAACCACCATACACCATTTGTTCTTGTCATATGCTCTGTCCTTGACCGTATGGATATACAGTTGCTACCATATGGACTTATCCATACAGTTGGATACAAAGGCAATTTTTGTTGCAGAATTGTAAGGTGAAGGTAGCGACTTGGTTGCCATACAGAAGTCGTGACATTACGGTGACAGCTCTTCATAGAAGTACATTACAGTTGTATCAGAGTTGGTGATCTTGCCAGCCTATTGGGATGATTGAGAGATTTTGGGATCTGAATCACACTATGGCACCCAATAGCAATGGAGAGTGGTGGTTGAAGGCAAACAAAAGATAGGAAAGGAACTCAGTGATGGTATTAACCTTCCTCTAGATATATTGGAAGTTTGTTTGTGTAAGGTGGACCAATCACCTTCAAGATTCTTACAAAAAATCCTTGCTCCGATTAAGGTCGCTTTAAGCCAATCCAGTTGTTGAGACATCATGACAAGGAAATCAAGTTGGCCGTTGTAGCATGTCTAAGTGAGATTTTGAGAATCTCGGCCCCTTGAGCACCGTATGATGATGATACCCTGACAGAGATATTGCACTTAATTATTGATAGCTTTTAGAGCCTGGATGACATCAGTAGTGATCTACTTGCCAGGAGATTTACCATACTAGAGATCTATTCAAATATCAAAGTAATTTCCTCTTAGATCTAGGATTGCAAGATTTGATCCACGATATGTTTCATCATTTCTTGGTCACGATAAAGGAGCACCATGATATTAAGACTTTCTCTGCCATGGAGAATATTATGATTTCATGTATTGAGATGGATATAATACTCCAACCTATCATATCTATGCTATTGGTTGTTCATAATCTAGAATATATTCCTTCAATTGCGGCATGTAGATTGGTCACTAATTTATTCAAGCATAAGCATTGTGAAGAAAAATTAAAGTCGCATTTGCACAAGTATGAGGAATTTGGTGACGGCAATAAGCTACGTGGATTGCTCAAGATGGTGAAGACAAGTTTTGGAAACCCTGGTAAAGGTAGTTACGACGTTGCCTATAAAGCCACGGGGGTAATAAGGAAACCATCACAAACAAAAAACATGGCGGCAACTACAAGTAAGAAGGGCAAGGCACAAGCAAAGGACAAGGATGAGGAAATTTACAGCTAAAAACATCATGTTTGAAAGCGTCACTGGAGGTGAATGTCAAGCCTGGTGGGAAAATGCAAAGGATGATCATCAGTTGAAGACTTCATTGTGCGAGGTTGAGGTAGATAAGATTATTTTCATGCCAATTTTTAATTTGAAAGAATTTGAACTAGTGTTGCGAACTATAATTCATCACTATGATAAGCACACACACAAGTCCACAGTGGAGTATTTTACATCAGACTATCATAATATCTTACTCGGCAAAAGAATTTAGTAGGGTGTTTAGGGTGCCGAGTAAGGGGCACTCAACAGAAAAGCCCTCTACCAAATGGTCCACAGAGGACAAGAAACAGTTGCTACAGCACATATGCCAGCAAGACCTCACACAAAAGCAATGGGACAGTTTAAGGAGTAGTAGCAATAGTAGGGGCCTGAAGAAATCCTTCATATCCTCCCCTGAATGGAGATGTATCATGGATTTACTAAAAAGAAAACTCACAGGAGGTAGTAGGACTTCTAACATTGCCATTTGGATGTTACGTCTCATGAGTGAGCTAGACAGTGATAGAGTATACAATTGGGGGCAGTACTTGTTTGATAGGATTAAGGAGTTTTTGTAGCTAAGGCATAAAACATTTTATATGCCACATCATGCTATCGCACAATTCCTAGACGCACTTCGCACACAAGTGGCACCGAAACACTAGGGTACTTTCATTCCAATGAACTGAGTGGAACTGTACAAGCCTGCCATGAGTTACTGGTTAGACTTAGATACATTTTCACCAAGAGGTCCTGAACCCCTCTAGAAGAAAGTTAGACATGAGACTACAGCTAGTCCGGAGGAGGGGGAGGATGAAAATGGCATGTCGGAGGAGGAAGAAACAGTTGAGCAGGACACCCACGATACCTCTCCCAGTTCAAAGGATGAGGACGAGTTTAGATCAACACCTTGCCACTCTACATCAGAAGCGGCAGGAGAAGGCTATGCAAGAGAGTCATCGGAAGAATTGGAGGAGGTGGTCGTACGGCAAGGGCCGTTGGCAGGAACTGTACGAGAGGGTCATACCTCGGCTGACACTGAACCGTACGGAGGGAGTTGTTTGCACAAGTGGAGGAAGCAAGATAGATGGTACAGCAAATGGAAGGCCAACATGGAGGCATGACAGTGGAGTTGGCAGCAGAACGGCAGGTGGTGGCAATGGTATAGCAGTGGGTGGCATGGCAGCTAGAGGCACTAGTTCGGTTGTGGGTGTCAGTAGTATGGCAGTAGGCACCACTAGTATGACAGTCGGCATGGCAATAGGAAGTAGCAGGGCAGTAGGCATGACATTTGGTGGAGGGACGACAGCTAGAGGGAAGCCATCATCCTTTCCAGATTGGGGAGCGAAACGGATAGCATTCACACCATCCCAACTATCAGTCATAGCCCACTTAGTCCCGCCCAAACAAATACCACAAGCCAAGGTAGTAGATTTGAGATCGACTAGACAAGGAACTCATACCATCAGGATCACCACCTCGCATGGGGTCGAGACAATACAACCTATTGGACTCCTGATCACACAGACACAAGTGACATCCCCTCGTCCAATAGCCACTCCATCCACAATAGTGACAACTACCACCGTGGCAACAGCAGAGGAGCGGGTTAATACTACAGTGGCACCACCTCATACCGCACTTCCAAAGGAGCAGGGAGATGGTGGAATGGATTCAGAAGCAGACAACCTTCTAGCCAAATTCCAAATGATGGTGGAGGATATCCCACCGCCCTCGCCTACTCTGATGATGGGACAACTCGAGGAAGAAGCTAACCAAGGCCATCCAAGTACAAGAATGGATTGGGGGAGTCAGCATATAGAGGAACAAGAGGTAAGGGTGGCAGAAGGAAGTCACACCCCTCGTTTTGGGGACTATGCTCAGCGGTTCCTCATTGAGCTTGAAACTATGGCTTCAACCACACGAGACATGGTGGACGGAGCTAAGGAGTTGGATATGGGATCCTTGACTTTCCCAGTTGAGGAACTGCTGAAATTTATGGATACTCCATGAGCGCCTCTCAAGGCAAGGGTGGCCTGATAAAGAGTTAAAGGACAGAGAGAGGGACTGGGGTACTTCAGAGATCGTGGTTGGATATGGAGGACAGCTTGGCCTGATGGATACTCTCATCTGGATGGAATAGAGGTTTAGGGATACATTCCTGCATCTACAGAGAACCACATGGCAAGCCCGCAAAGCAAAAGACAACAAGGAGGACCTACAGAAGAGAGTGTAGGAACTAGACACTAAGTTGAACCAAGAGAGGGCAGTGCCGATAGAAGAGCAGAAGTTAGCCACTGTAGAGAAAGACATCATGGATGCCTTGAGGTTGTTAAAAGCAGCCAGGGGGAAGCAACTTATTGCAAAAAAAGACTTAAGGATTCTTCGATCCCAGCTCTCGCATGCTATTGCCTCAGCTACTCCAGGGACGTCCTCTCACCCGTCCCAATGATTTGCTTATGTTTATTGTATGTTCCCCATTTTGGTTGGTGTTGTCTGGAAGACAACAATTTTTGTAGGGGGGATGATGTAGATGGCAATTGTGCCATCAATAATACTTGTCTTAGTTAAATTAAATAGTTGTCTTGAAACGGTGTCAATTGCCGACAATTGGCGGTCTTAACCAATTGCCGAGCACTATTTATATGAAGTTCCGGACATTCCTAGGGGTGTTAGCAAGATGATATTAGTATGCAATAAAAGATATATCATTCTGTCATTTATGGTGTAATGTGATTCTATTCATCTTGTTATTGTATTTCATTTATCTCTGGTATTATGCAACCCTATTGAATCTGTATATATCGTGCCATCCATCCATCTCAGTAGGCATCTAACAACACTTAAGAAAATAGCAACAAAATAAAAATAGCTTATCCTGTAATATGCTCTTCTTTTCACAAATATATTCAAAATATGTTATCAGAAAAAATGATGACAACTAAAAATAGACTTTTATGGAAATGTGGCTCAATGGATGATTCTAAAGAAACTATTATGATAAATCCTCTATTGAAATCTATGTGTACTTTTCTTATTATCAGTGCTATTTATTCTACTTAAGCTCAAATGACATGTTATATCAAATGTTTGAAGTAAAAAAACAATTCAAAATTCCAGCTTGGATTTTTCATTTTGTTTAGTTCCTCAATTCAATTGCCTAAATATGTTGGACGAGATATGCAGACAAAGCTATTGTATCCTTTTGAGGATATTTAATCTTTCAAAAGCTTTACATCCCCTGATAATAGTTCATTATTGTAGGAAGATATTTGTCAGTAAAATAAAAAGTTTATTCTTTTAGAATAAGTCCCTTGTAACTTAGCTATGGGAGGCTCAGATATGAATCATATCTGCAGATTTACCAAAGTCTGCATATGATTATATTGATCGCTACTTGCAATCCTCAAAGTTGAAAACACTTTTATATCTATTTTCCAATGCATTCTGTAATGCATAGTCAAATTTGATCTTTCCAAATGAAGCTTCCTTTTAGATTAATCAAGTGGTAATAAAGATCACATGATAAACTATGAATGTTACAGGAGAGCAAATGAAAGTAATAAAAAGCTTTTGATTGTGTTACAAAAGTTCAATATGAAATTAATAAATAATGCCAAGAAAACATTCCTGCCTCAAATGTCAAATTATCTTATGTATTTGTTAGTGGAATAAATAAGTCAGAAGCACATTAACACCCTAACACCATGACCTTATTGATTAAGTTCAAAATTATGACAAAAAAAATCAACTATTCAATCAAAGATTATGTCATGAACGAAAGTAAATAACTGTTTTGTTTTATTTCAATCAAGAATCAAATGTGCTTATCTTATAAAGAAAATTTTGGTATTTAAGGACCACCTGGCTTGGGTTCACACCATGTTAAATGTGACTATAGAAGAATGTGTCATGTTGTTAATACAGCAACATTAGTTATGTTCCATTCTCCATCCAATAGCAGTGAGAGTGTTTACTTACGAATCTTCTAAAAAAGTAGACTGGATCGTGATGTAGAACAATAAGTAAAATAACACCTAATAGGTTTTCAACTCTATATGTAATTAAAATCAACAGATTTTCACCAAGATTACCATTGTGCAAAATACCATACAATAACAGAGTACAAAATTTCTTGATGACAAAGAGGAAGGCATACTTTCTGTACATCAGAATACCACACATCCAACACAAGGTTTTGAAGTTTCTACAATGATTTTACAGACAGATAGTGGATAATGCCTTCAAAAATTAATGGAAGCAAAAAAAAATTATTTTTTTTATTGGAAAAAAAAATATTTTTCATTTACCCGTCTTACCTTTGATTTCCAGCCATCAACTACAAATACATCCAGGGAGTACCCATCATTTGTGGAGAATACATGAGCTTCACGGATATTTAAACCTATGTCTCCAAGCAAAGCAGATAGCTGCAAAAGCACAGAACCACCTAAGCAGTAAGCATGTACGAAATAAAAAGTTATTTAAACAATTGAACTAACAATAACTGAAAATAAACAGCTCCATTTACATCTGTCTTGAAATTCCCTGTATTCTAAACTCTCTAACATTTTGTACAATGTCGGTAGAAAATATTTCTCCCAATCAGACAAGAAAAATGAAAACAGGATTATACCAATGTTTCTACAGGCTAAAAATGATCAGCATGGCTAAATCTAACATGCATAATATTTCTCCCAATCAGACAAGAAAAATGAAAACAGGATTATATCAATGTTTCTACAGGCTAAAAATGATCAGCATGGCTAAATCTAACATCCATACTGTCTCACTGAAGTGCATAAGACACCTCCAGTTTTAAGCCAACAGCTAAAATAAAAAATTAGGTTACATTATGTTTCTTCCAACTATGCTTAGAACTGAGAAATTGAGTTACATAAATAACTAAAACATTCAGATGTAGAAATTAGAAACTTCTACAAGAACTGTTATTCACCAGCAAATTGCCATTCACGTCATTTAAATTTTTGGAATATGAAAATCAGCTATCATTGCACATATTGATTGCTTAATCCCATATATAGAAGCCACATAATTAAATTAAAGCTCAAATCCACTACCTGTTATGAAGTACAGGTGCAACATATATATCTAAAGCATAGACTAGACATAGTCAACCAATGTACTTCCAACACCAGATAATTCCAATTCATAAGATAATAACAAATTTACCCCTTGGACATGCAAACAATATTGGCAGGCCTTTCATTATGTTAATAACTTGACAGTGTCAGGCCTTTCTTCCTCAAAATTATTAATTCGTAGACAAATAACAATATCTACTACAGCAGCGGTAGGGGCAAGAGAGAAAATGGGGGTTAAGAGGGGCAGAGAAAGAATATTCACATTCAACAGCCACAAAGAAATAAAATACTGCTATGCTGGTTTGATTCATAAATTTAGGGACCTCAAAAAGAAATTTAGCATATTTCCTAAAGATCAATGCAACCTGGAAGAGATTGGGAAAAAATAGTGATAACATACCAGACAGAGTACAGTAGTTGAACAGAGGGTCAATTATTAAATAGTGCCAACAAATATCATTGGGACGAAATAAGATAAGTGTGTTTAGGAGATAAATCAAGGACCTGTCAGCCACTCTAGATACACAATAAGAGCACTTCTAAAACCTTTTGATCAGAGACAAATGCATCTAGTTGTGAATTGTTTCCATGCATGGTTTACTCAGCCAAGTAGACACAATAAAATCCAAGAAAAGTTAGATCAGCTTTATGCAACCTTTGTGGTTAGGTTTTATCCATATGTTAGATTTCAAAGCCCATATGTCCAACAAAATCGCTTGTCGTATCTTAAGGATCATTGAACTAGATTCAGATATTTAACCCAAGCTTCCCACTAACATAATGTAACTCTTATGAACACAATGGAGAACACTATCTAGTATGTTGTACAACAGGGCTGCCTGTTGGATTTTATGATGGGGATCTGGCATGGCATTCAGAGATCAACCACCTTTCTTGCAAGTTTAGGGAAGGATGATCTCAAGTACAATTTACAAAACCACAAAAATTGGAGGGACAATTCTTCAGCCTAGAGAACCAACAAAACATGCAGAAATGGACTTGTAGCAACTTCGCAAACCCAATGTAATATCCACAAAGTTCCATAATATTTTAGCTCTAACTTTGCTTTAACTGCCAGCTAGGGGGATGTTTGCTTGTATGGCTCAAGAAGCAGAAAGACCAAGCCCCCTTGAGTAAATGTGCAATCCAAATGATTTTGATTACTTCTTGTTTCATGTGGTTTTGTACCAACATCAAGTTAACCTCAAGACTAAGGAAGACATTCTCTTGGTAACCAAGAATGGAATCAATAACCTACACCTCAGAACTAACTGCCAAGAAGGGAGTGAAGGGTAGCAGAGTTCAGCCATACACAACTTCATCTGGCATCATCTTGGCCAAATAATGATAGGAGGGGTTGTACCACCATTCGAAAAAGGTTAGCTATTTAGCCCATTGATTTTGATATTTAGAAGAAAATCAACATAAGTATGTATCCAACCATCTATTTGCTATCTACTCCTCACCAATCTTTTGTTCCATTCCTTATAGCTTGAACAGTTCCTGACAAAAGTTAACAGTAAAGATGGGATCACAGTCACAAATAATGGAACTGAACATACCATGGAGGTAGAAAATTTGGGCAACAAAAACTTAGGCAATGGTAGACGCTTAAAAGGTTGCGCTATTCAAAGGACGGTCAACCACCACAATGACTGGTTTGCTAGCTGACTAGGCAATCCTTCCATAAATCCATGCAAATGTCTGTCCATATTAAAGTCATAATTGACAATAGTTGTAGTAGAGTGCCCAAAGTCTTTGACAGTTTCTCCTATTTGGTGTTGACAAGTATCACATTCCACAACAAATTTTCTGATATCAGCATTTATGCCAACCCAGAAGAAAGTGCATTTTTATTCTTTCACAAGTCTATAAGAAGCTTGAAAACCCTACAAATGGGAATGTGTAAGAACCCACACCGGTTCTACCTCCCGTAAACACAATTTAGCCTTGTCGATAATCTGTCAAACAGTTGTCATGCGATGACTGAATTCTGATTTTGGAATTGTGTATATAATTGTTTGTTTGTAATTGAATAATTTTGCAATACTATTGCATGAAATTCAAACACAATGCTTGAAACAACAATTTACAATACAACTGATTTACTCACCATCTCAATTCCATTATTCTTATATGGAGTACTCAATTACAATGCACATGAAATTTCTTAACTAACAGAACAATAATGGTACCAACTTATTTAAGGATAATTCCATATGCAAGATTAACCAACTAATGATGATTGCAATTCAATTTTTTATTTACTAAAAGCCTGGCAACCAATTTGAGTTGACACTGAAGAACCAGGAATGTCCACGGCTGACTGTTAACGCTAGTTTCCCTTGACGTTGAGGCCAGACTAGCAACGCCTGCTCTTGTGAATCAAGATCGGGTCCTGTAGATTAAACATAGGCCTTGGAATGAGAATCACAGCCCTTTATTTCCCAACGCTGCCTAGTGAGGGAAGACAGCAGCCTCTGAATATGCAAAACTGCCCAACATCAGAAGTTGTGGCAGCTATTATGATGTTGGAAGCGTTCAAACAAATCGCAGACCTCTAGGATTAATGGCGGCAGCCTCAAATCATGCAAATGCAGCCAGTAAAATGCATCAAACAGCCACACAATTCTTCCTCGGTTAAATACCAACTCAGCTACTGAGTATAGCCACTGATTGCACAATTCACCAGCAAAACAACTGATTCAGAGTGCTCAATGATCAACAAGAATTCTCAATGCTTGCAAAACGTTTTAGGTTTGAAACCCTTGTCTCAACCCTTCACCAAATTCACAAAATATCAAAAGAAACATAATGGATGGTTCAAATTCCTCATGGAAGGCATTTATAATTCTTTATTACAATTTGATCTAGAGCTTCTCCTCCACACTTCTCATTAAAAAGTATAGTTGCTTTTGATGCACATTTGAAATATAATAAACTATTATATTTCCCTCCACTTTAATGATGAAAATGACCCTTTCATTAAAATAAAGATATTCTGACACATAGGTTCCCTGGTTTATGTGCTCGAGATTTAAAACTTCTCAACCCGGTTCCAACGAGCTATAACACCAAGGTGACCAATATACAATACCAACAAAAATAGCAACCTTAGCATATTTAATTAAATGATAATCATAACTCACCCGTCTTGCGAAAATGACTGAAGAAGCATCAGCATTGAAATCGGACAGCACATGAGTGATCCTGATGAAGAAAGTCGATGAATGAACCTAACCGGGTAACTTACTAAAAATAGACACTCCCTCCAAGATTCTTGGAGCCCAAACCGGAAACCACAAATAAAAACTGAGAGCATCATTCAACTCCTCTAACTCATATGAGCTCATCGGAACCATCCCTTGACTTACTATAAATAGAAAGTCCCACCAAACAGAGCCATAACCCTCAACAAGGTCCTCTAATCACCAGTATTAGCCTACAAGGACCAAGTAATAGGCTAAATCCATCCACTATCATGGTCATGCTAAAAGGGAACATTACAGTCCTCCCTCCCCAAGATTGCTTGTCCTCAAGCAATCATAGGAATCAAAGAACTCAATGATCCACTCGGATCCCAAGGATAAATACGTATAATGTCCCTGGCGTCACCTGCAAACTCCTATGTTGATAACACTATCCACAAAGCTATCCTGAACATACTATCACCATACCAACAATGATGACTCACCCAATCCGCAGTGCCAATCCTATCTCCACCTGGATCCCAATAGAAATGAAACTCACATCCATCTATAACAAGGAAAAATGGATATCTGTTATCATCTGCTAGATCAAAACTCCTTGCACTCCCTACCAATCTGCCATGAGTATTAAGTCTATCTGCGCAACAGGAAATAGTACTCCCAAAAGCATTTGTACCATAACCCAGATATCCATCCTCTGCAAAACCCTCATGGAAATGCTGACTCTGCACGTAGCCTCCTGCTAACTTGCAATAACTAACCCTATCAACTGAAGAGGGTGTAAGCCCGTCCCATAAAGGATGGTATGAACCTGGAGCCAACCCACACCTACGCGAAACCAAGTCCTCTACATGTGGGTCAAAAGAGAAATGATGAGCACTCCTCACTGTGTAGTAGTGATAAAATGTTCCGATCTCCATCAAAGGCTCATCACCATCAAACCGAGAACCAAGAGATGGCTCCAATCTCTATCTCCGAACAACTAGTTGGGCAGGATCCCGGGTAACCCTCTCAGCAAACCCAACCAAAAAATCCCTATGGGGAAGTATTGTAGTCAAATTCTCTACAATATTTCCCACCAAAACTTGAATACTGCGAGAACCCTGAATGAGTACCCTCAGAAGCTCTAAATGGTCCCTCCTGAAATCTCGGATTCTTAAGCAAATACTCAATGAATGACTATGTACAGTAGAAATTATACGAAGTAGAATCAACCTTCTCTCCTGCAATCCACAACTGGTCCCTTTGATACTAGGGCACAACCAATTGTCTATCACCACTAGCTCTATGAGATGCAGTAATAGATTTGCCTCCGGAAGAAGGAAACAAATCAACATGAGAGCTAACCACCAACCCAGATGATACCCTGCCCATATCCTATGAAGGAGTAGTGTCATGAATTGGCATACAACTCTCTGATGAATCCACTACTACTACATCAAGACTCTCAATAACTTGTTTTGTATCATCTATCATCGTGCTAACTACTGGAGGACCTGGTACAACAAGAAACTCTCTACAGTCCTCCATTGAAGTGCTCATCTCATCTGTAAATATTGCACTCGTATCAAGGATTGATGTAACTTAACCCTCATCACATCCACCACCACCATCAGTGGATGTCAACTCACCGCCAACCACCACTATATGTAGTTGAACTGGATCTATGACTAGCGTAGACTGTACTCTCTCCAACTCCACGATCCTAACTCAACTGCAGTTGCAACTCCTAGAGGGCCAACTGGGTGCTCTCCAACACATCAAAAGTTGGCTCAAGCTCATGGGTGAACTCAACCACCTCCTCCTCTTTCCCTAATAATGCCTCGTAACAACTGCTACCCCACTCAAGAAGGTAATCCCTGTCAGCTACCAACTGTAAATACTTATGCTTCAAGATCTTGACAGCCTCTCGAAGTGAATGAATCTCTGCTAGGGAAAGGCAACTACCACCGTTCTAATCTGACACAGGAGCACCCCAACCAAATATGGCTAAAATCTATCGGATAGCATCATAATGCTCAAAAGCTGAAGAAATATCACTATCACTCACCTTCAGCTATCTGGTCACATGATGTCTTTGCATACCCTGGCTCCTACATAAGCTCTTTGACTCACTAACTGCACTATGATAAGAAACTGTATCCTCACTGCTCACCACATGATCATTAACATAATGTGCGCTAACAACCTCGCACATGTCCATCAACAAGGTACTACTGGGTACCTCTGCAAATATCTCATTTGAAGAAGTGGAAGTGTAATGTCCCCTCCGAAACAAGATTTAATATTAAATAATAAATTATTAATTAAATTATTAATAATAAATTATAATATAATTTATTATTAATATAATAATAAAAGAAAATAATATAACATTATATAATCACATTATTAAATATAACAATACAATATATTATTCATGTTATAATAATAATAAATTCTAATATAATACAAAAGAAAATAAATTAATAATATTTTAATATATATTGTATCGATATTAAAATTATAATTAATATATATAATATAATATTAATATTAAATAATCTTTTAATATTTTATTAACATTGAATATAATAATATTCACATATATTAATATACTATCACATTAATACTATAATATAATCTTTATATTTTATATTAAAAACTTGTTACGCAGTCTAATACAGACCAACAAGGCTGCTTGAGGGGACACGACCTCTAATCGCTCCTTCAAGAACACGTACATATAAAAGAGATTAATTAGACAGGAGAAGGGGGGATAAGGGGAGAGAAGGTAAGAAAAATAGGGAAACACAATATTCGACAAAATATTTGTTTTGTGCGTCCAATAATGAGACACCGAATAGGATTGGAATCGAATACTATGGAGGAAGAAATAAAATGACACGCAGATTAATAATCAACACAAAAGATATATGGTTGTGCCGAGCATGGACATGTGGACAGTCAATTATAAATAAAGGATTAGAAATTGTGGTCAAATGAATCACGAGAGTGGGAGCAGCGATATAATTGGAGATCGAGTGGCAATTACGGGGAGACAGACTTAGACTTATATCCCAAATTTATAGCCAGAATAATATATAATACGTGAACAACCATACTCATAGCTGATAAAATATAGCCTCTGCAATTAACCATATTCTTATATGGTGGAAGACATACGATGGGATTAATCATATCCATAGACGGTGGAAGATATACTCTGCAATCGCAAGATTCATAGCCAGTGGGATACGTACTTAGCGATCTACTATGTAATAGCCAGTGGGAGTTGAATACAAAAAATAAATAGACAAGCATTGATAGGAGGAAGACTTACTGCAGTATATCCGTATATCCAGCAACCTATATCAATACATTAATATATATATATAAATATATTCAGCAATATCTGGTAGTGGCAAAAATTGTTAAGGTATCAGTAATAACCGATAGAGGGAAAAGAGATTAGCTAAAGAGATGAAGACTAGTGTCTAAACTAATTGGTGAAGGTTACTGATCGGAAACAATAATAAATGTAAATGTAAATTGGTCAACACATGATAACAGCCACAACTAGATCGATAATTTATGAATCAAACCACACCAAATTCATGAAGAGGATCCATAGACTGATTAAGTCGATTATAAGAGAAAGATAAGTATGAAGCACACAAGAATTAAGAATTATATCTGAAACAGTGATAGCATTTTCTAGAACCACCAACTTTGATTCATCACCATTTTGAGACAATCATCAACATCTATGAAAACAAACATTGAATAGACAATCAATGAATGCTATTTCATCCAGCTTGTAATTAAACCTTGGAGAACATTGTCTCAATATTTTACATTAGTCAGACATGGGATTTTATATATATTGAAATGAAGAACATAATTCATAACAGAATAAAAGAATTCGAATTAGTTGTCCCTTAATCCCCAGATATCTTACTAGGGGATATTACAGTGGTATCAGAGCATGATCCTGCCATCCTGCAGGGTAAAAGATAAACAGGGAATTATCGAATAAGAGAGGATGAGAAGTAAGATTGAGGAAAATAACTTGAATCTGCATACAAGGGATTGAAAAACATAATTGGAAGGAGAGTTATAGAAGACATTAAGAGAGAACGTGATGAATCATATTATGGCAGAAATGTGATCAGATTTTAAGCAGGGTTAAGAGAGCATAAAGAACTTCATTATAGCAAAATAGTAAAGAGATTTTTATGGAAAAACTTATAGCAGAATTAAAGAACATTCCTAGCGAATGAGAAACCAGAGATCCAAGATTTTATTGGTAGAGGGCATTCATGATGAATGTCGAGATTCCTAAAAGGAATCCAGAGATCCAAGATATTCTTGGTAGAGGGCATTCCTAGTAAATGTCGGCCATAGAGGGCATTCTTGATGAATGTCGGCCATAGAGGGCATTACTAGTGAATGTCGGCCATAGAGGGCATTCTTAATGAATGTTGGTCATAGAGGGTATTCCTAGTGAATGTCGACCACAGAGGGCATTCTTGATGAATGTCGGTCATAGAGGGCACTCCTAGTGAATATCGGCCATAGAGGGCATTCCTAGTAAATGTCGGCCATAGAGGGCATTCTTGATGAATGTCGGCCATAGAGGGCTTTGCTAGTGAATGTCGGCCATAGAGGGCATTCTTGATGAATGTCGGCCATAGAGGGCTTTTGCTAGTAAATGTCGACCATAGAGGGCATTCTTAATGAATGTCGGTCATAGAGGGCATTGCTAGTAATTGTCGGCCATAGAGGGCGTTCTTAGTGAACTTCGCCATGCTTGGTAGAGGGTGCTCTTGGTGAGCATCGCCATTCTTGGCAGAGGGCGTTCTTGGTGAGCGTCACCATGCTTGGCAGAGGGCGTTCTTGGTGAGCGCCGCCATTCTTGGCAAAGATCTTTCTTAGTGAGAGTCACCATGCTTGGCAGAGGGCAGTTCTTGGTGAACGTCAAAGTTTGGTCAAGAGGAATTCTTAGTGAGTGTCAAAACTTGATTATGACATTCTGTGGGCAAAGCGACACTAATGGAGTGGAGGAGAACACAAGTGCTGCAACAAATCAAGATAAGTTTTATTTTTATTTTTTTTTAAATTGAATAATATGATGAAATATTTTCAAGTTGATAAGTTTATATTTATATAGTTCTAACCTCAAGTTGAAATTGTCATTTCAAGGTTGCGGGACTCAAATTCAATATCAAAATTGTATAGTAGGTATTACACACATCAAAAGTTTGCATTGCTTGAGAGCAAGCAATTTGGGGAAGGGCGGACTGTAATGTCCCCTCCAAAACAGGGTTTAATATTAAATAATAAATTAATAATTAAATTATTAATAATAAATTATAATATAATTTATTATTAATATAATAATAAAAGAAAATAATATAACATTATATAATCACATTATTAAATATAACAATACAATATATTATTCATGTTATAATAATAATAAATTCTAATATAATACAAAAGAAAATAAATTAATAATATTTTAATATATATTTTATCGATATTAAAATTATAATTAATATATATAATATAATATTAATATTAAATAATCTTTTAATATTTTATTAACATTGAATATAATAATATTCACATATATTAATATACTATCACATTAATACTATAATATAATCTTTATATTTTATATTAAAAACTTGTTACGCAGTCTAATACAGACCAACAAGGCTGCTTGAGGGGACACGACCTCTAATCGCTCCTTCAAGAACACGTACATATAAAAGAGATTAATTAGACAGGAGAAGGGGGGATAAGGGGAGAGAAGGTAAGAAAAATAGGGAAACACAATATTCGACAAAATATTTGTTTTGTGCGTCCAATAATGAGACACCGAATAGGATTGGAATCGAATACTATGGAGGAAGAAATAAAATGACACACAGATTAATAATCAACGCAAAAGATATATGGTTGTGCTGAGCATGGACATGTGGACAGTCAATTATAAATAAAGGATTAAAAATTGTGGTCAAATGAATCACGAGAATGGGAGCACCGATATAATTGGAGATCGAGTGGCAATTACGGGGAGACAGACTTAGACTTATATCCCAAATTTATAGCCAGAATAATATATAATACGTGAACAACCATACTCATAGCTGATAAAATATAGCCTCTGCAATTAACCATATTCTTATATGGTGGAAGACATACGATGGGATTAATCATATCCATAGACGGTGGAAGATATACTCTGCAATCGCAAGATTCATAGCCAGTGGGATACGTATTTAGCGATCTACTATGTAATAGCTAGTGGGAGTTGAATACAAAAAATAAATAGACAAGCATTGATAGGAGGAAGACTTACTGCAGTATATCCGTATATCCAGCAACCTATATCAATACATTAATATATATATATAAATATATTCAGCAATATCTGGTAGTGGCAAAAATTGTTAAGGTATCAGTAATAACCGATAGAGGGAAAAGAGATTAGCTAAAGAGATGAAGACTAGTGTCTAAACTAATTGGTGAAGGTTACTGATCGGAAACAATAATAAATGTAAATGTAAATTGGTCAACACATGATAACAGCCACAACTAGATCGATAATTTATGAATCAAATCACACCAAATTCATGAAGAGGATCCATAGACTGATTAAGTCGATTATAAGAGAAAGATAAGTATGAAGCACACAAGAATTAAGAATTATATTTGAAACAGTGATAGCATTTTCTAGAACCACCAACTTTGATTCATCACCATTTTGAGACAATCATCAACATATATGAAAACAAACATTGAATAGACAATCAATGAATGCTATTTCATCCAGCTTGTAATTAAACCTTGGAGAACATTGTCTCAATATTTTACATTAGTCAGACATGGGATTTTATATATATTGAAATGAAGAACATAATTCATAACAGAATAAAAGAATTCGAATTAGTTGTCCCTTAATCCCCAGATATCTTACTAGGGGATATTACAGGAAGCCACCGCTATATCAAACTCCCTGCATGCCTCTGCTTCCCCCTCCACAATAAGTCCCTGTAAACCATGATCCTGGGACCTATCATCATCCCATGACAACTCCCAGTCTTCACTCAATGTCTAACATGATTGACCAAACTCACTGCAGCATGAAACATCCTCATACAAATCATCAGAGGTGCCCATAACACTACTATCAATATCATCCACCTGTAAACTCTCTGCTAACTCATGTTGCTGCACACATGACTCCTTGCTGTCATAAAAATCAGAATCACTATGGCATGAATCCTCATCATTTAGCTCACTCCTAACACTCAAATTTTCAGTGTCATCACCAGGTAACTCCATGCTCTCATCCTCCACACTAGAGAAGATTGTTGTCTCTTGCACTAACTCATCATTATGACTGCTGTCATAAAAATTGGAACTGTCTAAACTCATATTCTCCTCACAGTCTTCAAATACAACCCCATCATCTAATGAGTCAGAACCCATACTGGCATCAACAACACCATCAACATGATCAAATAAGGGACTGTTGTCCTGAAAATCACACCTTGTGTGACTGACATTTTCAGTACCACTAACTGGTGTGAGGCTGCCATCTAGGGTAGTCAACATGTCATTATCATTTTCATGTTCACTAACTCTGGTCTCATCAAGATGCTAGGACTCGGTGTTGTTGTCCTGCAGCAAATCAGTCATATCTGTGTGTCCCAATGAAGAGTCTCCAACATCATGTATGCAAGGTGGACTAGTGGCCGCCCCACAAAATCACGGGATCAACTCCACAATGATCAGTAGCTGCTGAAAATACATCCTGAAGCTTTCTAGATGTCTCACCTATGAAAACCTCTCGTTTCTCTTCCTTCTTTCTCTGTGAGGAAGACTTCTTGAAGAAGGAAACCATAAACCTAGCTGCCCTGTCAACAGGCATCAGATCTAAAAGTTGTGCATTTAGCCTTTCCTATGTTAGCCTCAATTTCTCCATTTCATTTACCAAGGCATATGTTTGTTTCTTGAAACGTGACACACTGCTTAGCTAGTTTCCATATTTATTGGATTTCTTGTATTTGTCCGTGATTAAAATAACCTGCAAGAGTGTTTATCACTCACAAATCAAGCGTGGGAACTCAAAATTTCCAACCCTACAGGACGGTAGGAAACAGCTCTAATACCGCTATAAGAACCCACACCAGTTCTACCTCCTGTAAACACAATTTAGCCTTGTTGATAATCCGTCAAACGGTTGTCATGCGATGACTGAATTCTGATTTTGGAATTGTGTATGTAATTGTTTGTTTGTAATTGAATAATTTTGCAACACTATTGCATGAAATTCAAACACAATGCTTGAAACAACAATTTACAATACAAATGATTTATTCACCATCTCAATTCCATTATTCTTATATGGAGTACTCAATTACAATGCACATGAAATTTCTTAACTAACAGAACAATACTTGTACCAACTTATTTAAGGATAATTCCATATGCAAGATTAACCAACTAATGATGATTGCAATTCATTTTTTTAAATACTAAAAGCCTGGCAACCAGTTTGAGTTGACGTTGAAGAACTAGGAATGTCCACAGTTGACTAATAAAACTAGTTTCCCTTGACGTTGACACCAGACTAGCAACACCTGCTCTTGTGAATCAAGATCGGGTCATGTAGATTAAGCGTAGGCCTTGGAATGAGAATCACAGCCCTTTATTTCCCAACACTGCCTAGTGAGAGAAGACGACAGCCTATGAATATGCAAAACCCCCCAACATCAGAAGTTGCGGTAGCTATATGATGTTGGAAGCCTTCAAACAAATCGCAGACCTCTAGGATTAGGCAGCAGCCTCAAATCAAGCAAATGCAACCAGTAAAATGCATCAAACACCCACACAATTCTTCCTCAATTAATTACCAACTCGGCTACTGAGTATAGCCGCTGATTGCACAATTCACCAGCAAAACAACTAATTCAGAGTGCTCAATGATCAATAGGAATTCTCAATTCTTGCAGGACGTTTTAGGTTTGAAACCCTTGTCTCAACCCTTCACCAGATTCACAAAATATCAAAAGCAACATAATGGATGGTTTGAATTCCTCATGGAAGGCATTTATAATTATTTATTACAATTTGACCTAGAGCTTCTCCTTCACACTTCTCATTAAAAAGTATAGATCACATTTGATTTCCCTCCACTTTAATGATGAATTGTGCTCGAGATTTAAAACTTCTCAAGCCGGTTCCAACGAGCTATAACAGCAAGGTGACCAATATACAATACCAACAAAAAATAGCAACCTTAGCATATTTAATTAAATAATAATCATAATTCACCTGTCTTGCGAAAATAATTGAAGAAGCATCAAAATCGAAATCTGACAACACATGAGTAATCCTGATGAAGAAAGTCGATGAATGAACCTGATGGGGTGACTTACTAAAAATAGACACTCCCTCCAAGATTCTTGGAGCCCAAACTGAAAGCCAAAAATAAAAACTAAGAGCATTATTCAACTCCTCTAACTCGTCTAAGCTCATCGGAACCATCCCTTGACTTACTATAAATAGTAAGTTCCACCAAACGTAGCCATAACCCTCAACAAGGTCCTCTAATCACCAGTATTAGCCTACAAGGACCCAATAATAGGCTAAATCTAGCCACTATCATGGTCATGCTAAAAAGGAGACATTACAAAATGCATGTAACATGAATATAAGTTTTGCCCACTAAAAACTATTTTTAGAAAGAACAGTTTGCCAATTTTAGCACAAATATAGGTCATTCAATGTGTAACCAATCCTGCTAGGTGTTGAAAAATGTTGTTAACCTACACATCACATTGTCATTCATGTTGGACCTCCTACAACAAATCTAAAGTAGGTAAGTATAAAGCACATGATGTCCCTCATATTCGAATTTCCAAGATAGAGCATTTGCCACCACATTCTCCTTCCACTTTTATGAAGATTTTTTTAAAAACAGCTAAATAATTTGTTGACCCATTTTCGTCATTCTAGCAAAGAGACTCCTTGTTCTAGAAAATATTTAAGGCTATGATGAGCTATCTTGATGTAGAAATGTCATTCCAATAGAAACAACTAAAATGATTGAAATAGTTGACATCAAACAAAGGAGCAAAACATTCCTTAAATAGGTGATTACCTTTTCATAACGGAAACAGTTGAGGACTAAAGAAATTAAAGAAAGTTACTAAAAACAAATTAAACAACTTAAATAACCATTATAAGCTAAATATAACAATATTACTTTAATACACTCCTTTAATGATCTTTCTACTAACTACACCACGTTTGTCTAAAAATCTCACAAATTGATCTGGACTCAAGGATTTGGTCAGAATGTTTGCAGTTTGATCCTCAAGATCCATCTTCTAAAAGTTGGCATATGAAATGATAGTGAAGCTCAATAGTTTTGTATGCTCGTGGAAGACTATATATTTGCCAAGCTTTAGCGCCCCTTGGTTGTCACAAAACAAGGGGGAAGCCCCGACTTGAGAATTTTCATGTCAAAAAGCATCCCTCAAAGCCAAACTACCTCACATGTTTCTTTGACAATTCCCCAATACACTGTCGCTATTGAGGAGAGAGCTACCACCTATTGCTTCTTTGTTGTCCATGTGACAGAACCCAAACCAAGACTGGAAACATACCCACAAGTAAACTTCATATCATCAACAAAACCTGCCCAATCTAAATTTGTGAACCCAATCAGCCTAGGATCTTTGCATTTTCTATACATAATGCCAAAGTCGGGTGTCCCATTCAAATATCGCACTACCCACTTCGCTGCAACCTAACGTTTTTCCTTTGGCTTGTCATGAAACGAAAAATATAACACACAACATAACTCAAATCAGGTCTAGTTGCTATAAGATAGATAAAGTTGCCAACTAGTTGCCTGAAAGTTGACTACTCAATCACCTTTGAGTCTAATTGGGGTGAAAGTTTCAGCCTTTCTCTATAGGTGTAGACAAGATTTTGCAATTTGTTTATGAGCTTGTCTGGCATATTTAGATTGAGAAATAAAAATACAACCACCTTTCTACCAAACCTCAATACCCAAGAAATAATGAAGAAGGCCTAAGTTTGTCATATGAAAAACCCAACACAAATTGAGTTTTATTATATCAAGCAAATGTGCCCCATTGCCTATAATGATAATATCATCCACATAAATGACAAGAAGAATAATATCATTGCCTATGGTTTTGACATATAAATTGGGATTTGAAGGACTTGTCTAAAACCCTTGCTCATCCAAATACATGTCGACCTTTATGTACCATGCCATGGGTGCACGTTTCAAGCCACAAAGAACCTTAATCAATTTGCATACTTGATGCTCTTTTCTTGCAACTTGAAAACCCTAAGGTAGTATCATGTACACTTCTTCCTTCAAATCTAACTTGAGGAAGACACTCTCACGTCCATTTGATGTATTCTCTAGCCAAATTGTGCTGCCATGGCTATAACTAGACAAATGGTCCTCGTAGTCTATTGCTCCTCTATGTAAAAATCCTTTAACCACCAACCATGCTTTGTATTTGTCAAGTGTTCCATCAGCCTTGTACTTGATTTTGTACACCGATTTGTAGCCAATGGGTTTCTTCCTTGGTGGAAGTTTTGAAAGGACCCAAGTCTTATTTTTCAAAAGACTTAGATGTTTGGATGCCATAGCCATTTTCGATTCAAGTTTACCATTTGACTCTAAATAAGTTTGGGGTTCATAAACACTTTGAATGTCAACCATAAGAGCAAAGTTTATCGTATTATGCTTACTCTTACCTCTGGATGAGCGACTCTCAATCAGTTCATCATCCTGAACATCACCAATGAGTTTCTCTCACCACTTAGGATGCAATGTAGAAACACCTTCATCCAAATCAGCATGTTCACCATGACTTGGGCTGCCTTGAACTATATCATCTAGATGCTAATCTAGGTTGTCCAATGGAAAATCATCCAATACTAGTACTTGCCTAAGAGATTTCACAAGTTTGGAATCATTGTCAAAATCCCCCCTTCAGATGAAGCAAATGGAAGCTAAACACCCAAATTTGAAGCCTTCAAACGTTGATCTTTAGGACCATTGATGGGAGAAGAGAACAGAAACAACCCACCTTCTTGACACATTTCAAACTCCTTTTGCATATTTGTGCCAAATTCTTGGCACATTTTGTCTTTGCTACCACCAAAAATAACGTCATTTACATAGACCAAAACAATCAACAAGTTATCTCCTTCATTCTTGATATAAAGACAGCTATCTGCAATTCCGCTTTTGAAGATACCCGTCTAGTCTTGAGTAACAAACCCTCGGTGCTTGTTTTAGTCCATAAAATGTCTTCTTTAGTCTAAAAACATAGTCCTCTTTCTTTGATAGAAGAAACCCCCTCGGGTTGTTCAACATACATTTCTTCCTCCAAGTTTTTGTTTAGGAAGGCTGATTTTACATCCATAAGGTAAACTTTGAAGTTCTTGAAACTAGCAAGAGCTAAAAACATCCTTATAGCTTTCATACGAGCAACAAGAGAAAAAGTTTCTTTGAAAGCAATTCCTTCAACTTGAGCATTTCCTTTGAAACAAACCTTGCTTTGTTTCTTACAACTTGGACATCCTCGTTCAATAAATTTCTAAACACCCATTTAGTACCAATGACATTTTTGTCCTTGAGTCTTGGGACAAGTTACCAAGTTTCATTCTTCTCAATTTGATCCCAATTCCTCCTCCATTGCCTTTATCCAAAACTTATCTTCACTTTCTCTTGTAAAGCCATTTGGTTCTAATCTAGAGAGCAAGCAAAAATGTGCATGTTTTGTTGTGTTAGCAAACCTCCTCCTTGTCTAAATCTATGTATCTTTGTCCCCATTGACCAAGTCTTTCTAGATGGTTCTTTTGGACAAATTTAGATGGAGTCTTAGGTGGTGCTTTTGATGGTATCTTAGTATTTTCTTGCTCAAATGCCCCTTTCTCAACTTCCTCCTCTATTTCTTCTTCTTTGTAAACTTCCCCTATTCGAGGAACATCTTCTTGGGTTTCTTCTTCATAGTGTCTTCCTTCATCAACATTCACAGTTGCACTTTCAACAATCTTGTGTAGCCTCTTGTTGTAGCATTTGTACACTTTACTTCTTATAGAGTAGCCAAGGAATATTCCTTCATCGGCTCTAGTATCATATATGCCTACATCTTCATTGCTTCTTATGTAGCATGTGCTACCAAAAACTTTGAAATACTTAACTATTGAAGGTCTTCCTTTTCAGAACTCATATGTCATTTTATTGTCATTTACTCTGATATGCACGATTCAAGATATGCACTATCGTGTGACTACATCTCTCCAAAAAGTACCAGCTAACTTTGATTCATTTAACATAGTTCTAGCCATTTTTTGGACTGTTCTATTCTTTCTTTCTACAACTCCATTTTGTTGTGAAGTTCTACAACTACACATTGTCTTATTATCCCATGTTTTCACAACAAATCTTCAAGTTCATTGAAGTGAATTCTCATCCTCTATCTAATCTAGAACATTTGATCTTTGAGCCTAATTCATTCTCTACTAATGCTTGAAAAGCTTTTAACTTATAAAGAGCTTCTCTTTTAAAAAGGTAACCCAAGTCACTCTAGAGTAATCATCAATTAACAGCATAAAATACTTTTCTCCTTGCATGCTCCTTATTCTTGTTCAACCACAGAGATCTGTATGTATAAGCTGCAATGGTTTTGATGTCAAGTGTTCTTCTAATTTAAAACTCACTCTAGTTTGCTTCCTAAGTTGACATTGCTTGTAAGTAATATTTGCGACTTTTGAAATCTTTGGCATGTCTATTACTGCTTCACAGCTGACCTTGACAAGATTATCAAGTGGCCTAGTCTCCTAAGCCATAACCTGCTCTCGTCTTCTTGCCCCATGTAACATCTTTCACTGTTCATCACATGGAGGATGTTCAGATTATTGGATATTCTATAAGCATTTGCTATCAATTTTCTATCTTTATTGATTTCACATCTATTGGGAAGAAATGTAACAATGTGCCCTTGATTACATAGCTGACTTATACGGAGATTCTACTTTAACCCTTCAACATGAAGGACATTCTCAATTTTTTATTTTTCATCGTCTAGACCAAGAATCCATTTTCCTTTTATATCTTTCTTAGTATTGCCCCCAACTTTCACTATCCCTTGAGTTGTTTGCTCAAGAGCTAAGTTGTTTGTTCAAGTTCCGATTCAGTTTTGAGAATCCAATTGCCGGTATGGCAAAATATTGAAATGGGGTTTTGGGTTCATCTAGGTTCATTAGTACAAAAACAATGTAAAAATTACATATATGCAGCCTAGAAGCATGAATTAAGATTAGAATGTCCCATAGTATCTTATAAACCTTAGTTGCAGGGTCCGCACCCCGGAGGCTCGGACCGGGTCCGGGTGCGCACCGGATCCGGATCCGCGTGCGGGTCCGAGCTGGGTCCGGACAGGGTCCAGAATTGGCCCTGTGGGTCCGGTCGGGTCCGTGGTGTCACGGACCCGACCGGACCCACAGGGCCAATTCCGGACCCTGTCCGGACCCAGCTCGGATCCGGGCGGACCCGTGCGGACCACACAAGGACCCAGCTCAGACCCAGACGGACCAGCAGAGCTATGGGTCTTTGGTGGGGTCAAAACTTTAAAAAATAACATTTTTTAATTGTTTTTTCAATTGGGAACCCTAATCCATCCCTTATACTTGCTTCCAAACCCCATTTGCACTCACTTTGCTCTTTCATTTTGTTGTTGTGTTTTGCTCTCCCATTTTGCAAGCTTGAAGAGAGGTGAAGGGTTTCAGCTGTGGAGTGCTAGATAGGATCCACAAAAGAGTTTTAACTCATTCAAGTGTTTAAGGTATGCATTTGAGATTGATTTTGTAGAAGTTTCAAGTAAGCATTTGGATTGTTTTTAAATTTTTTTTCCAAACTTTCATGTTTTTGTAGAAGTTTGAAGTATGTTTTTTTCCCATTTTATTATAGATTGCATCTATCAAAATCAGTAATGAGTAGTCAAGGCTCAAGGGCTGAGGGGTCTCAAACCTTCAAAATTGATAAACAATCTCCTTTGTGGAAATACACTAGTAGAGCTGCTCAATGTCCTGGAGGTGGGGGGTTTGTTTGGACATGTAATTTTTGCAATACACAATATAGGAGCTCCTACTATCGAGTAAAACTTCATTTTTTAGGCCCTTTAGGTAAGGGGATCAATATGTGTGTGGGAAAAGACAAGAAGGGGTTACCACCTAGACAAATAGCTGCACTAAGGAAAGAACAAGCAGATGCAGACAAACTATGTGCAAAAGGGAAACAAGGTGGCAATACCGGGATACAACAAACAACATCACCACCCACTCAAACAACCTCTAGACATCCCTTCCTACCTATGCCTTCTTCAGAAGATGAAGATGTGAATCAACCAGAAATCACCCCCCGCAAGAGAGGCCCATTAGACAAGGCATTTCAAAATGAGTTAAGGGATATTGCTGATGAAAAAATGGGACGTTGCCTCTTTGGGAATGGTCTTTCATTCAACTTAGTGAGATCACCCTATTGGAGGGAGATGGTTCAAGCAGTTAATGCAGCACCTTCCAGATACCAATGCCCTGGATATGAAAAGTTGCGCACCACCTTATTGAATAATGAGAGGAGAAATGTAGATAACCGATTAAAACCAATAAGAGATTCCTGGGTTCAAACGGGTGTATCTATTGTTTCTGATGGCTGGAAAGATTGCAAAAACCGTCCTCTAATCAATGTAATTGCTGTATCCCCCAAGGGTGCAATGTTTTTGAAGGCAGTTGACTGTGGAGGGGAAAAAAAAGATGCAGAGTTTATTGCTCAAATTCTCATTGATGGCATAGAGTTAGTGGGTAGTGACAATGTTGTCCAAGTAATTACAGACAATGCAAAAAATTGCAGGGCTGCTGGTCTTTTGATAGAGGCTAGATATGATCACATCTTCTGGACACCATGCACCGTCCACTCCCTCAATCTCATTCTGAAAGCAATTGGCACCCAAATAGAATGGGTGAAAAAAATATATGATGAGGCTGAGGAGATTCAAATGTTTGTGACAAATCACCATATGTCACAAGCAATTTTCAGAAGTTTCTCACACTTGGAATTATTGAAGGTAAATTTAAACTTTAATTTATTTAGTTTCATTTATCATTTAGAGTTCTATTTCATGTTTTACATATTTTAAATGTGTTATTAACTCACTATTGACATGTGTTTAGGTGGCTGAAACCCGATTTGCATCCCACATAATCGTGCTTTGACGACTTGTGAGGGTCAAGGAAGCATTGTGTCAAATGGTTATTAGCAACCAATGGAGTATTTGGAAGCAATCCAATACAGAGAGGACTCAAAAGGTGAAGGCTACAATACTCGATGATGATTATTGGGCTCTTGTGGATTATTTATTGGAATTCACCGAACCTGTCATGTCTATGCTTCGGTTTGCTGACACCGATGAGCCTTGCTTGGGGGATGTCTATGATGGCATGGACACCATGCTGGAGAAAATGAAAATGGTAAGTTACAACTTACAAGTTTATAAACATTAAATTTACATAAGTTCATAATTTAGTAATTTTAAATTTACATAAAGATAACTTACATGAACACCATTTGATATCCCAGGTCATACAAAGGAAAGAGAATGATCCTGATGACATCTTCTACAAAAAGATTGAATCAATTGTGCACCATCGGTGGAACAAGATGACTACATCCTTGCACCTACTTGCATATGCCCTATCTCCTAGATATTATAGCTCAGAAGTACTTTCTATTCCAGGGAGAGTGGCACCATTTAGAGATGCTGAGGTATCCAATGGGTGTAAGAAGGCCTTGGGTAAAATGTTCCGTGATCCAGAATTGGGGGCACATGTTAGAAGTGAATTTGGGTCATTCGTCTCAGGACAAGAGCTTGATGACATTGCTGAAGAAGACAGGGGTAGAATAAATGCAATCAAATGGTGGTACCTCCATGGGCAAGAATTCAAATACCTCCAACCCCTTTCAATTAAAATATTGTCACAAGTTTTTAATATTTCAGATTTCTTTTTCTTTTTTTGGGCCACTAACACTCTTGAATTTATTATTTTAATTTATCTTGTATTTATAGTTTAAACTTTATACTATTTGTTATTGTAGGTTGCAAGCTCTTCTGCTGCTGAGCGGAATTGGAGTACCTACTCCTTTATCCACTCTGTAAAGCGTAACCGGTTGGCGGCAAAAAAAGCAGAGGACTTGGTTTACGTACACAACAATTTGCGCCTTTTGTCACGGAAAGATCCGAGATACAAGAAAGGCCCAGAGATGCTATGGGATGTAGCACCCGAGTCTGCTGACTTGGAGATGACCATTCAGGATCTTGCTCGAGCCACATTGCTTGATGTGGATGATGAAAATGTAGATGACATGGTACCCAGTAGTGCTAGTGGAACCGATTTGGGCTCTACTGATGGTGTTGATCTTACACTCGCAGCCGCTGAAGACCCCGTTGATACTGATTATTTTAATAATCCATTTGATGATTGATGAACAATGAACATTGAACTATATTTCTGATTTCATGTTTCAAACTTTAGTCTTTATTGAACTATAGTATGCTACCTACATTTTCGTTTTATGGCAATGTGAATGGATGATCAAGTATTTAATTTGTTTATGAGTATGACATATGTTTATGAGCATTGATCAATGAATGAGGCTAGATTCATAGTATGAAGCATTGAAATGATTTAGAAATTCTGAAATTATGTATATTTCTCTTATTTTCTTGTATATATATATACACGTATCCCCCACGAACCCAAAATAGGGGAAAAAAAAATCCACAAATCCACGAACCGGGTTCTCGTACCCAAATCCATCCCCGAACCCGAATCGGTAACTTAGTTATAAACAACAAAAAAACCATAAACTTGTAATCATAGCACCATGATCATACCATCATAGCGTATATTTCTCTATACAAGCAAAAAAACTAACATCTTCCATGGTTTGATTGACTAGGCAGGCCTGCAAGCGTACCGGACTAGTATCGCTACTAGTTTCAAACCAGATTGGTGTCAAGGGAGCTAGGGGCCGAACACTGCATCTTAGCTCAAGAGTAGTGAATTTACCTTTGTCACTTGTCATATGCCTTGAGCAACCACTATCAACATACCATCTATCCCTTTTATTTTGTGCATGCAGAGCTATTTGAATAAATATGGACTCTGATTTTTCCCTTTTCGCTTGCTTCTTTTTCCAAGCCTTAGTTGACTCATCCTTACTTTTGTTAGGAACATAGTTGAAAAACTCACCAAAAACTCACAAGTTTTTTGCATGGCGAGTATTTCCGCTAAAAACTCATAGACTTTACTTGGCAAGTTTCTACCAAAAACTCAACAGTAGAAGAATATAATGCCTAGGACACAAAAAAACTAATTTCATTTGACTGATTTCTTTCACTCCTCCAGTGAAAATATACCCCCCCAACCTTCTACAAGGTCATTTGCAATGATTTCGTGCTAAGGAGTGAAGATTTTTAGTTCATCCAATTGTGAGCGCAATTGGAGCTTGTTCGAGGCCATCCACAAGAAGAAGAGGAATAAGAGCTCAAAAATGCCTCAATGACCCTATTTTTACGCAATAAAATCTTTAGTTGCACCCAAGGAAGGTAGAGGAAATATCAAGTAGTCCAATTGATTTGGATGATATATATCCTTACAATGATTGGACAGCCCAGAAGCAACCTCAATTGTTTACTAAGGATGACATCTATGATTTGGAGAGGTAGGCTACGGGGATGGAGAGGGATGGATTTGAATTCACATAGGATGACATTGAGGAGGATGAGGAGGTTCAGAATGATGAGTAATTGATGGTGCCAATAGCATCTGCATCGTGGATGGAGGTTGAGCCACAGCCTCTCATGTCGAGCGAGGAGGTGCAACCACAACATACTCCTAGGACTAAACCCTCTAGTTCTACCTCTCCCCCAGATTTTACTAGAGCTGGAATAAATACATCAACAAACTTTACTTTTCAAAACTTGATTAGATACAATAGCAACACTTCATAAGGCTTAATATTTCTTTACGTGGAAAGATCTAGCAAAATATTGCTTATATTAATCAACCAGACAAGCAAGATCTAGCAAGTAGGAAAGATTTACATGGAAACCCTTGTGGGAGAAAACCACGGCAAAATATTGCTTATATTAATCTTATTTATACAAACTTTGTAGGTAAGAACCTATTATAGGCGCTAACCCCTACAATATGAAGCACCAAACTTATCAATACAAATCGTGTATTATTTAATTTTTTGTCCTGTGTGATATTTTGTCTTTTGTGCTGCAAACATATTCAATTATAATTTTGTCTTATTCAAGCATATTTTGTCTTATTTAATTTTGTCTTCAATAGCAAAACGCTACCACTAATCACTTCCCTTTTCCTCATAATCTGATAGCTGTAGTTTGCTCAGTCTTTGCCATAATTCAATCTTAGTCATCAATAATAATATGCTTTGACTTACAAGAAATATGTATCAATAACATTATCCAATCTTAATCATCAATAATAATATGCTTTGACTTGCAAGAAATATGAATCATAAGCATTATCCAACCTTGATCATCAATAATAATAAGCTTTGACTTGCAAGAAATATGAATCATAAACATTATCCAATCTTAGTCATTAATGACATTAATGACAAGAACAAATCTTTTGACATCAATGACAATATTTGTTTGACATTAATGACAAGAACGAATCCTTTGACACCAATGACAATATTTCCAACAATAAATTCTTCTCCAAAATAAACTTAAAATACTACCTTTCATAAAGAATCACTGCCTTCCTACAACTAATCATACCCCTTTCTTACATTAAATAAGAAAAAATTTGCCTTATATAAGGGATTTTTTTGTCTTATTCAATATTTGTCTTACTCCCCTTTTGTCTTTTATCTCTTATAATTTTTTGCTTATGTAACTGTGTTAAGTGCTTCCATAATATAATTATTTCCTTTAAACATAATCACGGCTGTATCCTTAAATGGAATCGCTGCATACCGATGTGTAATCGCTGCCTCCAAACATCAAAAATCTATCTTTCCACAAATTGTTGCCAATAAACAAGCAACTAATGTGAAACAATAAAAAATGTTTATTGATATATCTTGTATACCAATCAGATTGACTTCTCGTTTTCAACGATAAACTCAATGTCCTGTGTGACTCTTTCAGATGTTTTTGAATGCTTGTGAAAATGCATCCTCCACAATTCTAGAAGACTCCTCAAGCATGGTGGAAACTATAGAAAGATTAAAGCCATCAGAGTTCTGATATGATGCTGAAAAATCAGTCAAGAATTGTAAACCTTAAATCAAATTGATTTCCTAGATACTATCAGAATATCTAAATAATATCATATCCATTCAACATCTTTTATGATTTCCTTTAGAGTACTTTGACATAGATCATATTTGACATCAATGATAATGATAGCAACTATTTCGTCTATCAATCTTTGCTCTATGAACTCTTTGACATCATTGACAATCAATCCAACAATCTTGCCCATACACTTTGACATCAATGACAATATGTATTCACCTTTGACATGAATGAAAACTTCCAATCGTCCATATAACCTTGACATCGATGACAACATTTCCAACAACCTTGTCTTGTAATGCAAATTTCTACTACAGTTTCATCATCCTGAAGCAGTTTGAACTCATCTTCAAATGTCAACTTTACTTTCTCCCACATATTTCTAAAGATTTGTTCACTCTCTATAAAGTATAAACCAATAAATAGCCACTCTCTCAAAGTGGCTAGAAAAGACCATAGCCAATATGGCCTATTGTCTCAGCCATTTGTTGTCCAAATCATCTCACAAGTCTTATAATGCCTTGTGGAATCCTTTGCTCTATTAATTAAAAACTTACACAACTTTACCTTCCTACACTTGGGCTTGATGGTGGAGCTTCCATAATTTTCCTCTAATGGAAACCTAGTCCATGTAACCTACTCTTCAAGGAGTTTTGATTCAAACATTCTAATGCTTCTTGGGTACTATCACCCATGTGGGAATCCTCTACTCTTCCTATGACTTCAATGCTCTGCATATTTGTTTTGCCTTTGGTTCTCTTTTGTGTACTCCAATCTTTAGCCCTGGAGTTTTGGACTCAGTTTCTTCTTCTTTGATTAACAAGCCTTTGACAACTTGATGATTTCTCTCATATGCCTCTACTTCTCCATTGATGGAGGTGTCTATTGATTCTCCTTAATACCAAACTTGGTCTACAAGATTGACCCATGCTTCGTTCAATTATGAGAGGTGTCGTACTATATCCACCCATTTTTCCTTTGTGTGGGTATTCATAATGGTTGGAATGTTCACATATCTTTTTTCTTGACTACAACTCTAGCTGATGCTTTTACTTTAAGTTCTGATTCAAGACAAACGTCAACTTTGGCAAACATCAACTTTGGATTTGTGTTACTAAAGCTTCTTCAGCTACTTCTCGTAACCTTCTTGTTTGTTTCCTTTGCTCTAACAATCTTAAAGATCCTTAATCTCTTGATTGTGACCACAATGGGGTATTTTCTTGTCTTTATTGGGGTCTAAGGGCATGAATATTGTTAATGTTTGTAGCTTCCGTCGTATGATCATTTAGAATACATATAATATATGTTGATTAATAATAATATATTATATATGGTATCAGAGCAAAAGCCTGGGAGGATCTAGCGATAAAATGTATTAGAAGGCATAAACAAGGCAAGTGCTTCGAAGAATTTTTTATCACATAAATGCAATGGTTGCAGATTATGCACAAACGGTTTGCAAGCACGGGAGCACCATAGGTATAAGCAAAGATATGGAAATCCATTAAAGCATACGCAAGGCATGTAATGCTTGTTCGCAACCTGCCTCGAAGAATATTATCTCATGGATGCAAATGATTACAGAACATGTGCTTAATGGATTTGTTGAAAAGGCTTTAGGAACTTCAGAGCACATGGAATCTGCGGGTCAATCGAACCTTTGTCAGCATTTTCCTTGCGTAGCACACTAATTGGAAGTTGTGGAATATGACACGGCATCCTTGTATACAAAACATGGTTGCACATGAAGAGTATAAAATTTGTATGACAACAACCTCTAAATCGGGTGTGTGCATTATGTCTTAGTGTAATATTGGAAAGCCTCTCAAATATTTCCGGCAATTACCGAAGGTTGTATCGAAAATTAATATCTATCCAGCACTTGAATATTTTACAAAAATATTTAAATGTTTGGCATTTGAAGATTAATAAATAGAAACATTGCCGTGCATGGAGAATATCTTATCGGGTCACCACTCTATTCTTGAATAGCCGAGTCCTTGTAGTGGGGCCGTATATTTATAAGTTCAAACAAATTATCACGGCTTTCTCTATACTTAGCAGAAGAGATAGTTGAGTTTAAACATGGCGGCACAAAACTTATTATTATCGAGCTTCTTGTATTAGCACTAAAATTATATCCTGAGTTTGGTATGTCGCAAAGGAGCAGATAGCCGCTATGGGGGCAGATGGAATTTCTCTTCAGTAGGAAATTGCCAATCAAAGGCAAGGAAAGCATTGTGGAGAATCTGATCTTCATTCCAAAAGATTTGCAGATGAATTGGGCTCACCTTACGGAAAGAAAGACTTGAAATTTATGAAAGATAAGTATTCCATGTTTTATTAATGCACATAAATTATTTTTGTAATTTATGCTATAATATTGGTTAGTAAAATCTTGTATGCTTCCATCATTGGTATTTCTAGTCGAGATAGTTTAGTTTGATGAGCTATTTGTAATCTCTCTCTAACATACCTTCAGGACAGAAGCACAAGAAAATTGCATTCAAGGTAAAAAGAACTTGATGTTTTCAGAGGGAGTCTGACATTTCAAAAGAGGACAAGAGGTTGATACAAGAACTTGAGCTTCAGAGGGAGCAGAAAAAGGATATTGTTAAATCAATTTTTGATAATCTCAATCATATTAATTCAGAGGGAGTAGACCATATCGAGATAGACTCTCCAATGATCAAACAATCAGATGACTATGAATCATGAATGCCTATATGGGCCTTGTGTAAATCATGAGGAAGTGACGACTTCCAAATGATTATCACTTGTATTTGTTAAAGTTATTGGAAGGTGATGATCTTACAATAACTTGATCTTCTATCATGATAGACATCTTATGATGGCTGAAACAAATCATGATAGATGATATCTTGCACGGTGGATTAAGTTCCTTAAACAAACCATGACCTTCAATTGTGATAGACATCTTATGATGGCTGAATCAGATCATGATAGATGATATGAATGCTCCTATGGTAAGTATTATTGAGGATACTGTTGATGTATGTAGCATCGGTTAGATAAATAAAACTGATTATATAATTATTATGAGAATTGATTTATTATATATACATATATATATATATATATATATATTTAATAATTGATATTATTTTATATTAATATACATATATATATATGAAGTTAATCATTTATTTATTCTTATAATGATTATATATAGTTAAATTAATAAATTCAATTAATGAATAGACATGTCCCATGAAGGGACATGTCTCTTCTTATCTTTACCATGTAAATATTCAAAAGATCGATGCATTTGGAAGACACATACTTTTACAGCAGTGCTATTACATTTGCAGCGATCTGGAACTCAACATGGTATCAGAGCCAGACTGCAAATAGAGAAAGAAAATAAGGCAAAGCAGAGACGCCCATTGCAGCCCTGCAACATCAAAATGATAATATCGGCAATGGCAATGGCAAGACTCTCGAAGAAACATACCAGAAAAAGAGTCAGCTGGAGCACATCTTGCTCCGACCCGACACTTATGTGGGGTCAATCGAGAATCATACAAGATACAGATCGACAGGGAAGACAATAATATATATCGTGTATTGATATACACTTGCAGCAATCTGATATATACATCGAACATATAGTCAAGGGTTTATATATATCTACAGCAATATATATCTACTATGAGAATCATATACGATTGGAGGAAGATCAGTATACATATATGAATGCATATATGACTTCTGGCAGATCAATAAAGGCTGATTGATATACATATCATCTCAGGCGGATTAACCTATATGTTAATATTCAGATCGATATATATTACAGTATTATTATAATTGCAGATCAATCTTGTGAAGAGGCATTATTATTTGGCTATATTGTAACCTGTCAATTCAATATATGTAAGTGATATTATTGCTGGGTTTTTCCACCTTCAAGTTGGAAGGTGGAAAACATATTCATGGAGTTGGAAGAAGTCATGGAAATAAATCTGAACTACAATAAAATCTTACATAGAAATATAATCGTTCTTGCATTAGAAGAGCCTACTGCTGTGTGTGGTTTTTCTCGTGCTATTTTCTGAAATAAGCTGCTGCTCATATTCTTTCTTGATGCCGTTCAACCAATCTAGTAGTCAATATTTAAAATACAAAGAGAAAGACGGGTTACACGTGGACGAAAATAAAGATACAACAAATGTAACTATAAGTGATTGATGCTATATTATTCAATTACGTCCATGCCCGTCACATTATAGAGAATGGAGGAATTAATAAGGCACAAGAGTTAATAGCATTTTAATTATCTACTGAATGTAGGAGTTACGAATATGCATTCGTATTATGTCTTCATTTCCATGGGGAGAGGAGTTCGTACAACTCTCTATTCTAGAAGAGTCAACAGAGGAAATTATGCATGTTACCGTAAGTTGGGACGCTAGTGTGTCATAGTCTCAACACAGCGGACATTGCATTGGAAGATCGAAGTAGTAGAGGGAGGATTTGAGAATTGATTGTAATGGATGTAACACTCACAATAGAATCTGTAGACCATAAGATCCATTGTTATCGGAAGGTGATTTTTGGAAGTATTCTTGGTGCCCAGTAATGCGTCCATCTGACAACCGAAGGTTGTCATCGACACAGAAAGTAATAGGTGGTGCGGCTTCACATGGACCATGTATAAACTCACCGGGTGGTACGAAGACAACATGGGCCTGACACATCACTGATGGACATCTGAAATATTAGATTCCTTAGATAGCAATAACGGGTTGTTCTAAAGGTTGAAATTCCCAAGCGGAATTCTCAGTCGCATTATTGGCTGGGCAGAGGTCACTAGAACATCCGGAAGGACATACGTGAACAAGCTTATTTGGGAGCGTTCATTCGGACTAAATAAATTTCAAGACTACCAGGACTGAGGTTTCAGGCAGCTGAATCAAGCGATTGACAAATTGTTCTGAGTTCGCATGTCACTTGATCAGGAAGGCAATTTCTGCCTCCTCCGACTGATACAGTTGTAACTAACAAGTCGAGCATGGAGAGTGGGCCAGAATTCAATGCAAGGTGTTTTCTCTTGCCGAAGACTTGTGTGTTTCTCATGGCTCAAAAGTTAGAGAACTTATAAGCACACTATATGCTGTAATGTTCAAAGTATAAGAAAATGAAGGTTATTGTTCGAAGGGTGTGCATCTATGTTAGTGGGAGCAGTTGAAGAATATTCTTTAACTACATGAGATCAGTATTTTCTTTTGAGTTCAATTTCTAAGTATTGTATTTCTAATCTCTTATTTATATTTCTAATCTTTTCCTTTCCCTCCGAGGATGTGCTTGCAGGAAAAGGAAGATTGATATCAGCTTCAGAGGGAGTCTGACAAGTTTATCATAATCAATCTTGGATAAAAAAAACAAATCAACAGATTGATATCTGCTTAATGAGTTCTTCTCTGTAAGAGAGAAGTTTGAGGTGAAAACCCTTCTTCCAGTCTCTGGGAGTAGCTATGGTAGATCCACCCCCTGGGAGCAGCCAAGGTGGAGGTCATGTGAGTGAGTCCATGACTAAACATCTATGTTGAGTCACCCTCTAGGAGTATCTATGGTGACCATCATCATAAGATGGCGATATTACATGAGTGATTTCTTGATAAACACTTATGTTTGTTTGCATTTCCATTCATGGGAGCAGCCATGATGGAGCCACCATTTGGGAGTAGCCATGGTGGGCATTACTCTATAACTCAAATATCTGAGAAGACCCTCCTTAGCTAAGAGAGAGTGTTGATTTTAGCGTCAGGAGGACAAACCAGAAGTTATCAAGAAGGATTCCTCCCTAGCTAAGAGGGAGTGTCGAATTTAGCTTCGGAAGGATCACATTAACAATTCAAGTTGGTGGAAGAAATTGCCAGAGGTGCTTTGAGGACAAATCTAGAAGCATAAGAGATTGCATTCAAGGAAGAAAGAACTAAAGGATTCAAAGGGAGTCTGACAATCCATTATAGACAACCTTGGAAGAAGAGGTCAGGAGGTTGATGCACAATCTTGAGCTTCAGAGGGAGCAACTAAAGGATCTGCATCTGTGGACTTCCGAGAATCTTGATTCAAAGGGAGCTGACCATGTCAAGATGGGTTCCTTAATGATCAGCAGTTAGAGGACTGTGATTCTTAGGATGGCGTTTCAGCATCAGTGATCCATTATTTTTGTATCTTATAGAGATTCCTTATCGCTATGTAAGAGACATGGTAGGAAGGAATGTGATCCCGTTGGAGTATATTAATATGAGCGATCAAACAACAGATATTCTTACAAAACCCTCCCCAAGGTGAAAGTTGATCACTTCAAGAAGAATCTTGGTATGGTTGAAATATAAAATTTTGAGTTGTAATAATATAATAAAGATGTTTAAATGTATAAACTTCTTTTGTCAAATGTGTGACTTTATGGGCCCACCCATCCTGTGTACATTTCTAAAAGGTGACGACTTTTTAGAAAATGAACACTTGTATTTGATGTTACAAGGTGACGATCTTGTAATGGAGATTCGTTATGGAAGACTTTTGATATGTCAGTGCACATACCATAATAGGGTTATATGTAAGGGGAATGTAATGTTCTCAAATTACTATATCCTTGTATCATGATCTGAGGTGATATGAAAATCAGGTATCACGATCTAAGGTGATTCCTAATATCACATGAGGTGATATGTAAAACTGGGTATCGTGTGTCAGGTGATTCCTCATATCACATGTTAGGTGATATGTAAAACTAGGTATCATGTGTCAGGTGATTCCTCGTATCACAATCTAAGGTGACATGAAAAATGGGTATCACGTGTTAGGTGATTCCTCATATCACATGTTAGGTGATATGTAAAACTGGGTATCATGTGTCGGGTGATTCCTCATATCACATGTTAGGTGATATGTAAAACTGGGTATCACGTGTCAGGTGATTCCTCATATCACATGTTAGGTGATATGTAAAACTGGGTATCACGTGTCAGGTGATTCCTCATATCACATGTTAGGTGATATGTAAAACTAGGTATCACACGTTAGGTGATTCCTCCTCTCACGAGTTATGTGATACTTATCATCACGTGTTATGTGATATCTGCCTTCACGAGACATGTGAGATTTCTTATCACAAGAAATGTGATATATGATTTTATCTTCCCTAGCTAAAAGGGACTGTTGATGTATGTAGCATCAGTTAGATAAATAAAACTGATTATATAATTATTATGAGAATTGATTTATTATATATACATATATATATTAATATATTTAATAATTGATATTATTTTATATTAATTTACACACACACACACATATATATATATATGAAGTTAATTATTTATTTATTCTTATAATGATTATATATAGTTAAATTAATAAATTAGATTAATGAATAGACATGTCCCATGAAGGGACATGTCTCTTCTTATCTTTACCATGTATATATTCAAGAGATCGATGCATTTGGAAGACACATACATTTACAGCAGTGCTATTGCATTTGCAGCGATCTGGAACTCAACAGATACACGTGCACATCACCTATGGACATTTGTTGAGAACTTGGTGGACATCATGAGACTTGATGTTGGTAAGCCATTACTCTGAGTACTTGGTGAATATCATGAGACTTGATATTTTGTGGCCAATGCTCTTGACATCATGAGATGATATCATTATAAACTTCTTGAGTACTTGGTGGACATCATGAGACTTGATGTTGGTAGGCCATTACTCTGAGTACTTGGTGAATATCATGCGACTTGATATTCTATGGCCAATGCTCCCAAATATCATGAGATGATATTTCTTATGAATCTATGAGTTATGGTGAATATCATGAGACTTGATATTCCTGATCAGACCATATCTTTGATATCACGATGATGTGATACCAAAAGAAACTTTCAGAATTAACTTTGTGTTGCTCTCTTGGATGATGGATTTTATCTTCCAAAGCTATGAGGGAGTGTTGATATTTTGTGTAGCTATGGTGAGGGTCATAAGTGTTGATATTCACATCCAAAAGCTTCCTTAATATGCCTGTAGAAAGAAGAGAGCATTGTTTTTCCCTTAACAAATAAGAGAAGTAGAGTTATTACATTTAGAATGATATGACTCTAATTCTACCATTTCTAGAGTTATTACATTTAGAACAATATAACTATTTGTACCTTTTATATTTTTAAAGTGCTGATTACAACTAATCCATAAAGAAAAAACCTTTGAAATTGATGCAATAATGAATTCTTAAAAATAACATATCATAAATCAATACCTGACTGAGCAGCTTTGGCTTGTCAATTGTTGAAAATGTTATTTCATGTATCGGTATCTGCACAGGTATTTGTCTGCAAAATAAATTTCAAAAGTTAGATATCACCATGAAGGATGAATATTTATAAGAAAACAGGAAAACACTTCCTGCTATTAAAAAAATAGTGTAAAATGAGTACATCTACTTAAGAACATTCCAACTAATAACCCACAACATGCAAATATCAGATCTGAAATAGGCAGACAGTGAACACATATATGTCTACAGTAACAAAGATTGCACATCAAGTAGCAAAAATAAAAAATTGTTCAACACTATAAAAGGCAATGCACAATGTCTCCACATGTTATTGAGCCTTTTGTATGGATGCAGAGCCATGTACTTGCCAGAAAAGAAGATAGAATGCCCCATAAAACGGTTGGAAACAACCACACATAAATAACAATATCACTTCTAGTAGTAATCTCAAAAGTTTTATGCGGTCCTAAATATGTTTTTTTATAGCATTTCCTTATTAAATTGTGTTTTTATTTTTTTAATTAGGTATATTTATTTTTTAATTAGGTGTAAATAATCCTCTTAACTTGATTATTAATATTTATTATTACTAATTTTTAATATTTTGATTTAATTATTAATAAATATTCATTTATTAAATTCTCTTTCAAAAAGGGGACATCACATAATTCATAAATGAGTTGTTGGTTCCCATTAAGTAGTTGGTTAGTTCGCAGCTCCTAGCAAATTGATAATGGAGCTGCCAACTAACCAACTACTTAACGGGAACCATCAACTCAATTATGTAATGTCCCCTTTTCGAAAGAGAATTTAATAAATATTAAAAAATAATAATAAAATTAAAATATTAAAAATTCGTAATAATAAATAACAAAATTAGTAATAATAAATAATAATAATCAAGTTAAGGGGGTAAAAGTAAATATAATATATTGCCCTACTTTCCAATGGTTGGAACCTCTAATGTGTCAATGGAAGGCAAGGTGTTTTTAAGCAGCTCAGACGATGATGTATTCGAAGTAGATATGAATGTGGCCATGCAATCGCAAACCATAAGTAATATGATAAAGGATATAGGGGATACAGGTATTAATACCCCCATAAAATTGGAAAATGTTTCCAGTAGAATTTTTGCACTTGTCATCGAGTACGGCAAATACCGTGTTAAAGCCCAGAGCATAGCAACTAAATTACATGTGTATATAAGAGAGTGAGAAAAGAATAATGAATCGCTTCTAGGTAGCCACATGCAACAATGTTATCAGCCATAATTTGGTATAATAAATCAAGAAAACTCTGAATGTAAAGCCAATTTGCTGCATTCATTAACTTGAAGAGAGTGTCGTTATAATCAACTACCGAGTCTCTAACAAATTTCTTTAATCTAAAAAATAATCAAGGGGACTATTTACACCTAATCTTAACCAATCAAGGACTCCAATATATGTACTCATTTTGTTGTATCTAGGGCATCGGTTAATTGTCATGTACTTATTTGTGAATCACCTGAATGGAATAAAATGCTCTATCTTTCTGAAACTACAATTGTGTTTGATATTCTACGTTTTGTATGCTCTATTCTTGTTTACTCTGTGTTGTAACATAACCCTATTGGAGTAAATATTGATTTCTAATTACAAGAACACCTAATTATAGCCTATCCAAGCTATTAATTGAATATATGTTCTTTATTTATTTAACTAATTTATCAATCCTTTATCACATCACATTCTAGCTATTAACTAAATAAAAATAAATTTATTTATTGAATTAATTTATCCTTCACCTTTAATCCCACCTTGTATTAGCCATTAATTAAATAAATAACTATTATTTATTTAAATATTTTAACCTTCACCTTTGTCTCTCAATCCTTGTCCATTCTATTCTAGCCATTGGATTCACTCACATGGATCACAAACTAAACTTGTCATCATGTGATAAGTGTCCCACCTTTATCCTCTCACATGTCTAACTAAGACTTGCCTAGATTTATTGAATCTAAACATTTGCCAAAATGTCAAACTAACTTTGCATCCCATCACATAAAGATGTTGCCCTAATCAATTCCTAACCCTATCCCTTACCCCTCATGTGACACTTGTCACATGACTACAACTTTGAGTCAAAACCTAATCCTCAATCAATCCTAACCAGTCATTATTCAATCTATCTTGGCCCTTGATTTCCTTATTGGAAATTCTATAAATGAGAGCATTTCACGTCATTTCCATATCTTCTTTCATCATAATGTTACAATGTCCATTTTCTATCTAAATCTTCTTCCAAGATCTTATGCTACTAAATTTTCTATCTAATATTTCATTATTATCTTCATATAATGCCCCTTCTGGTAGATGCCCAAATTTTTGCTCTAAATTATAATTTCCAAGTAGAACTGGAAGTAGAATAGAATTAGTAACGTTATGTACCTAGTTGAGATCCTATAATATGTTAGGAAATCATTGAAACATAATCCACAAAATAGATCTTCCTTGTTAGAGATATCAAAACATAGATAATTGCAACTAGGGTTAGGAACATTAAATCAACCACAAGGTATATTCAGATTATTGATGAAGTACAACCATAGGAGAGGCAGGATAAGGGGTGTATTAGGGAGCTTTAATAAATCCTCTACCCTAGGCCCAAGAGGCAATTATTATCCATCTTGGCCTCATGTTGCTCTTGCCATCCATATGAGAGGGCGTACCTAATGAGGTGTCCAAAATCTATTAACCCTTCACACTAGACTCAAGAGCCGATTATTATCCCCTCTTGGCCTCATGTAGCTCTTGCCATCCAGATGAGGGGATGTATCTAGTGAGAGATCCATAATCCATGAACCCTCTATACTAAACCCAAGAGTCGATTATTATCCCTATTGGCCTCATGTAGCTCTTGCCATCCAAATGAGGGGGGTATCTAGTGAGAGATCTATAATCCATTAACCCTTTCCATTAGACCCAAGAGCCAATTATTATCCCTCTTGGCCTCATGTGACTCTTGACATCCCAATGAGGGGGTGTATCTAGTAAGAGATCCATAATCCATTAACCCTCTACACTAGACCCAAGGGATGATTATTATCCTCTTGGCCTCGTGTGGCTCTTGCCATCCAGATGAGGGAGTGTATCTAGTGAGAGATCCATAATATATGAACCCTCTGCACGAGACCCAAGAGCCAATTATTGTCCCTATTGGCCTCATGTGGCTCTTGCCATCTAGATGAGGGGGTGCATCTAGTGAGAGATCTATAATCCATTAACCCTCTACACTAGACCCAAGAGCCGATTATTATCCCTCTTGGCCTCATGTGGCTCTTGTCATCCAAACGAGGGGGTGTGTCTAGTGAGGAGTCCTTAGGGGAATAAATGAATAAACTAAGAATCTAGCAATTCACAAAAGAAACAATATGTTAGATATACTAAGCACACATCTCATGTGTACCACAATCACACAAGAATGCTAGTGCCTACAATAAATGGGAACTTTTGATCTGATTGATTTGTGTGCCTGATCATTGATATCTCGAGCAATGATCTGCCCTCTATGAGTGCTAATTGCTAATTGAATTGATTTGCTTGATCACTAATTTGAGGTCCTAGGTGCTTTCATGTCTTCTTCGTTTAATATGTTAATGCCTTTTATGAGAGGGAACGTCTCTTGGTGTTTTGCTTCTTAGGCAATGAGCTTGACTCTTGAATCGCTGTCCTTTGGTTGACTTATTTGCATCCTTAAGTTACCCTTTGTTTATCAACTTAATTGTATTTTTTAATAATACTGAACTATTGGGGTCAAATTATCAGATAGCTACTCTTAACTTAATTACCGTTGTTAACCTATAATCGACACATCCTTCATGCTGTTATAATTGAAGCATTCTTCTTGCTTCTTCCACGTCCCCATTTGCCTTAGTTCGATTCATGATTTAATTATCTATTATGTCTCTCTCAAATTAATTAATCTCATCCCCGATTCTCTTTCTGATGTAAATCTGCTCTTTGAATAGAAATAATATGTCATGAATGGATTCATTATTGATTATTGATAAGGCCCCCTTCAATGCTTCGAATGGAATCTCATTGATACTTTATTGGTGAAAGGGTCAACTGTGATGTCCCAGAGTGGGCCCCTAACGGAAGGTGACATAGGTCTATCCGTGCGGTTTGTCCCTACCACGTGTCCGGGGTGCTCACTTGCGAGGCTGTCCTGGGGTTGCCCCCTTAACGCGGGGAGGTACCGTTTACTATCAGTCTGGGCTTTTGGTGCAACGGTTACTAACTTGGTATCAGAGCAAATACCAAGTTAGTAACCATTGCACCAAAAGCCCAGACTGATAGTAAACGGCACCTCCCCGCGTTAAGGGGGCAACCCCAGGACAGCCTCGCAAGCGAGCACCCTGGACACGTGGTAGGGACAAACCGCACGGACGGACCTACGTCACCTTCTGTTAGGGGCCCACTCTGGGACATCACAGCCCACCACGCTCCGTGGGTCTCGACCTCGAGACCTCCGGCTCTGATACCAAGTTAGTAACCATTGCACCAAAAGCCAGGACTGATAGTAAACGGCACCTCCCCACATTAAGGGGGCAACCCCAGGACAGCCTCGCAAGCGAGCATCCCGGACACGTGGTAGGGACAAACCGCACGGACAGACCTACATCACCTTTCGTTAGGGGCCCACTCTGGGACATCACATCAACACCTTTCATAAGAGTTGAGTCACCACTTTTCAGTGTTGCCTTTGAGAATAATATTATTATTCCCCAAGTTGATCTCCGTTGGATGTCCTCAGCAAATGAAACCTTCTCCCCTTTATATCTTCCAATGTGGGGGAGAGTCACACCTATTCATCATGTCTGCCACATTGCAATGGCCACAACCTTTCACAATTACCACCCTTCAAAAGAGTCACAAACCTTTCATCATTTATGCCCTTTGAGGGAGTCACAACCTTTCATAATTACCACCCTTTGGAAGAGTAACAATCCTTCATTATTTCTGTCCTTCGAGAGAGTCACAACCTTTCATCATTAAAACCTTTGGAAAGACTTACAACCCTTAATCATTTCTGCCCTTCGGGAGAATCGCAATCTTTCATAATTATCACCCTTTGGAAGAGTCACAACCCTTAATCATTTATGCCCTTCAAGAGAGTCACAACCTTTCCTAATTACAACATTTTGAAAGAGTTATAACCCATCATCATTCTTGCCCTTTGAAAGAGTCACTTCCATATTTTCTTCCCATTCCTTTTCTTCCATTAATCCTTCTTTAATTCCTATGCTCCCCTCTTTATCCCTTCCTCTATATCCCCTTTCAAATGAACTCTCCTACCTTTCATATCTTATGTTCAGTCACAACTCTTCATTGCATATACCATGACCTTTCATTAAACTTAGTTAAATTGTAATTATATTATTATTTATTTATTTATTTTAATATTTTAATTATATTATTATTATTATCTATTATTAAATCCTATTTCAAAGAAGTGACATTACACTTCATCACATCCTCACTCTATCTAGTTGAGGGCTCTCAAAACGTGCTGTCTCCCAACTACCTCAAACTTGATTTCCATGTCTTTCAATCTGAAAGTGACCTCTCCCAATGAATGCAACCACTTCATCCCCAAAACAATATCCAAGTCACCCATATTGACCACATGGTAATCCACCTTGAACTCATAATTGTTCAAGCGTAAGGGCATGTCTCTAATCATCCTGTTACACTTAAGAGTGTAACCATCAGCAACTTGTACCCGAAGACCCTCAAACTCTTCAGACTCAATACCACGGCGTTCAACAAGACATGCATCAATGAAATTGTGCGTAGCACCTGTATCAACCAATGTAATCACCTTCTGTCCTGCTAGAACACCACGCAATCTAAAGGATCCCTCCTGCTGAATACTAGACAAACGTGCCTACTGTAAATGCAATTCAGGCTCCTCCTTAGGCTCTGAAGCCTCTGTCTCTACCTCAGGTTCTACATCACTGTGGTCATCCTCATGTGCTAAACTGTCAGAATCTGAGTCCTCATAATAAGCCCACATAACTCTGTTGGCCTTCCCCTTAGGCCTCATAGGACAATCATGATCTCTATCATATGGACCTTTTCAATAGAAGCATAGCTTCTTCCTGCACAAGTCATTCAGTGTCTCCGCATCCAAGGGTGCAGTGGATTTACCCTTGATATCACCTGTCTTGCCCTTATTCTTATCAAACCTCTTATTGTCTATGAAAGAAGAAGTACTCCTGGGAGTATATCTGCTGGATGGTGCTGTGAGCTCCATACTCCGTGCCTTCCTCATTGCTTCCTGTAATGTAGGAGGATCGAAAGCTTTCAACCAACCCTTCAATGGCTCCATCAAACCGTCCATGAATAAGACCACCAATCTTCTTTCACTGATGTTAGGAACCATGACTGATAATTGCTGGAAATCATTCACATAAGCATCAAGGGAACCATGCTGTTTTAGTTGTGCCAATTCACGGAAACTCACCTCAAGATCTTTGACATCAAACCTTTCAATCAGCCTGTTAGTAAACTCCTCATATGTAGTGATTAGGTTGTGTCCAAGAGTGACTAACCCATGATACCACCACTCGTGAGCAGCTCCTCCAAGATGTAGTGTGGCAAATCTTATGGCATCCTCTTCAGGCATTGGTCTCAAAGAAAGATAATTATCAAGCTTTTGAACCCAAGACCTAGCTGTACATTTATTACTTCCATCATAGTAAGGCATGGAAATCTTACCGAGTGCTTGTTGGTAGTCATTTCTTGGAGCATAGTGATCATTCCTTCCTCCTCTTCTATTTCTTTGTTTCATGAATTGATCAAATGTCCATATTTCTCTCATATCTGGAGGGAGAGTAGTATACTCCAAATAGGCCTGTCTAGCTTCATCTCCAAAAGAAGCAGCTGGAACAGCATGTGGTTGTTCTTCTCTTGGTGCAAAAGTAGGAAAAAGAGGCCTAGAGGCTGATCCTCTAGAGTTTTCAGCACGATGTATAGACCTTTCCTCATTAACTCCACTATGTTCAGCTGTGTGTTGATGATTTTGATTTTGATTAGTTTGCTGATCCATTTTTGCTAATAAGCATGACATCATATCAAGCATGGTATCAAATTTCTTTTCAGCTCTTGCATCCCTATCATCTTCTACCATATTTTGAACTGTTTTGCCGGTATCTCTTTCTCTTAATGCGTCTGAGAATGTATCCCCTTCAACCTGAGGATCCTGATATTGTTGTCTCCGCTGTTCCCTCCTATAATATCTGATTTCTCTCTCACTCATCTGCTGTTTGACTGATCACAGGATGGCAGGATGATAGCTCTGATACCACTGTAATGACCCTTACAAGTAGGATCACTAAAAACACCGATATGGTACTATAGAATTTCATCAAACAATTGGCAAGCAATCAAACTAAACTGCTGAAAGTAAATAACTGATTGTAGAAATTGTTGAGCAACGAATCCACACAACTCAATGATGCAAAAACAGTGCCAATATGTATATATTCCTTCAATGAAAAAATAGACTTCCTTACAAACAATTACACGTTCAGATTTTCAATAAGTTGGCACTAGAAATCTTCTACAAAAGATGCAATGCAAAGAGTCTTTATTGATTGGACTGATCATAAATGTCTTGACACATACAATAGACTCTAATTCAGATTTGCAATGTTTCATATGGCTGTGTACAAAACAGTGACTGAATTTATGCAATGACTGAATATTCAAACTCTCATTAAGACACCCATACATTCATCGAATATTACAATCAAATGTAGAAGAACCTGGAATAATGTAGATGATGATGACTGAATGTTGATGAAGCAATGACCAAACTGCAACCCCGAAACTGTCCTTGATGCAGGTCCGTACTCTGTCCAGGAGCAGGCCGTACAGTACGGCACTGTATTTAAAAAATATATTAATTTTTTATGGCTGCCGAAAATGACCAGTACTGAATCGCCCAGGCACTAGCAATGCAATAAAGTTGGTAGCATGGGGTTTGGACCAGGAATGATGGACTTATGACCTCAAATGTGCTTCCAAGCAGACTTGCGAAAATCACCAGTTTGGTATCAGATTTGCAAATGAATGTTGTCCCACTTATTGTCAACTCTCCAAGATGAAAATGGTGCAATTCTTCTCACCAAAAATGACCCCAAAAATGTCAAATCTCAAACAAAGTTTGAATACGCAATGAAGCTCAGCATGAAATGGTTGAGTACCACTTCCAATGTGCAACCCTTCAGAAGCTATCTCACCTCCTCAGTTATGCAAACCCTTAGGAGACTACGTTCCCAAAGATCAATTGAAAATCTGCAGACCTAGATGGTGCCACAAATGCTCATAGAGAAAATGTAGTAGAATCATCAAATCAAGTGTGTCCAAATGAGAGGCCAAGCCCTCTATTTATTCACTTTTCTAAGAAGTTACTAAGAACTTCTAGAAACGTCCATTATAAAATCCCATTATAATGCACTTTTATAATAAAATAACTTTATAAAATAAAAAGTACAATCTCAACTTAAAATTATAACATGTAGGCCCCAAAATACACATTATAATAAAAGTAGGCTCAAAAACATCTCTCCAAGAGCAAATACGACCAACCAATCTCCAAATAATCAACAAGATGACTCTCTCACCAAAATCATCTGCCTACGAGAGTCCATGATAGGCAAATCTATTGAAAATATCATGTCGCTAGAAAGGGGACATGACAATCCCTTCCTCTATATCCCCTTTCAAATGAACTCTCCTACCTTTCATATCTTATGTTCAGTCACAACTCTTCATTGCATATACCATGACCTTTCATTAAACTTAGTTAAATTGTAATTATATTATTATTTATTTATTTATTTTAATATTTTAATTATATTATTATTATTATTTATTATTAAATCCTATTTCAAAGAAGCGACATTACACTTCATCACATCCTCATTCTATCTAGTTGATATCCCATCATATCAATCCTATCATAGTGCTAATGGTTTCATAGGTGACCACATTTCTACATCAAAGGAGCAAATCAAACGGAGCTAGGGTGCGCTCTACTTCAACTTAATCTGAGGAGAAAGAAAAAATTTAGGTGAAGGTATTGTGCCTATTGCATTTTCCTTCTATGTTATTTACCTTCAATCTTTTCTCATCTTCATTTTGGCATGTCGGGTGGGACCCCCATACCTATTCTAATCTTTTTTGGTCAATTTATGTTGATTGTTTGTAGCAAGTTCTATATCCACACCTTTGGCTATGATTCAATGCTTCTATCTTTCAAATTGAGGCCTATTTTCTATAGTAGAGCAATCTTCATAAAAGGAAGTCATCGTGCTTTATGAATAACTTGCCCATCATTTGGCTTGTCTTCATCTAGAGGAGTCAGCCATCATTTGTCTTGGACATCAGACTTGATTTATATATCTAAATTAAATCACATTAATTACAATCTTCTTCATCAATGACAATTTGTTCATCAATCTAATTCATTCCTCAAATATGATGAATATCTTCTTGACATCAATGACAAACTTTCCAACGCGATTACTTTACATTAATGAATATCTTCATTAATATGCTTATGGAGTTAAGTTTGAAAAAGTAAAAGATTGTTGTTATACTGATTCATCCCTCCCCACTCAGAATATCTATGTGCTCATCACTTGTGGCATTTTAAACACTTGATATGGCTTAATTTTATCTTCTACTGAGAAAAATTTGAATTATTTCCTTTCTAATCCTTCCTTTCTTGCCAACTTTCCTCATCATGAGAATTTGATTTTAACTATATTGTATTCTAACTAAAGTAGATTCAAGTCATTTCTTTCTAGAAGAAATATTCCCAAAGCTTCTCAAGTGTACATAGCTTGAATAGAGGACCCCAAGAAGGAGAGGACCCATCTAAAACTATGGGCACCAACTACTCATCCTTTACCTTTACCCCTATTGTCATGAACTAATCACCAAGTTTTATAATCTTCATTATCTAGCTGGCTACTATGTTTGTGTCTCTCATACATGTGGCAATGAGCTTGATCTTCAGCAATATCTTACAATAGATATCCACACTAGAGTGATCAAGGCTTCATTAATCTCCTTTGTGTTAAATTTAGAACCAGAAATGCATTGAAACAAATTGCATTAATCTAAAAAATGAAAGAACAGATAAACATAAAAAATTTATCCTAGGAAAACCCTCAAACCTGAGGGAAAAACCCAGCCACACCAAAAATTGATTCTTTATTGAGTAATCAAGGAGTCTGAATACAAAGCTCACAAGCTTAACCAAAAATGAATTCTTCACTGAGATTGTTAACTCTTAACAATCACACATAGAATGCCTTTTTAAATCACCGATGCCATACACATCAAAATAAGCACATATGATAAACAATGAATGTCTACAGAAAACTTGAACAATGGCTCTCTATCTTCCCACCCGAGTGACACTTGAATGACCACCTTCACAATACCAAATCATGCTCGACTAGAGAATCGGCTAATACACGGAAAAATACTATGAGACAACGAAATTGAAGATTTTTGCTCTTTGATCACCGAAAGCATGAATGGTCAGCAGTTACTACAAAGTGTCGTTACAAATTCAAGAGTTTTTGATGCCTCAATGTCTTTAATCACCAACACCAAGGACAGGGCCCTTCACATAGATAAATGGTTCCATAATACAACTTAAACAACTACGACGACAAGAGACAATAAGAGAGACGATACGAAAAAGGTAGGACACATGGAAGAAGTCTGTCAAAAGGCATGAACCAACAATAGTAATAACATGGCACATAAATACAGTGGTTACCAAAAAGAGTCGTGAGTTGGAGATGACACTCTTCAATGCCTTCAATGAACGATACTAACTACGAGATACTGCATACGAAAGAACCGTATAGCATAGAAGACTTCAACCATCACGAAATTCTACAGGCACAAACACGTTGATGCTACATTTGATGTAGTTCTTCAAATACAACCAGAGAAGCTTCTCCAATGAGTAGCAGACATGAACGCACATGAGCATCTGCAACATCAATGCTGAAGAGATAACAATTTCAGATAGGAATAACCACCACAGGTATGAAGAAGCTCCTGTAGCTACCTAGCTTCAACACTCCCTCTTAGCAAAGGAGATATCTTTTCAGATTCAAGTCATGGAGTCTCTCAACATGACAGTCACAATGGCTACACCCATTATGAAGAAAATCAAAAACTTTATCACGGAGTCTCTCAACGTGATAGCATCATGGAGTCACTCAACATGATATTCACCATGGCTACTCCCATGTGTGAAATAAACACAAGCTCACATCACGGAGTCACTCAACGTGATGTTGTCATGGAGTCTCTCAACATGACATCCACTAAATCTGAACTGGTTGCACATTCATGTAACTTTTTCAGATTTGCTTCCATAGGTGTTGACATAGACTTGCAATCCAACATGCCAAATCTCTTCAAAATGTCTATAGAGTATTTCCCTTGACTCGGAATAATGCATAAGACTGAGATCTTTCATCTCAAATTCAGAAGCAAAATCTTTCTTACACTTGACAATGAGATCATCTGCCCCAGTAAGAAATAAATTGGCAACATAAAGAACTAAAATTAATGCTTAATCATCAATTACCTTAAAGTAAAGATTTGGATTTCCATCATTCTTGAAGAATCCCAAGCTCAATAAAATAATGATCAATTCTTTTATGGGATCTACTAAATCTGAACTAGTTGCACATTCATGTAACTTTTTCAGATTTGCTTCCATAGGTGTTGACATAGAGTTGCAATCCAACATGCCAAATCTCTTCAAAATGTCTATAGAGTATTTTCCTTGACTCGGAATAACCTCATTAGGCCTTTGCCATACTTCCAGTCCTAGAAAGTAATGCATAAGACCGAGATCTTTCATCTCAAATTCAGAAGCAAAATCTTTCTTACACTTGACAATGAGATCATCTGCCCCAGTAAGAAATAAATCAGCAACATAAAGAACTAAAATTAATGCTTAATCATCAATTACCTTAAAGTAAAGATTTGGATCTACATCATTCTTGAAGAATCCCAAGCTCTAAATAATGATCAATTCTTTTATACCATAGACGTGGTGCTTGCTTAAGGCCATACAAAACTTTTTTCAATCTGCATACATGTGATTCCTCTCATGAATCACAAAAGCATCTGGCTATTCAATAAACACCTCTTCTTCAATCACACCATTCAAAAATGTAGTCTTTACATCCATTTGATGTAATTTCCAGTCTTTAACTCCTGCAATAGCAATGATAGTTCTGATAGAAGTACACTGAGCTATGGGAGCAAATGTCTCCTCATAATCTATACATTCTTTTTGAGAGAACCCTCTTGCCACAAATCTTGTTTTATATTTTTCAACACTCCTATCAACTGCATGCTTAATTTTGAACAGCCCACTTAGAAGATACAACAGAATTTTCTTTAGGCCTAGGAACAATATCCCAAAAATCATTTTTTATGATAGATTGATATTCTTCAATCATAGCATCTCTCCATACTTGTTGATTTGATGCCTCTTCAAAACTAGAAGGCTCGGATTCAATATATGACTCATTAATGCAACATAACCTGAAAACTTGAGGCCTTTTTCTTTCTCTGAAGGTGCCACAAGGAGCTGCATATTTTTCAGCCTCTTGCATAGTATGCATGGCCCACAAAGGTCTCTTTCTATTTGATGACACATTACTAGGTCCATTGGTTGGTTCTTTGGGATCAAGGTCCATTGGTTGGTTCTATGGGATCAATAGATTCTTCTAATTCAGGAGTCTCCCTGTAAATCTCAGAAGGGGCAGCAATATCCAAGTCTTGAGAAGTCTCTTGATCTTCTCTATCAATTTCCATGGAAGTCCCTTTAGATCTTTTTGAAAGCTACATTTTCTTCAAATGATACATCCTTGCTGATTTCAATCTATTTTTGTCCTAGAATGTAGATCTTGTAGGCTTTAGAAGACTCACTGTAATCAACAAAAATTCCTTTCTTGCCTAAAGGTTCTTATTTAGACCTTTTATCTTTAGGCACATGAATATAAACAGGACACCCAAAAATTCTGAAATGACTAACTTCTAGGTTGATACCTTTGAATGCCTCTTTAGGAGTCATATTATCCAAAATTTGATGTGGACTTCGATTCTGAACATAAATAGATGTTCTGCAAGCTTCCGCCCAAAGAAAGGTTTGCAGATTTTGATCATGAATGATGGCTTTCGCTGCCTCAACAATGGATCTTTTATTTCTTTCTACAACTCCATTTTTTTGCGGTTTATATGGAACACAAAACTTTCACTTATTCCTTGCTTCAATACAGAAATTTTGAAAGACACCAGAAGTATATTCCCCTCCATTATCTGATCTTAAAACGTTGATCCTTTTTCCAAACATATTCTCAACTTGATCTTTTAACTCTTTAAATCTAGAAAGCAATTCATCAGACTCCTTAGATTTCAAGAAATAAATCTAGGTCATACGTAAAAAGTCATCAATAAAACTCGCATAATACCAAAAACCACTCAAAGATGCAACAGACATAGGTCCACATAAATCAAAATGAATTAAGATGTAAAATCTCTTTTGCTCTACTTTGACTATTGTGAAAAGGACCTTTAATATTCTTACCTAGGGCACAAGCTTTGCAAATACCTTCATGTTCTTGATTGAGCTTTGGAAGACCAACAACAATCTTTTCCATGGAAGAAAGAGTTCAAAAATTTATATGAGCAAATCTTCTATGCTACAACTCACTTGTGCTGATGGAATCGTGTGCTAAAGCTTGAATAGGATGAGTAAAAAATCTACATAAACTCTCTTGACGAACACCAATTTCACGAGCTAACTTAATGCTAGTGCTTTTCTTCCATGCAAGCACTTTACCTTCAACAAATGCAACTCGATATCCTTTGTCCTCCGACGCTGAAATAAAAATGAGATTTCTCTTGATTCCAGGAACAAACAAGACATCACTCAAATAAAGAGGAATGCCTAAATCTAGATGAGAAGTAGTCCCAACACCTTCACTGAATAACAAGCATCATCACCAATTATTACTCACAAATGAGTATCTTTTTCTACCAAGTTAGAAAGATGCTCTCAGTATCCTATAATATGACGAGAAGCATCACTATCAATTAACCAAGTATTACTATCAGTTGGAACATTGCTAGAAAGGGCTGAGATAAATAAAAATCCCATTGAATTGTCACTAGATTATCTATGAGGTGAAACATTATCAACATTCGCAACAGTAGCTTGGTATTTTGGTCTTGTTGAACAATCTCTAGCAAAGTGACCATACTTGTCACATCTAAAACATTGAATCCTAGAGAGGTCCTTCTTCTTCTTAGGTTCAGGAGCTGAATCTAAATTCCTATCTCTATACCTCTTGAAATTTCCTTTTCTTCCTTTCCTTTTAGATGTTTGAGCAGCAAGGACATGATCTTCTTCATGATGAGATTTTCGTCCATTTCCTCTTGCTTCTAATCTGAATTCCTTTTGAATACAATCAGCTCTCAGACGATCAAACTTGGGTAATTCATCTCTTCCACTAATACCTTGAATAAAAGACTCCCAAGAATGAGGGAGCCCATTCGTAGCCAACATAACAAGTCTTTATCTTCAATTGAATCTCTAATGGCACTAAGCCTTCAATTCTGTAATCTTCATGAAGAATGAGACAATTGATTCTCCTCTAGCCATTTTTATATGAAGGAGTTGACATCTCAAGGCCATAGCTCTACTAGTATTGTTGAATACATACAAGCTTTGAAGACCCTCAATCATTTCTTTAGTTGAATTCAACTTGGATATAATAGGCACAAGATGATCCTTTACAGAATCTATCAATATCTTCCTTGCTATAATATTATTCTTCCTCCATTGAGCTTTCTTAGTGTCATCAGTTGGCTCAGCCACATCAGACTTCACATAGTTTAGAAGATCATTTTCTTCTAAAGCAATGAGGACTCTGAATTTCCAAGAAGTGAAATTGGATGCAACATCCAGCCTATCTTCAACTTTGAGTCCATTCACCATTAATGAAATCTGAAAGAAACAATCTAGAAGAAAAGAAAAGAATATTTCAAAGCTTGAATAATTCTGGTTCTGGATCTTTTCCTTAGACCCGCTCTAATACCATGTTAAATTTAGAACCAGCAATGCATTGAAACAAATTGCATTAATCTAAAAAAAAAAAGAACAGATATTCACAAGAATTTTATCCTAGGAAAACCCTCCAACCTAAGGGAAAAAACCCAGCCACACCAAAAATTGATTCTTTATTGAATAATCAAGGAGTCTGAATACAAAGCTCACAAGCTTAACCAAAAATAAATTCTTCACTGAGATTATTAACTCTTAACAATCACAACATAGAATGCCCTTTTACAATCACCAATGCCATACACATCAAAATAAGCACATATATGATAAACAATGAATGTCTGCAGAAAACTTGAACAATGGCTCTCTATCTTCCCACCCAAGTAACACCTGAATGACCACCTTCATAATACCAAATCATGCTTGACTAGAGAATCGGCTAATACACAGAAAAATACCAAGAGACAACGAAACTGAAGACTTTCGCTCTTCGATCACCGAAAGCATGAACAGTCGGCAGTTACTACAAAGTGTCGTTACATATTTAAGAGTTTTTGATGCCTCAATGTCTTCTATCACCAACACCAAGGATGGGGCCCTTCACATAGATAAATGGTTCCATAATAAAACTTGAACAACCACAACAACAAGAGACAATAAGAGAGACGATATGAAAGAAGGTAGGACACATGGAAGAAGTCTGTCGAAAGGCATGAACCGACAGTAGTAATAACATGAGCCATTCCATAATCAAAACTGTTGTGGCAAATAAATACAGCGATTACCGAAAGAGCCATGAGCTGGAGATGACACTCTTCAATGCCTTCAATGAACAATACAAAAGACGAGATACAGCATACGAAAGAACCATTTAGCATAGAAGACTTCAGCCATCACGAAATTCTACAGGCACAAACACGTTGATGCTACATTTGATGTAGTTCTTCAAATACAACCAGATAAGCTTCTCCAATGAGTAGCAGACATGAACCCACATGAGCATCTGCAACACCAACGCTGAAGAGATAACAATTTCGGATAGGAATAACCATCACAGGTATGAAGATAGCTCCTGCAACTACCTAACTTCAACACTTTGTTGTCCTTTTCTCTACAATGTGAGTCCTAAAATGATCCTTCACTAAATCTACGATGAATGATTTTGCCTCAGCCAAATTTTTGGTATGTTCAGTCAACTGAACAGGATCAGCAAGATATGCAACATTGGTGTCCACATAGACCAAAAGATCAATCTCTTCCAATAGCTTTTACAAACTGTGCTTCCAAGGAGTAAATTTGGAAGCGCCCTCTAGGGGCTTACACTCTCAGATACCAAGTCTGATCATTTTTGCAATTGCTGAAACATGCTGAAACTAAACAAAATGAACGGAAAATAAATCAAATCAGCAGCCTCTAACAAGTGCAGATCAACACACCAATCACTAGAGCAATGAAGGCATCACATACTACAACCTCTCATAGGTCCAAATTACTTCAATCATTTAATTATGGGCACTAAAACGTTCTGGCAGCTACCTCTAACAGGTACTAGTACATTCCATTCACAAACCTAGAGGATTTCAATCAACATGCTCTTATATCATGTTAAAATTCAGACCATGGTAAGCAGATTCTGCACTCAGAAAATAATCATAATTGCATAAACTTCAATCAAAACAGCAAGCCTTTGTGCAAGAGCCTACAAACAGATACAAACAACAAAAATTGAAAAAAAATATATATTAAATTGAAACTGAATTACTCTCAACTATTATTCTTTTTTATTCTATATTTCCTGTTCTTTAGCTATGGAAGCAAATTTCAATGTAAACATTTAGGCTTTTTGAAAAAATTTGACGTGCAACTGTCAGTTTGAATTAGATTTGCTGTTAAAAATAGTAAAAAAATGGCAGTTACACTCGGATACAAAGAGGCATACGGAAAATGGAAGATAAAAAGAATGATGTTACAGTTACATTCGCATGAAAATGGAAGATGAAACGGATGTGGTTTTTTTTTATAGGTTTGTGTGATTTTTTAAAACCCAAATGTTTAGTAATTGAATTTATGTGTTTCTTTTTCGATAACGATGTCTTCAGCGTCTGGGGTGTATAAATTGTTTACTTGGCGTTTTGAATCACATCTCATGATTCATCATTACAATTAAAAGATCATGTACACTGCAACCGTTAGTTGTTTTTAAACCAAATTATTGGTTCTTTGTGCTGAATGCATCGGTAGTAGGGACTATTAACAGATCCACATGCTGCTAAATGCATTGGTAGCACAGGACCTCCAATATGATGCATAACCTCAAACACAGTGTATGCAGCCTCCCTCAACAATCTAACAAAGAGAAAGGACATTTGCAAATGCCAGAAGCCTCCAACTTCGGATAAGCATGGGAAATAATTATTTATTCAATGTGATTGTTATAGTACCCTGAGATCGCTTCGTTTCGTGAATTGAATGTGATTTTCTTTTGAAAGAATAATGATGAATTGGAAGGGACTAAGAAGGAAGTGGGGTTGCATGGAATGGAGCCTTGCCGTGGCTGTGCTCATTGCAGTAGTCACTACAATAGCAGTGATGAGTAGTCGTTACAATAGCAGTGATGAAGGATTCCAAGCGAGTCAAAGACATTGTGCAAGCATGGCGGCAAGGGGAGGAAGCTCCCCTGCCCCCTCTCATTGTAAATCTGACTCTTGTTGAGGCTGCAACATCTAAAGGAGCATGTGAGTTTTCCCATGATCCAAAATCAGTCTCGGAATTTATAGTAGTTGTAGTCATGTTGAAATTTCTCAGATTTTGGTGTATATACAGATGGTACGGTTCTCTAGGCATTGAAAATTGAAAGTTTTTGGTAATACAAAAACAATTACAATGTTAGGCTTTCCCAATTGTGCCTTGCTCATTTAGCAGGCTACAGATTGACATATATACAAATTTAGGTCAACCTTAAGGAGAAAACTAGAATATCACATCAAAAACATGAACTTGGCTGAGCTCTGTAGTACCGAGAGTGTGAACCGTTACAACGTGACGTTTCGGTGGTGTCTCTTCGGAGGTTATATGTACACATTGCTCTGAGTGTGAATGACATGATTTGGTTTTCTGAATACTTTATGTTTACCGAATTGCAATACTTTCCTGTGTTCATGTTTATCAGTTAATGTGTGTTTATGCAACTATTCTTGTTGACCCGAGAGGGAAAACACTCTGTAGTCTGTAATATATATATATATATATTTGTTTACCTACATATGACCCCTCCCTTTAAACTCTTTGCGGCAAGCTTAAGTCGTACAGTACTGGTGAGCTTGATTTCTTATTAATATGGTTAGAAGGTGTGGTGAGCCCCATGGTATAGAACCTTGACATGCGATATGTAGCACTCCGCTCCCCACTCGTTGCCCCAAACTAATTGGTCAGGTTTCACTCATTTTGTTCAAAAAGAAAACTTGAAGATTTTGGTGCAAATAGACTGTATGGGCTTTATTTAATTAGAGTCATACTGGTTTGATCCATGTTCATGATTTTACCATATAGATGTTGAATACTTTCTTTGTTGGATCTCAGTAGTCACATAATTTGCAGATATTGCTTTTCATCTATTCCACCTCATAATAGATGATACGGGATTTGTTCCAATAGGGATCTCACTAGTTTTTGTCATATTGAAAGTTAGTAGATTTTTTCGAGTCCTTACTTTTACTTCAAAAACTAGCAGATTTAGTGTGTATGGATAAAAAGGGCATCTCTGATTAGGGTCTTACTAGATCAATTCTCAATGAAAATTTGTAGATTTTAGAATATTGCTTCTTTGGGATCTCCGATGTTATATAGAGATTAAAAAAATATTAGAATCTAGTACTCATTGCAATGTAGTTGGGAAAAATGAAAAATGAAGATTGGACGATAACTTCATAACATGAAAGAAACAAAACTATAAAATTAACCTGAGTTATTGTAAATGTACACGTTGGGTAAAGAAAATGGAAATATAATAAATTTTTGAGCCTCATTCTTCAAGAATTAATGTGTTCTGTAAATACCTTAATTCAACAAAGAAGCAAACAAAAATTACAGTGCAACTAAAACAACCTTGTATGAAAATCACGCAATCCTAACGAAATATACCGCTAAGCCTAAGTGAAGAAAGACATCAATTCCAGTTTACGAGGTTTTTGGAGAAATGCTGTTAAGGTTAATACTTTTTTAAGTTTCTGTGTAAAGAAGCTTCGAATTTACACTAGAAGTTGTTCATATTCAGGTTTTAATCACAATATAATGCTATATAATGTACAAAGCAAATGAAAACAAGAAGTTTGTTTAAAATATTTTCTACATAATCTTTTCTCGTGGAAAGATAGTTCTCCCGTGGACTATCTTTGCTATAAAATGAATTGTTTTTGTTTATGTAAATGTATTGTTGGCTAGACTAGAAAATGTTAATTCTACCAAATTTGTCAATAAAAAATAAATCTTTCATTAGAGTATAAAATCTACTTCTCAACTTTTGCAAAACAATAAATACAAAGAGACAACAATGAGCAGTAACACACATCCAAATCTTTCTAATAAATTTAACATGCAACTTAATTTATTTTCTGCTCATAGATTACCTCTCCCCTCGTGACAACTCTTTCATGGCTATGCAGTTTGAAACTGCATTGGCGTTTCAGAAATGATGGATGACCGTAGTTTATATTTATTCGATCCTTTATTATGCAGTTTATTTTAATTAAGAGATTATTTCACTTACACATTATACGTTTTTCTGTATCTATTTATTTAGGGCAGCATCTAGATACATATAGCTCATCCAAATTTTTCACAATTGATCAATGCAATAGAGTCCTTTTAGATATCTTGAAACTTGATATCTCTCAGCTTATTTTACATAGATTTTTATTTTACATAGTTTATTCTTAGATTATTCTAGAAACAAAAACAGCTTATCATCATGAATTTAAAATCTTTCTAAACATATTGTAATGTCTCCTTGTTGAAATAGGATTTATTAATAAATAATAATAAATTAAAATATAAAAAAGTAATAATAAAAATATAATATGATATAATTATAAAATATAAATTTAATTAAGTTTGGTGAATGGTCAAGGGGCATGAGAGAAACAATTATGACTATTGAAGAATTAAAGGTATAAAAGGGATGAATCAATAATCAACTTCGAAAGAAAGGGAGGAAAATATGAGGGACTTGAGGAAATATAAATAAATAATTATTTTCAAAAGACAACAATTAAGGATGAATAGTTGTGACTCATTCAATGAAATAGTGAAAAAGTATGACTCCCTTCCAATTTTAAGATATAAAAAGGAGATAAAATCATTTAGAGAGGCATCAATTCAGATCTTTAGAGCAGAATTTCAGAGAGACACTAGGTAATAAAGGAATCCAAGAGGCTTGGAAAATAATATATTATTCTCTAAAGGAAGCAATGATGGGTGGAGACCCGATTCTTGTGAAAGGTGGTAACCTGATTCTTGTGAAAGGCGGTGACTCTTTCACCAATAAGATATAAAGAAGAGATCATTCCAAGGATTCAATCATCACACCCATGAATCCATCAAAGGAAATGAAATAGCATATTCTAGGATATAACAGCAGAGATAATGTTAGCCGAAAAGACTACCTTATTATATGTTGGGTATTAGTTATGTTGTTCCGACGGTAATTAGTTATTACCGAAGGGTAGTTGGGTTGGGCAGTGACGTTTGGTCACACCCCTTCGAGTAGATAAATATGTATCACCTACGGGTGAACGAGAGAGGATTTGTATTATCATTATGGATTATGATGTAAATGTACTTCCAGTCTGGAATGATTAATGAAAGTATTTATTATTCTCTGATATATTCTGTATTTATTATATTTCTTGTACTATGTCTATGCAATATTAAATTTACCCCCAGCGGGAAAACATCTGGCGCCATTGCCAAACAAATCTGGCAAGTGACGGAAAGAGTGGACGGATGGGAATACCATTGGAGGAGAATATCAATGTGAGGACGAACGAGGACAGAATCATTGAATATAATTTATGCCTAATCAATTGAATAAAAATCGAAATTTAAAGAAGGAACTCGAAGAAGAACAAGCCGCTAGACAAGCCGTACTCGCACAGCAACAAGCCAAGTGGAGGGAGAGATTCCGAAGACGCACTGAAGGACTACCGAAGGGAGTAAGTGAAGGCAAGGGTCTAGAGGAATCTGACTGGGCGGACCGCCTAGAGGAAACAAGGAGCTTGTTCGGGTCCTTAACCTTAACCCCACGGATGGAAGCAAGAGAAGCCCGAAGGAAGGAAGAAGAGGAAGTCGCACGGAGGGAGGCTCAGGATACCGCTGCCGCCGAGAGTGTCAAAGTGACAGAGGGGCATAGGGATCACAGTAGCCCACCAGGCTTGGACAATTCCAGTAGTTCAGGGACATCAAGCAGTACAGTACCGAACAATTTCGGAGGACCGACAGTACCATCCCAACCTGTAACACAGTCGGTGCTGCAAACACAGTCGGCACCTAGAAAAGTAAACATGGCGACTAACAAAGAAAAGTTGCCAAAATTCCAAGGCGATGGGAAGGAAGATCCAATACGGCATTGTCGTACGTGCGAGACAATCTAGTCGGCGAATGGAGTCATCAACCACACAGAATGGGTAAAACAGTTTCCGGCCACACTAAGAGGGGTAGCCATTGACTGGTACTCCGATGTGGACAAAACAAAGGTGACCACTTGGGACGAACTCAAGACAGAATTCCAGAAGGAGTTTCAGCTCCTAAGGGATGACAATGAAATTGTTTCTGAGATATACGGTACCAAACAAGGTAAGAAAGAGATTGTGCATGCTTATAGTCGCCGACTGAAGGAGTTAGTCGAAAAAATGGATAGCCAACCATCGGATGGCCTGAAGAAAAGATGGTTCGTGGAGGGCCTAAAATCTAACCTACGGAGGAAAATGAAGATAGTGCCCCCCACTTCATATGTAGACGCCTAAAACCGAGCGATGGACTTGGAGAGCGAACAAAAGACCTCCAAGAAGAAAAGAAGCAAGTCCTCTTCCAACGAAGATGACACTTTGGACGATGACAGTGGCAGTGATCACGAGTCGAAGGGAAAAGTCAGGGCACTCCAAAAGGACATGCAAAGAATGATGAAGGAATTCAAGACCATGAAAGGGGGTACCAGCAAGGGGGAAGTTGACATTTGGTGTACAGACTGCAAGGCGAGTGGCCATGCAAAGGGGTCGTGTCCCAAAAATGAATTTTGTGACATTTGTCAGATCATGGGCCATTCCACCAAGGAATGCCCATACAACATGAAGGTGAGGAATCAACAAGTGCTATTTACCCAAGAGCAACCATCTACATCGAGGGCAGAGACTAACAATAACGCATCCTCTGGCGGGTACGGAGGCAACCAACGCGGTGGCGGAAGGGGCTATAACAACACCACCACGAGTCGAATACAATATGACTCCAAGGGTCGGCCGATGATCCAGTGCCGAGCTTGCAATCAGTGGGGCCACTTTGCAAGGGACTGTGACAAGGGCGACACCCTGCAGAAGCTCTGCCGCTGGTGTGGTCCTGGCAACCACGAGGATGCCAACTGCCCAAAATCCAGGGTCAACTTGCTCAATATCGAGGGAACAAGAAGTGATGAGGGGGTACTAACCATCACCCGATCACAAGCAAAACAAGGGGCTCAGGAGGGTAAGGAAGAAATAGAGAAGGCGATGAAGGCACCAAAAGAAAGATGGGAGATGGCTACCACCTCGGGCCGAAGGGAGGCAGAACGAAACATTCTGAGACAAATGTTACAGGTAGAGGTACCGGTGAAACTCCAGGACCTCCTTCACACCATGCCGCACTTGGGAACGACACTGTTGGGGAACTTGGCCACGCAGCCGAATACCACACGTACGGACATCCCCGGAGGATCTGCAACGGACCTGATGATACTTGTTGTAAACAGCGGAAGGTACCTGGCAGTCGTCGAGATGGGCATCCTTGGCACCATCCTAACAGACACTATAGTGGACAGAGGGTCAGGAGTGAACGTCCTCCCGGAGGCAACGTGGAAAAAACTAGGAAAGCCCACCTTGTGGCCACCAACCTTCAACCTATTGGGTGCAGATCAACAGGGTATCAAACCACTCGAGACGCTAATGGCACAACCAGTCACGGTCAGTACACAACCGTTTGTACTCGACTTTGTTGTCATTCCACTGAAGCAGAAAGGCTATGACGCCATACTGGGTAGAGGATGGTTAGTAACAACCAAAGCGAACCATAACTAGAAAAGGAATACCCTTTCGATGGAGAGTGGAGGAAAAAAGTTCACAATTGATCTTCATACCCAGTTGGTGAGTGAGGAGATAGCTTCCTCCTCCGAATCTGACTCCGAAAGAGAAAACGATCGAAGGGATGAAGGAACAAAATGGAACCGAATAGTGAAGGCGTGCTAGGATTGGGAGAATACGCAGAGGATGATGCAAATTCATTGAACGGTCTCTTCCACTGGCAAATAGAGGATTACGAACTCTTCCGACCAACATGTAATGTACTAAGTATTGAGGAGGTGCCGGAAACATTTCCCTCCGAGTACGGTGAATACAACGAAGGGGATGAGAAAGTAAGCGAAGTCCCAACACATAAATTTGATGAGCAAAACCCCATGAAGAATAAGGAGCCATCTGTCAAACCAATGAATCTGGGCAAGGAAGAGGAACTTAAAATCATTCCTGTCAGCGACGATTGGAATCCTATGTGGAAGATCGCAGCCTTCAAAATCTTGATTCTCCTTCTTCTTATGTACAGGCAAGAGGCCATGGTCCCTGTAGAATTTATGATTCCAATCCTTTGGATGGCCATTGAAAATAGACTCGGCCACAGGGAGAGCTTGAGGGAACGACTGCACAATGAGATTAAGCGAAGAACATTTCGGGAAGTCAGCTACGACAAGGTTGTCAAGTCGTGGACTCTCGATGGACTAGAGATAACTAAGGGCATCAACGGGTCCAAATTGAAACCTTACCTGGAAAGGATGGACCCGAGAGAAGGGACAGAGCACCTAAGAGGGGGAGGATGGAAAGGGACTCGAGCGCTCAAGCAGACACCCCGAGAGTCGTCCGTATGGGCGACTGGAGAAGCATCCAAATAGTGAATTGAAAAAATACCCGTACGGCCATGCATGATCGTACGGTGGAAAAAAAAAAATTAAATTTAAAAAAAAATTTAAAAAAGGGGGGGGGAAAAGCACCGTACGGCCAAAGACTTAAGTATTAAAAAGCCACCGTACGGTTAAAAGCTGTAAGGAACCACGAAGGGGTTGTGCGGTGAAGGGGCAAGGACTCTAAGTGTTGCCATATGGTGAAGGAAGACATGAAAGGCAAGTAAGGAGACCACTTTCGAACGAACAACCCGTACATCTGTACGGTCGTGGCACAGAAGGAAGGAAGACCGTGCGGCGACGGAAGAAAATCAAATAACAAATGAAAGGAAATAGAAGCCCGTATGGCTTAGAAAAGTGCACACTCACTGCACGGAAGCAAAGATCGTTCACGTTTAAGGAGAAACATCTAAGTATAGACTGTCGTACAGTACGAAAGGAGGAGCAACAAGAAGGCACCGTACGGTGGAAATCAAGGTTCATGCAGGGAAGAGTTACAGTCGTACGGAGGTAGATGCAGCACACGAACCACAGCAAGGCTTATCGTACAGAAGTAAGCCGTACAACACTTGAAGAACACTCACCGTACAGCAAGAGGAAATAACACACAACAACAAAGAAAAATCCATCATTCCTACTGTACGACCATACGGAAGAAGCGAGCATTGGAGGTTAAAACCTGTACGGTGACATGAGAGAAATAAAGGTACGGCATAAAGTATTTGGCACATAAAAATAGGCGCAAACAGTACGGCACGGCCGAAGGAGAAGAGGCGACATGACCAGGAAAAAAAACCATACGGTCGGAGCATGGTAGATATCGTATGCACTAGCTGGAGGACAAGACCATACGGTGGAGAAATAAAAAACCAGAAGGGCAAGGAAAGAGTTTGGCAATTTCGTACGGCTGAGAGCAAATAAGAAGAAGGGTCTGGTATTAAAAAATGAAGAATACAGTTATTGACTGATGGCAAGGAGTGACAACTGAGGCTAAGGTTTTAATAAAAAAAAAACGACAAATACAAACAGTTCAAAGGGAATAACGTATGGTACCGAACGGAAGGACATAAAGAGGTAGTGAGGAAAACATAAGCGCCTGACAAAAAAGAGTATGGGATCGGAAGAAAATCACAAAAATGGTGTGTTCCATGGACTTTTGTGTGGGTTTGAAGGTGCTAATTTGGTCTTGGCGGCGGGGGCGCTGCCCCTCGACCCCGCCTTGTCAATTCAGTTATCAACCTTTGAGGAGTGTGACCAGTTGATGAGACCCGGAGCTGCTACAGGCATGGAGTGTCTGCATGCCAGAGGTGGAGAGAGCACTGGAGCAAGCCTTTCGAGAGGGGTACAATGCTTTGAGGCACTCAGAGTGGGTGTTGGCTGGACGTGAGGTTGTCTTGGTGGATGCATAGAGAGCTCGAGAGGCACTGACCACCCAATTGGAGGCAGTAGAGCGACACTTGGCTCAGCGTACCCAGGAGTTGGAAAAGGAGAAGGCAACACGGGTGGTTATTGAGGTTAGATTGGCTCGGAAGACAATATTGTTTGAACAAGAGTTAGCGGAGGCTACAGCTGAAAAGTATGTTTTGGAGACAAGTTTGGTGCAGGCACGGGAGGAATGTGATGTGATGGAAAAAGAACAACAACACAACATTGATGGGGAGGGCGGCACTTCAACTTTTTCAAGGACGCCCTCCTCCCCTTCTCTTCAGTGATTTTCTTATTCTATGTGGTGTATTTCATCTCCCTTTTGTTGTGAGTCGCCGGAGACGACTTTCTTTTTGGGGGGATGATGTTAGCCGGAAAGACTACCTTATTATATGTTGGGTATTAGTTATGTTGTTCCGACGGTAATTAGTTATTACCGAAGGGTAGTTGGGTTGGGCGGTGACGTTTGGTCACACCCCTTCGGGTAGATAAATATGTATCACCTACAGGTGAACAAGAGAGGATTTGTATTATCATTATGGATTATGATGTAAATGTACTTCCAGTCTGGAATGATTAATGAAAGTATTTATTATTCTCTGATATATTTTGTATTTATTATATTTCCTGTACTATGTCTATGCAATATTAAGTTTACCCCCAGCGGGAAAACAGATAAGCGGTGATAAATCATAAAAGCAGTAAGCAATGAGCAGCAATAATAATATATTAAAAGAAGAGATCATCCTGAATAGGAGATGGCGAATTCAGTAATGCAACAATTAGTTACTACACAGTGATAATATATAGGCATTGAGGAAGAGAAATAAGGCAATTGATCAAGGAAGAGACTTTCAGTTTCAAAATTAATAAAACTAGTCAGCAGACTTATATACTGTTCAAGTATTTGGTGTGATAATGCATGGAACTCTGATCTTGCTGACGTGTTGTCTTATCTTCCACTTGATAGGATTTAGGAATGATAAGCAGGTAACATATTGTTGCTGATATATATTTATATGTTTCTATTCTTGCCATTATTATATACATAAATATATATATATAACTCTTCAATATACTTTAATCAACAAACAATCTCATTATGGAGGATAGAATGGAATACATAATAAGGGATACAAGTAGCACATAAAATCCATTCAAGTATGCCAACCCCAAGAGGGGCCACGAGGCTGAATGGCGGGTGTCATTTCATACTCTTGGGCTTGATGGAAAGGAATAAACTTGAGCCACCTTATATGTTTTTCAAGGGACCCCATAATGAGGATAGGTTATTAGGGAAAGTATTATTGAATCTCACATGCACAATAATGACTAGGATTCTCTTTATGATATTGCTGGTTTCATGTTTCTTCATCTTTCATAATGAAAACTAACCTGGTTGCAAGGTCTTAATAAAGCCTTGAAGTGGCAAGTTGCACTTCTTCAACATAATCCATACCCCATTTGATGTTCTAGGACAAAATATAGGAATATCTCAATAGGGAGCATTACACGTATGAAAAGCTAGAGGAATCTAGTATTTGGCTAAAAATAGAAAACAACCCTAAACTAAATCAAAAGCTCTAAGCTGCTTTCATGTACACAGTCATAGGAGAATAGCAGCCAAGCAAAAGTTTTGAAAAGCTAACATAGAAGACTTTCTTCCATCTTGTTTTAAGAGCATGAAATCACGAATTTGAATGATTTGTGGCACTAGTAGGAATTTCAATCTTTTGATCTTGAAAAAAGTCATTTGCAGAGAACGTGCTAGAATTTGGGATTGGTCAGTACTTACTATAATATTCACTTGAGTAAAATGATAAGAGAGTTAGGGTTATTGAGTTCAAAGCGTTAGGTTCGCTATACAAGACAATTATTTCAAACAAGACATTCAGACCACAAAATCCATATGAATAAAATATTTCTGCATGTCAAAGACTCCCTATAGAAGAATTCCTTCGATTTCAGGAAACTCACCAAACAATAATGATGAGCTTTTACCATATAAGGAACAAAATGAACTATGAAATTTCCATCAATCTTGTATTGCACTCTTTCACCAAGAACTTATCATATACTCGAAAAGCCGCCTCACCCACAGAACCATCTCACCATCATTGGATATGAGATTTTCCTAACAATCAAAATTCAAATTCTCTCTAATACGATCGTACACAACTACAGAAATTCCTTTAGCAGTTAACTGTATGTTCACACAATTTAGCAGATTTATCACCGCTGCATCACTGAGAAAGATGAGAGCATTAGCACATCAAACATCAATATAGACTGCAAAATTTGGAAGTGAACGTCAAGTTGTCCCTTTGATTGCATTTGTACCCAGGAGTTTACACCCATCATTTCAGTGACTTTCAAGGGATAGTTTAAGACAAACACACATAAATATATATTTAAAAATAGACAAAGATGGCCAAAGTAGGTTTTCAGAGGTGCATCTTGGAAGAATCAATTTAAATGGTATTATCAAAATCAGTGACTTATTATTGATTTTTACAATTAATTGCAAATTTTTGACCCGGCTTATTAATTATAAAAAAATTGAAATACTTCAGCCAAATACCAAAATATCTAATGACCTAAAAAAAACATGATTCTTTGTAAGATGCCAGAAAATTGTTTTCTTAATTTTTCACTGATTTTGTCAATTCCCTGATTTTCTTGCCAAGTTTTACGATATTGTCATATTCCCATTAATAACTTTGGAAACCTTCCAATTTCTGTCCTTGATGTGTTTTTAGTAATATTAATTTATATAACAACTAAAGATAGAAATCTCAATGTCCCGCCCTAGTAATTTTTTGGCTTCTCCAACTACATCCTGAAACACTCTTTCAACCTTCTCAGTTGCACTATAATTTGTCAGATGCTATTTTTGCTCAAGGGGATGTGATCTTGAAAAAGCATTCCTATTCAAAATACAATCCCAAAGTCATTGTGAAATGATGTCAGAATCCACAATTTATATTACAATTTATAGGGCAGCATACTTAAGCTTGAAAAGGTCTACGAAATGGTGTATATGAACATATATCGACCAACTTTTAGTCAACATGATTGTACTAATTCACATTTCAACAATAATCCACAAAGATTAAACTTAAAAATATGCTCCAATAAGAGTCAATATGTAATACTTGTAATACCTCTTAGAGGAGCTACACCTCACTACTTTTCTGTCTTCAAGAATGATATTTCCAGCATCCAAAATCAAGTCTTTAAATTTCAAACACGTGTCAGGAGTTGTTTGATGCCCCCTTCATAACAGAATCCAAGCATAGTTCAGTAAAATCAATTAATTCTCCAATCAAATGCATTCTCCATCATATTAGAAAGCACCAACTTTAAGCCATGATAAGCTCAATAAAAAACCTTCTTAGCAGATGTGCATGTAAATACTAAAACATTACATATATATTTGAATTAGTAGGTTGTCTAACATTATAATGTTTGATTTATTGGTGTGTATTACCCATGCTAACAACTTTGATGGTAAAAGAAAAGCTCAGAGTAAAAATAAGTACTCATGAAAACTTGAGTGATCCGAACAAAGACTGTCTTCAGGTGTGGATGGGATGCTATCTGCCACTGACTGAGGCTCCTCCTCACTTTCGTCCAACCTAACCACCACCCGCTGCATAATTCCATTGAAAAAATGACCAACAATAAAATAAGCACCTCAAATACAAGGGGAAAACATAACGACTGTTATCTCAGTGTGGTATGTGTCACTATGTAATGTCCTCCATTAATATACTCCAAATTGCTAAGTTCTTCTGTCATATTATAATCACTGAACTATTATACAATTAAAAAAAAAGTGAGAACACGCCAAAACAAAAATAATATACAGAAATTAATCATCGAACAAAAGTTCTTGCTTGAAAAAGAGAAACAAAATGCAAGCATAACAAACTGTATCTGTAAATAATGGACAAAAAATAAAATTCTTTTTTTTTTTAAAATAATAAATATATTGAACAAAAGAAAAAAACAATCAACATTTCAAATATACCAACATTAATCATAACAAGCTTTAAACAATTGGTTTGCATGAACAAATAGATTCTTGATGTTGTGAAAAGCTAGTTTAAAACATTCCTTGAGCACAAATATTACAGCTAGCAATGAATACTTTCTTATCTTTAGTCCAAAAAAGCTGCATATGTCTTGTTTGCTCTAAATTTCAATAAACAATAATTGTTCATCAAGTTGCCAGATTGCATTTGGATAGTGAGAAAGTCTACCTCTGAAGATCGAACATAGAAGACAGGCCGATTTTCTGGTATCAGAGCATGTTCAAGTAGGTCTTGATGAATGAGAACATCCTCTGCCCTCTCTAAATTCACATCCATTGCATACCTGCAATGCAGACAAATAAAAACAGAAAAAATCATATACGTGAACATTTACCAATACAACAATAATACCCTTTAAATGGTGCATTCAAAAAATAATAAGACACGCACGAATAAGACAGTTAAGAAAGGGCAAAATGTATAATTTATTAATAAAGCATTCCAAAAAATTATCTGCCCTACAGTCCATATTGCAACATCACCTGGAAAGTACCTCTGCTTCAGCTTCTTTGATGATATCTCAAAAAGAACAATAACCAGAGAGCTCAGTAAAACATCAACTGGTGAATAGCAAATAGAAAAGATGTTGTGAATTTGTCACTAAAAGGAAAAGGAAGATGCTGAAGCATTATGTTAGATAACATTGGAGATCACAATTTCTTTTGTCCGTAGCATATAATAGGAAATCAAAATTGGAAGGGACAATCTGCTGATCATTCGCATGAGCGCACAGAATGGCCTTAACATTTTAATAACATATTCCATACAGTAGTCAAAGCTGCAACATGCCAGTAATCTATTAAGAGATCCATATATAACCTGCGAAGCTTTAAAAATTATTTTCTGACACAATGATACAGTTAAATCTTCTGTTATCAACTAGACTTAACCTTAGCTTTGAATTTTTATGTTTACTGTCTCCTCTGTCATCCATGGACAGGTAAAGCATTTTGTGCAGGTTCCAAACCTGACAGTCTATAGCCACTTCAATGGCTTAGACTAATCTTTATGCTGCGAAGTTGCCTCCAAGCAATGATTCATACAATACCATCACGAGAAATGAAAGCAAAATAAAAGCAATTCCCCTATGAAGCTGATAACTAGCATAGAAGGCCTTCAAAAAAATCAGAGGAGAATTCTGTGCCCCATGAAGCTAATAGTGAGCATAAACGACCTTAAACAACAGAATTAAATTACCTAAACCTGATAGCCAAGATCAACTAAATCTCAACTCTCGATGTATTTTCAAATAAAATCATAAATGCCTTGTATGATACCATTACAGAAGCTTATTTGACAAGAATCAGCGTCAGTGCCTTTACACAAGCCTTATTAAAGTTTGGCATTGCACTAGAAATACTTCTGAACTTGAAGACGGAAAATTATTTCATCATCAAAACCAGCAAGCGAAAATTAAATAATCTCACATCACTTTTGTTTTACTTTTATTAAAATTTGGAACAAGATATTAAAAGCAAATTACCATACACGATTGGACCAGTTTCATCGTTATTGATGACTCTCGGAAGCTAAGAATAACAAATTCAATTCCAATGTGATAACATCAGTTGCACAAATTCTAGAAATGGGAGCTTTAAGAATACTGAGGCCTTAACGTGATTAAGTTGCATCTCTTCTAATCTAGTCAATAGCCATGAATGGGATTTGGTCAATTGTTGGAGACAAAAGACAAGATTCTAAATCAAATCCTAGTGAAAATTAATGCAAGGGTTTTTTTGTGTGTGAAAAAAAAATATTCAATAAATCCAAATATATATATTATAAACTACATCGCTGCTTTATTACAGAAAAGAAGTACGTAAAAACAAAGAGCAGTTCCCATGCAAAAAATAGTCATAGATATTAAGTACATAGCTATATTTTACAGAAAAACCATTGGGAAATATGGCCTGATGAATCTTACAAGGTGCTAGGTCTCTTATCAAAATTATAAAAATAGAGGAAAACAAACTTAACCAGAAGTATTGGGTATCACAAAAACCAAAGAAAAAAGAATATTAAACAATTAAGGTGTGGCACGCACCTTGGCAATATTGACATGTGAGTCAACTCAAATGTTAAAAAGGGTTTATGTCTTCTTCTTCTTCTTCATTTACTGATTCAAAACTGAGGTGAAAAGAGAAATTTTAACCAACAAACATTTAGCCAGAAAGTTCAACGGTAATTCTACAATGGGCACAAGCACATGCTAACCTATAAGCAAGCAATGACCGATAAACTCAAAACCGATCAACATGGTAATCCTATTTGTGACTGTAAAGCGTTAAGTGTCCTATTCAGGACCTGCTTATGCCAATTCCTGGATATTAATCCAAATTCTTTCTTATTTCAAGAAGCAGTGTAGAATCATCACCCAGTAGTGCCAGAGGCGAGGAGAATATGGTACCTCAAAGCCCGTCTCCAGATTGGTAAATTGAGATATTACGGAATGAGAGTTAACTCCCTCTCCCAAAAAAAAATATAAGTACATATCAATCTGAGGTTATGTGCCATGCAACATATGGGTATATAAGGTACACTTGTATGAGGGTGCATAAAAGATGTGTGTGTATTCATGTAGATATATGCATGGAATGCAGAACCATCAACCCAAATAGTGCCACATACAGATATGAGAATTGTACTCTAAAGCCCACTTCTGGATTTCCGAATTAAGTCCTTTGAGCATGTAAGCCGCCTACCCCTCCCAAAAAAACAGACAGCATGCCAAGCCTGTGTACGTGTCATGTAATATGTGGGCGTACAGAAGGTGTTTAGATTTATCTATGCAGGTGAATCACTACATATGTATATAGTAGTATTATATATCAAAAGTCATGTGGGTGCATCTATTTCTGTCTCACAAGTGAAGTGTAGAGAATTGCCTGGGAGGTAAACGTTTAAAATGAGCTTGCAACCGCTCTGCAAAGTTTGAAGTGTTGACAGCCTCGTTCTCCGTCTCCACGAGTCTCCTGTAAATCTCCTCCCAAATCTCAGAGGTCTGCGATGACTCTGAAAGTTGCTGCTGCTGGGGCTGTTGACTATTTCCAATTTCCCTCCACTCTGAATCTCCCATGTTGACATCCATACCTGGTTATCTCCAGAACCCAAGTATTAAACTGGGGAATTTTCAATAAGAAAAGAAAAATGAAATTGAAACTAAAAAAGAACTCAGGAGAAAGGGATCCACCATCAAAATTTCCAAAGGGTTTCTTCTTTTGTCTGCCGCAGAGAATCAACTTCAGATCTAGATATGATCAAACAAAAAGATCCCGCGGAGCAGGCTTTGTGCGAGACAATTGAAAGCTCGATTAATAAGAGCACGCTGTCCTTACAGTCAAAAGGGCCATGACCATGAAATTCATGTGAGGTAAAAAGGGGCGTCCGAAAAAGATAACTATAACTAGTCGAGATGGGCTTACTCAGCAGGCTTTCATCCAAAGAAGACGAGTCTCGAATTGGCTAGCGTTAGTTTTTAAATGTGTGAAAAAGGACATAATTCCTTGTGCTTCGGACAAATGAATGTGAGTTGTCCTCAATTGAAATATATGTGAAGCTTTAAACAAAGACAAGAGAATGAGATTGGGCTAATTGCATGCCTGCATTTGAGGTGCCATTTTGGCACCTTCCTTTGATTTCATTGGTCAAGGTTGAATCTCCTGTTTTTCTTACCCCAATTTTCTTGGGATTATTCTTTTTTTCGGTTGCCTCTAGATTTAATGGAGCTCTTAACATAATAAATAATCTATCTATGAAATTTATATTAATAAAGTGTGGCTTTCTCTATCTCAACTACTAATCAAGAGAGTGATTTTCTATCTCAACCACTAAATCAACCCCCAATTTAAATATTCCACTTGTAAGTGAGAAAGATGCAATAAATTTAAATGGCCCACATTCACATTGAGAATCTATAGTGTGCCCCAATATCTTGTGGGCACCCACCTACCTACACATATTTAAAAGATTAATGTCATGGAAAAGGTGTGTGGCCCTCTAAAGTCTTTGTTGATGTCTTTGTACCATGGATAAGAATTCAAGATTTAATATTAAGAGAGAGAGGTACATAAAGTCAAACTTTAATTAGAGGCATTATACATATGAAAGGTTCTTAACTTTAATGTATTATTCCAACTTGTTTTGTGTTGGGTTACAAACTTGAAAGTAGATCATAAACTTATTTTATAATTTTCTTTTATTTTTATATTTTTATGATGAATATTTTGAAAGAATAAAAATGTGTAAAAAAATGCCCTTATTTGAATTTAGTCACATTCAATATTTTCATATTCAATATTCCTTTTGTTCTATTATACTTGGACTAGAAGTATATTCCTTGCCTATGAACCCTAACTTTTGGGGAGGGCAGACTTCCAAGTTAGCTTACATTAGGCTCACATGATGGTGTCATCAACCATTGTTTTTTTTTATTTTATTGTATTACTTGATAACCTTTTTTTTCATCTGTGGTATAGATTGATTTAGAATTTTTATTCATAAATTAAATATTGTTTCTGAGTTATATATTAGTTTAAATAAATTTTCAAATTAGTTAATGATATAAGGAAGAATAAAAATTATTGGATTAATAGAAATTACTAAATATTATAATGGGTTTGAGAATGGTTTGGCCACTAAGACTATGATGTTAATGAAACCCTTTCGACCATAGATCAATGATAAATCTAAGCAAGTGTTCATAGCTCAACCATAATACACTCATCCTTCTAATGAATCTTTCAAAAAGGTTAGAAAAACTTGATGCTTTAGAATTCTACTCCTTGCGAGTGTTTTATCTTCATGGAGTTAGTAGCTTAAACTTCTCCACCAAAGGGAGGCAAATATCTACATGGCCTTCCTTGAGAGGTCAAGGGTACATGAACTCCTAAAAATGATAAATATAGTTTGAAGAATTTTCTCCTAAAAATGACGAATGTAGTTTAGAGAACTTTCTCCTACAATTAAAGTCAAGATATACAAAATAGCTTGTCTACATTACAAGGCTTGGTCTCTAAGAAAACATGCTTACACCCTCTTTATTTGTGAGTTTCATCTCATATAGTGTGAGAGGTTTGATGAACCCAAACCATGAATTCATGGTACAAGATTGTCAATAGAGTGATACCCCTCTAATTTTATTTGTCTTTAAGAGATCAAGGTTGTTAGGTTTTATGTTATTAGTCATGTGTTCATGTCATTTAGTCAAATAATATGTTCTTTAGTAGTAATTGTGAGCAAGGTTGAAGTTGCATGGTAATTGTTGTGCCTCACAACTCACTCCACACATGATAAGTTGACCAAGTGATGACCCCCTTTCTTTTTGGGCTTTCTCTTGCTTTTGTTTATTTTCCTTGCCTTGTGTTTTTCTCCTTCTTTTATGTCTTTTTCAAGCTTTTGAAGTTTAGAGAATTAGGGAACTTGAGTAGAAATTTCAACTCTGAAGCCTTGAAACCTCGATCAGTAAAGCCCCTTTTGTCCTTGGATTTTGTTTTGTCTTTGCTCAACATGTCAAAGCTCTAGAGTTTTAGGGATTTCATGGTAACTCGACACCCTTAAAGTCCCAAAATCCCAACTTATCATTGTTATTTTTGTCCAAGATCAAACCTTCTGAGGTCCATGGGTGTCGTGGTGACACAACCATCGTTGTCTTTGTTACCATAGATTGGACCTTCAAAGGTATAGAAGTTTCATGGTGACACAACCACACCTAACCCCTGAAGGGTCAATGCCCCGATGAGTCATTAATTGTAGTTAAAACCCTAGTTAGGTAACACTTTGCTAGTATCACCTGACCCCAATGCTTATAAATTGAGGGTCTTCCCCCACATTTACACACCTTTATTGAATAATCAAAGTGATTATTCAAGAAAAATAAGAGTATTGCATTCCCTATCGAGTCATCGACCAGTGTGGTCATTATGCCTTCGTGAACATGTGCATGATTCCTTGAGGCTTTAGTGGATTGTGTCATCACTTATTTCAACTAGGGTTTCTTCTTAATTCTTAACCTTATTTATTTTTTGGTATGTTTTTCTTGTGCTTTGTTATGCTTGTGTGTTTGATTTGCTCTCTTTTCTACCTATACTTGTTTCTTAGTTTTCTTTTGGGTCTACTCTTTCCTTTCAATTTAGGGTTCTTACTTTTGTTGTTTGCATGTATAGATTGGGCTTTTAGTTAGGGTTCTTATCTCTGATGTTAGTTTGTTATAGATTAGGGTTATGGTTTTAGGTTTTAATAATCATCAACCATGCATGAAAGCCATGGGTTTGAAACCTGGTGCAACCCCTTTAAATAATATTCAACAAAATCCCAAAACCAAGTTTGAAAGAAATGTTTCATGGAAGAGTAAAGAACAAGAAGAGATAATAAAGAAAAAACTTAAGTGTTTGATCGATTCCTTAGGATCATTGAGGACCCATGATCCCTGATCCCCAAAATACTTTGGTCTTTCAGAAATTGGGGATTCAAAAAACTCTATGACCGTCGAGGGTTTAAGGATCTTTGATCCCCAAAACCTGAAACAACCCTTCTTTTCTAGTAATTGAGGTTTAAATAAAAATTGTGTCAGGAATATTGACATCCCCAACACTCAAAAGGGATTGGGGATGCCCTTACCCCTAACAAACTAAAAGGGTTTTTTATGATCATGTTGTTTTTAAACCTTGAGATGTATTTTGAGGATGTTGACATATTTGAAACTTGAAGGGATTGGGGATGCCAGTACCCTTGGCCTCAAGAATTAGGAAAATTTTATGAAGGGATATACGCTAAGTACCGGGAATACCCATATCTCTAATCATCAAAAGGAAAGCTAAACTAGGAACCATGAATCCTTGAATGTATTATTTTTCTTACTAGATCGCATGCTCATGTGGGTTAAGGGGGGCTAGAAAGTGAAGGTTTTTGTTTAGCATGCAAGGGTGAGGATGCAATTAGTTAGTTTGCTTTGTGCTCGTTAGTTGGTTTTCTTTTTTTCCCCAACTTAGGTAGTCTAATAAAACTCTTTAATGGTAATAACTTATGCTAATTGTGCAAAAGAAGATATAACAACTGTAACTCCAATAAAGTACAAGTTATAGGAATACATTAAGTCATCCAAATTAGGCAAAAACTATCACAAGATAATAGATATTGATCTTAGTTATGTTGATCTAAAGAAGTTCATGAACTAAATGGCCAAGTTTGAAGAAAGATCATTTTGGGTTACATCCTTGGTATATTCTAGCCTAATTCAAGCAATTTCCTTCCCCATCTCTATGCAATCCGCAAACCTAGTGACGACTTGCACTCAGAAATATAATCATGTAAAGAAGAGAGCATTTGGAAAGGGAGGATAAGTGATCTTAAACACTACTCCTGACAATATGGAAGTATTTTTCCACATCCCTGCCTATGACAACTATGACAAGGTAGCCAAAAATTACGGGGAAAGTTACTATAGCACTAAACCTAATTATGACCAATGTATTAATGAACAACTCTTAGAGAGGCCTATAAAAAATCCACTAGCTATACAAGATGAACTTGCATAGGGTCTACCTTAGAGAGGACATCCAAAACTATGTCACTCTCTTAAGCAGGGTGCTTGGGCTTCCACAAGCCAAGCAATAGGGGACTTGGATTCTAATTTTCATTAAGATTGTCTAAAGAAAGGAAGAGGAGATTGACTAGGGGGAAATCACAAGTGACAACATCCATGATTAGTTGATAGTTGTTGTACACTAGGAAAAGTGCCTTCATAGAATTAAGGTTAATCAATAATTGAAAATAGTAACTAAATACAACCACAAAGCAATAGAGCAACTATTTAGCAAAATAATGACTAATTGAGCATCATATGGCTCTCTAACTAAGATTGTTAATGAATAGCTCTCAGCAAGCTTCCATTAATGATAGTCCTAGAATGAGAATGATAAAGATAACAATGCTATTGCTAACAATTAGATCAAAGTAAATGCTAAAATGCTTCTCAAATGCCTTTCTAAGCTCAATTTGCAAGAGGTTCAATGCAATTCTCAGACGTGTGGATGATCAATATGAAGGAATCAAGCCTTCCTTTTATAGATTTTCCAATGGTAGGGGGTGTAGTTGTATTTGATCATGGTTAAACCTTGGTTGAGTCCTTGGTTCCACCCTTTGAAGACAATGCAAAGTTTGTGTCCTCAAAGCTTAGGACAAGTAGACAAGATCAATGGACAAGATTCTCTTTCACTTTGAGTGATTGAGATTCAATTTGGCTTGATCCATGTGAGTGCCTTTCCTCAAATCTCATTGGTTGCTCAGATTTCCTCTCCTTTTGGTTTGTTGAGAGTAATTGAGATTTATTAATTGATTTAATTGATTTATTTTAGCCATGTACCCCTTGAATGGGTTGAATTTAATTTAATACAAGACTATACAATTAATTGAATTAATTGTATTTTGATTTGATTTCACTTGATTAAAGTGCTCTCAATTTTGATTTTGATTGAATTAAGATTTGATATTCGTTTTGATTGGCTAATTATGCATTATGATTCAATTGATTCAATTATGTCCTTGATTTTCCTTGATTTGACTTGATTTGCTTTGATTTGATCTTTGTCCATTTTCAGGTGATTACAAATGCCCCTCTTTGAGTTGACGTGCGAAGCATGTCGATTCAAAGAATACTTTGATTTTTCTTGATAATAAGTCTTAATTCATTGATGGTCGATCTCTAATGTGGTTTGGTGTCTTTCAATGGTTGATCTTGATTTCTGATATGAGATTGATGTAAATATGATCGATATGAAACTCTCTTGATATGGTTCTCTAATGATCGTTTTGATATGATGTTTGTTCTAATGATGAATCTCGATATGATGTTTGATCCTGATGAAAAATCTTGATATGATACCTGATTTGATGATTGGTTTCAATGTGATGCCTCATTCATTTGATTACAAAAAAAATTCTGATAAAAGCTTTCACTTTGATTTGATGATCGGTTTCTTGATTTTTGATGATGTTGTTGTTGTTGCTGATTATGATATGATTGCATGCCCCCTTGGGAAATGAATCGAAATGATTTTGGCTAATTTGGTTGAGATTGGGAAATTTTGATTTATTTCCCGATATAGAAATTTAAAATGCCCTAATCATGAGAGAATTTGATGAGAAAAGATTTGATTGATAAGATGAGATAAGTTGATGATGGTTTGGTACCATTTGATATCAGTCAGAATCACTTGGTTGATGTTGATGTCAATCTGATAGGATAAGTTGATGGGTTGATATTTCGCTCTTAAGATCTAGAGAGACAAAACAAAGATTTTCCTTCCTCACGATCTAGGGTTAGGAGATTTGATGCGCTCAAGATGAGCAAATGGATGATAGGATAACTTGCTTGATGTTAGATGATCACTTGGATGATTTGACTGATTGATATTTGATACATGATTAAATGTTTTTTTTGTGATATGGAGTTGATTGGATGTTCTCATGATGCAAAATAGGGATTGATAGAAGAGAAGGTGATGAATAGGATTAGGTTGCCCCTATTTGATTAGCATGATTGATTTTTGATGATTTCCTTGATGAAGCATGGATCATTTGATGGATCCTGATTTGCATGTACTTGTATCTTGATGATGTTGATGTACCTTTGATGATGGATATTTCAAGCATTGATGATGTTGATCAAGAGTTTGATTATATTGATGGACCTTTGATGATGTACCATTGATGATATCATTGATCATTTGATGTATCTTGATTTGGTCTTTTGATAATGATAACTTCACCCCCTTTAGCTTTCCTCTTGCAAAGTAAACTTTTGAAGCTAAGAAAGGCAAATATTTAAATGCATTTAATCTAGGATGTATGCAGCTAACTGTCATCATTCAGAATTTGGAAGCTTATTCTCATCATCGAGCTTTTGGAACATGAAATTGGTACAACCCTCACTAGTTTAACCATGATGATATGAATACCTCTTTCCTCGGATTTTAATATTGCAAGTAAACAATCAAAGAATTGATCCCTTTCATATACAAATGTCTGTGATGATTCTTTGATGATCATGTCATTAGACAGATTCACATACTGCTATGAATCAACCTGGCAAGCACTCAAGAAGAAATCAAGAAAATATCATGTCTTCATCATCGCTCATCTAGTCCAAGACTTCATCGATTTACTAAAAAGACATGGTTCCAAAAATTAAGTAACACTTTGAACAATTTTGATTTTGTTTGTAGATCCATATTTCAAAACTTCATCCACTTTGATCCTTAGTTATGTTTAAGCCTTTTAGATTTTGATATGATTTGATTAAGCTTTTTAGATTTTGATCTGATTTGTTGAATTATGTTGTCTATATCAAGTATTTGAATGTTTGAAATGAAATATTGATCAATAAGTTCAAGTGTAGCCATTTTCCAATTTTGCTGCAGTGATTTGAGCCAATTGATGTTTGCTTTGCTAAGCTCATTGAATTTAGATTGATGCCCCCATTTTGATTTGGAAAAGATAGTGCTTTGTTGGGCAATGCAACTTTTGAGTGTTTACTTAAGATTTGCAATTTTTAGATTTTTAGAATTTTTTTTGCTTTTTAAAGATTTTTTATGTTTTTGGAATTTTAGATATTTTTTTGAATTTTTAGAGATTTTTTATGTTTTTGGATTTTAGAAAAAAATTTGGTGTTTTTTTTTTTTTTGAATTTTTTGAGATTTTTCACTTTTTTAGATTTTTAGAGATCACTAGTTCTCAAACAAGATCACATTGAATTTACCCCAATGTCTAGCAAGGTATAGGACATGAAAGATGGATTTGCAAACTAATGATTCACCAATGAATAGGCTATGATGTATGAGATGATGGATGAGGAAGTGTGTTACTTGTAGGACCATCTCCTCAAGATTATCCAAGCTAGGGAAAAATAATATCTCCATATAGGCCAATGATGTGGTGTTGAATAGCATATGTAATAATGACCTGATGTCATGACAATGGTCCAAAGGAATGAACATATCAAGAGACTTTCTATAACATTTTTTTTTCCATTTCTTTTATTCTTCGCTTGGATCCAGATCAAGGGATCAATGTGGATAAGATCATACAATCGTGATAAAGGGGTGGTGAAGGCTATGAGCGAATGGTTTGGGATTATGGGAAGGCTTCTTAGGAATAAGAAAGGTGGCTTTAAAATAAGCAAGATCCTGATAAGGTAGCGTGAACGCAACAAGTGAATAGGATAATGGGTAGGATAACTCATGTCAAGATACTTAATGCTCATAGATATGTTCAACCTTGTCAAGATCAAAGGTGAAAAATGAAGTGCAGATGTAAGTGAGATAAATGGTAGAAAGATGGAGGATATGATGGATGAAACTTGCCCCCAAGTGTAGAGTGCCGGAGAGAAATTACACATGATGCCTGTTTGCCAGGTTTTCATCATGGTACTTGTCCAAGATGCCACAAGAAGTGGTTTTCACCATAGGATGGGTTTCCTTCCTTTTCTTTTCTTTTCTTCTTCTTTTTTGTCAATTTTCTCTTTTTGGATGGACTCAAGCCTCATGCTCTTTGGATACTCCTTGAAAAGGTATGATATGATGTGCCAAGGCCGCTGAAAGGTATGCTCAAAGATGTTGACATGGTGATGGAAAGGTGATATGGTGGATAAGGTAAAGGGTGGCTAAAGATTTATGCACTAGATTGGATAAGGAAAATGGAAGGATAATGAATGAGAGGATAATAAGTCTTTCTATGAGTGGGAATGAAAAAGGGAATGAAAGGATAATGAATAGGAGGATAAGAAGTATTATCAAGATCAACATCGATACACACCTTGAAGGGTAGTGGAATAATGGAGAAAAAATGGGTGAAATAGCTTGGGATTTTGATGTAAGAGAGGATGTGGATCTTGGGACACAAGGACTCAAAATGAATGGATGAGATGGAATATGTTTGGGAGAATGTGAAGTGGAAGCCTTTGGAAGCTTGAATGTCAACTTTGATTTCTCTTTTATGTGTAAGTCCTTCAAAAGTGACTTGGGAATCCACACTTTCTTTGATTTTTCTTTCCTTTAGGATGCTTTAGAATGCATTTCTTCAATGAGGGATTTAGGAACCCACATTTTCTTTGATTTTTCTTTTTGTGTGATAGACCTATGTGGTCTCTTGAATATCTCTTTTTTCCTTTCATTCACATGTCGATTAGATGGGACATGGTGCTCTTCATTCATAAGTGGATTCTTGGATTTCTGATTCTTATGTTGCGCATTCAAATTGCTTCCAAAGGACTTGGGATTGGTGGATGAATAAGGTAAATATGGATGGTTCGTATGGATGGGTTCATATGGAGGATTGACATGGATGGGTGCTTGGTTTTTCAAGTATGTATGTCTTTGTTGATCTTGATAGGATATAGGGTAAGTGGATTGTGGGATGGGGATGGTAGGAAAGGTTGATGGAGGAATATAAGGGCCCAATATGGATGGAAGATATGAAGGTTTCAACTTTGGGATATAGGGACCAAGGATGGATTTGGAGGATGTATAAGGAATATGATTATGCATAAATGAAGGTAAATGGGATGTGGGAGGGATATCAACATCTTTATTTTGAACTGCATGGCCAAGGCTTTCATCTTTCGGATTTATCTTTGTACCAATAGGCTTATATGTAGCTTTGATAGGAGTGACTTTGATATGAGCAATTGAAGCTTGAGATAGATATGGAGGCTTATGAAAAGTGGATGTTGGGGTACTTTGATCTTGACAAGGATCTTTTGATAGCCTAGGAAAAATACTTTTCTTCTGATTTTCGATAATTTCATTAGAGATGGAAGGAATACTTTGATCTTGCTTAGGAGATGAGTTGGATATAAGAGGTGAAGGAATATGGGGTGCTTGAGATGGAAGCATATCTTCTTGAAATAAATGGAAGGGTATGAAGGGTTCATCATGGGAATCTTTGGATATGGGACTTTGGTCAACTATAGGATAAGAAGGGATATTATCTTGATCTTGATCCTTAATAAGACTTGTTTCTTTACACTTTTGATTAGTCTCTTGACATGGAGCCACTTCTAAGGACAACGTAGGAGTTTGGATCTGCACGAGGGATTATTGAAGAGATGATGGATGTTCATTTGAAATAGGTACAATAGGCATTGTAGCACGTGAAGGCTTGGAATCTATAACCTTTGAATCATGGAATAAGTTTGTAGCAAGACGTAGGTTAGCTTGGATCTCTTTTAGCGGTAGCACTTGAGGGTATACATAGTCATTATGAAAACTGTTTGGATCTTTGTTTGATGGAGGAATATTGGATAGCTTCACTTCTATATGAAATGGAGGAATGGTGGAATAGGTGAAAGCTATAAGAGGACCACTACTAGACATGTGTTCATAAGTTTGATCTTTTTTTAGAGTAGTATCTTCATTAGATGAGTCATTAGGATTTTCAATTTCAATTATGTCATCATCAATAAGATTTTGGATTTTATGTTTCAACTCTATGCAATCTGAAGTTTCATGCTCATTATGTCTATGATATGCACAATAGTTACTCAAAAAGACAAAACCACATGAAGTGATTTGAGGCAACGTGATGAGATCATTTTCAAGGAGTTTTTCCAAAGCTGATTCATATGAAATTCCCAAAGGAGTAAATGATCTATCCCAAGGATATTTGGATGTATTTGTGTTTCTCCAAGAGTTGTCATATGATGAATATTGTTGAGATGGAACTAATTCCTCTTGATTTCCTTGATCAAAGATGAGATTATCTTGATATTTTGAAATAGGTTCTTCATCAAATATTGGTTTATCATTAGGATATTGTTGATCAAATATAGGATTTTCATGATATTCTTTTTGATCAAATTTTGAATTATCAAAGATATTATGTTCATAATGTTTGTCTTGATCATAGAGGTAAGGAAACAATGTTCTTAATGAGAATTGGTTGGATAATGTTTCCATTTCTTTTTCCATTTCTTGAATTCTTGTGAATAGAATATTCTTTTGAATTTTTATTTTTAATTGATTTTTGGATCTTAATGGATGTTTTCTTTTTTGCAATCAAAGACCTTCAAGCACAACACAATGATTTTATCAATTATCACAAGAAATTCTTCCAAGCAATCCACCTAAGATCAAATTTGGCTTTTAAATGGCTCTAATGAAGTAGGCTTGCTAATTGATCAAGGATGTAATATGGATTTTGTTCAAAGTGGACTTTAATCTCTCATCCCCCAAGTATGTTAAGGGGCTTACTACATGCACCAAGGTACGATTTTGCACAATCCGAGAGGACTACTAGAGGAAGGTTGAAAAATTAAAATCCTTTTGTCATGCACCCCATTAAGGATACATGCGCTTCTTTTAGAGTGGGTTGGATTCCCGCAGCAAAAGCGAGCGTATCCCACTTTGGGCTATCCCTCTCACTGGCCTTGTTAAGGCAAACTTGGGAGGCAAGCCCACTAATGTTCTAGCATGGTATTCTCTGTAGGACATTATTTAAAAAAAATAAAAATTTAGCACTTTTTAACAAACAGAGTTAACAAGGTTCAATTTCCAACCCACTAACTAATGAGAATCGAGTATTGCTACTCTTTTCTACAAACAAGGGGTTTTTCAATTAAGTGTTTGGTTTATTCCTTTAAGCTATCCAAATTACTAGATTTTGAAAGGACAAAGCCACAATTTAAGCACACAAATCACCAAGTTTTAAGGCTTACCTTTCCTTGTAGCTACCAAAAGTTAGGGGCATTTTTTAGTTATCTCCATGATTTTTTGCCTTCTTTATTGTATTTGCTCTCTAGTTTTTTTGTTTTTCTGTGATCAGACATCTTGCAGAGTCATGAAAATCATTTTACCACAGTCAAATAATGAAAATTCATAGTTTATGCAAAAGCGCCCTTTAAATGTGCAAAAGCACCCTTTGAATTTAAAAGCACCATTTAAATGTGCAAAAGCACCCTTAAAATGCTCAAAAGTGCCCTTTAAATTCTTAAAAGCGCCCTTTGAATTTAAAAGTGTTATTTAACTCTGTTAGTAAACTCAAAAGTGCACAAATAACTTTCAAAAGCGCTACTAAATTGAGTAAAGGCGGTAAAAATGATGTAAAAGCGCTATGTAAATGAGTAAAAGCACTCTTTTACTATGTGAAAGCACTGAAAGAAAAGAAGACCGAAGATAGAAGTTGCAAAGGCATTGTAGATCGATGCAAAGGCACACAACTTTATTTTGAAAGCACCAAAACAGTGCTTAAAAGCATCATTTAACCTTGCAAAAGCGCCCTTTGAGCTGTCAAAAGTGCTATTTCCTGAAAAACCTGAGAGTTAATCACATGCAAATTTGGAAATAATGATAAATTTCCATACGGTTAGTAAAGTAGAGCATTCTACCCCACGGTGGGCTCCATTTTGTACACTAGGAAAAGTGCCTTCATAGTATTAAGGTTAATCAATAATTGAAAATAGTAACTAAATACAACCACAAAGCAATAGAGCAACTATTTAGCAAAATAATGACTAATTGAGCATCATGTGGCTCTCTAACTAAGATTGTTAATGAATAGCTCTTAGCAAGCTTCCATTAATGATAGTCCTAGAATGAGAATGATAAAGATAACAATGCTATTGCTAACAATTAGATCAAAGTAAATGCTAAAATGCTTCTCAAATGCCTTTCTAAGCTCAATTTGCAAGAGGTTCAATGCAATTCTCAGATGTGTGGATGATCAATATGAAGGAATCAAGCCTTCCTTTTATAGATTTTCCAATGGTAGGGGGTGTAGTTGTATTTGATCATGGTTAAACCTTGGTTGAGTCATTGGTTCCACCCTTTGAAGACAATGCAAAGTTTGTGTCTTCAAAGCTTGGGACAAGTAGACAAGATCAATGGACAAGATTCTCTTTCACTTTGAGTGATTGAGATTCAATTTGGCTTGATCCATGTGAATGCCTTTCCTCAAATCTCATTGGTTGTCCGGATTTCCTCTCCTTTTGGTTTGTTGAGAGTAATTGAGATTTATTAATTGATTTAATTGATTTATTTTAGCCATGTACCCCTTGAATGGGTTGAATTTAATTTAATACAAGACTATACAATTAATTGAATTAATTGTATTTTGATTTGATTTCACTTGATTAAAGTGCTCTCAATTTTGATTTTGATTGAATTAAGATTTGATATTCGTTTTGATTGGCTAATTATGCATTGTGATTCAATTGATTCAATTATGTCCTTGATTTGCCTTGATTTGACTTGATTTTCTTTGATTTGATCTTTGTCCATTTTCAAGTGATTACAGTTGTTATAAAATATCTATAATTTTACAAGACCTCCTACTTTTTCTACCTCCTAGCAATGAAGGTGATTCCTAGGTCTGAAGAGGGTTGGATTGTTAAAAAGGGATAAAACTTATATGTACACCTACTATCCCTAACTAACCCTTAAAAGGAATGTGGATAAGCCCAACTACTAGATAGTAAATGATGCATTCATCTTTGTTGTAATTAAGGAAATCAAGGGAGATTTTGCCAAGAGACTTGTTGTCAATCAAGATTGCACCTATAGAAAGATGTGGAATCTAGCTATCCCATTAGAACATGGAAATTCTCTTAGGCTATGGGTATCCTACGGTGAGAGCGAATCTCTGGGATTACAAGGTTGATTTCTTAATGGTACTCACCTATTCTAAATGATAACGAGGAAATGGATAAAAGGGATTTATTTTTAAATGACTAACTAAACCTAATGGGTGATGCACCAAAGTAATAACATGACTTGCAGCTGATAAAATTCACCAAAAACCTTCTGGAGACACCTAATACTCACAGCCTCATATAGATATGTTGTACAAAAAGTATTCTAAAGATGGATCCTAGTAGTTTCATGCCCTGAAAGGAAAACAAGATTATTTTCTCAATTTCCATCCTAAAAATGGAGGACACAATCATAGACCTACATAAAAATATATCAAACCCTACATTTAATAGTAAAAATACTTTATTAAATGAAGGTGTAAACACAACACTTAATCTAATACCCACAATAATGCTCAACACAAGAATAATGAGAAGGAATATGTATCTCTATAAAAATAATGATGAAAACCTATTACAATGTGCTCAATACAATCTGCAAAAATTTGCAATGTGCTAAAAATTGGCCAAAAGAGAGAATCCCCAAACAAAACAAAAGAATTAGAATTTATAATAAAGTCAAGCAAAAATAACTCCAACTAAAATGCACTCTCAAAAATGTCAAAAATAGGATCATCCTCGGATTTCACCAAAAAGCATGCATGAAAAGGTGTAAAACTGAAAATATATCCATCATAATGTCCTAAAAACCCTTTCCATGCATGTACATATGAATTGAAGTACCTAATTGAAGCCAAGTTGCTACAAACTACTAAAAAATAGGCCATAATTGCCCACTAAGTGCCGAGAAAATGAAAACTCCCTCTTTGGTATATTTGATCGTGCAGAAAATCAAAAGGCCCTCCAACCACTATAAAATGAACTTCAAGTCAAATGAAAGTAATAAATATCCTCCTCTATTTCTATTATGCATGTGTAGAAAAAAAATTCCTTTCAAAGAAACTCTTCTCCCCTCAAAATTGCATGCAATACTTATCTCACCCTTATGTCATTTTCTCTTTTTATAACAAACTTAAAAATAATATTTGCAATGTTTAAACGATAAAACCATATAAACATTATTTCTAAGATTTCCATTCATGGGCATATCCTTATTAGAATTGTTAAGGAAAAATAAAGTCATTACATATTGCACATTGGGAAATAAATCCCATTAAAATGCAAGGGCAAATACTTTTTAGGGCAAAAAAAAAACCTAAAACTTCTTTCACTCTTCATCTTCATTTTGAGGTTTCTAGAGGTCGTCGACTAGGAAAATGGAGACCTTAGGGATTTGATGGGAAATTTTGAAGGTTGCAAATCTTTATTGAAGGCTTTCAAGGTTTGATTGCAGGTGTGCACTTGTTCTTTCTAGGTGATTCTTTATCTTTAAGGCCTACCCTATGTATATGGTGCTGCCTCTATGTCTATATCACTAGAAGTTTTCTTTAATTGATAATAATAGCTCCAAAAATGGCTAGGTTTTTCTTTGAACACTTTCATGGAAGTCACAAGTATGGAACTTTTATAAAAAAACAAAGTGTGCTTGTAAAAACCTTGACAAGGCCCATTTCCTTTTGAATATTTTGATGAAGATTTGTATATACAACATACAACTTAACACATTTTTTGTTGTGTATTTCATGTATCTAAAAGATGGGGATATTTGACAAGGGTTTCAACTTCCATAGAGAATGATAATGCATATATCTAAAACTTAAAACCCTCTTCCAAAGATTTCTTATTTTATGCATGAGATTTTTAGATATTTTGTTTCATAATAATTACTAGCAATATTATGGCTTCATTTTACCCTCCATTATGGCTTCATTTTACCTTCATTATAGCAATATTTTTGACTTCATTTCTAAGGAAAAGAAATCCTCTTATTGTAGCAAAATAAATGCAACTAGGATTTGTAGATTGTTGGAAACTACAATTGTTATATTGTCATTGATGTCAAACCTTAAATGGTAAGACTGTTGCCATCTAGTAGAGTACCATATCTTTTGATTGATGAAGAGGATTTGAAAAGATGAGATAACAAGAGGACCTAAGGAAAGGTTGAGTTATGTGATACTTCAATGGGTACTTGATTAGTTGGCACATTGGCAAGGTAATGTGTTGTTTATCTTTAACACTAAGTGAAGAAGTCAATGGATTTGAAGTATAGGCTTAACCTAGCAAAAGAGAAAAAAATTAGTTTAAGTCAAGTGATGCTAGTGTTGACTGAGCGCCAGTATAAGCTGAGCAAATTTAGTGTCGACCGAGCATCAGTAATTACCGAGTAGCACAAAATTAACCGAGCGAAGACAGTGTTTGCTGAGAAAACCAAGTTTTAGTGATGACCAAGTTATCCAATGATGACCGACGAGATGAACACAGTATCGACCGAGTGTCAGTAATTTACAGTTTTTGAAGGAATTGAGAATCCTAGCCGACATAATTGAATTCTTGGGATATGTAAAACCTGTTGACATTATTAATGAATGATATGGAGAATTTAATGCATGGTAAACCATTTTCTTATGAAGTCAAGGAGAATTTTGGAGATGTACTTAGAAGGAAAAGGAGGAGAACAAAATGATGGTTCAAGGATTCGATGAATCTGACCTAAACCTAAGATCTACGAAAGAGATTAAGTGGAAAAAGATTAATCTACCTGATCAAGGAGGTATAAGGATGACCTAATTGTGAGGTTATAGAAAGTGTGGAAGAGGTTGATGTTATTGACTAATGAATCTAAGCAAAAGGCTAAGAGGAGTTGTGAAGAGTTGAACAAAGTTGACATGATTTCTTGAAGAGATTTTAGAGTAGATCAGAGATGCAGATGGAAATGAAGGTCAATCAGTAAATCAACATATGAGTGAATTGGATCTATATTTGCAAAGTGAGTTGTATATTTCATATCAGAACCTATTGTTACTTTCTAACCATTGTATCGATCAAAATCCTTTAATCAAGGTTGACCTAACAATCATTGTGTAAATCCTTTAATCAAGGTGATATTCTAATGGAATGTTCTTAAGCCCTCTAACCAGACCACTCTTAATAGGGTGATTAAATCCTTTAACAGGGTCACACCTAACAGTGTGTATTGTAAACCTTTGACAGGGTTGGCTTCTCACAAAGCTCACTTCAAAAGAGTGAAAATTAGTAACATGTTACTAGTGGTTTTTGCCATGTTGGGTTTCCACGTTAAATCCTAGTGTTATACTTGTGTGAATGTTATTTGATGTGAATGTTGTTGAAAGTTTTATATTTTTCAAGTTGATTACTTTTGGACAGTGGACTGCAAGTTTTATGTTACTGATCTATTCTATAGAGACCGAGTGAATTGATGATTAGATCTAAGTTTTTTGAAGAGTTTAAAAATTGAATTAGTACATCTGAACCTGAGGATAACTAATTCACCCCCCCCCCTCCCCCCCTCTTAGTTATTCTAAAATCATTCTAACATAGATATCACCATCAAATGCTTGATCATCATCATGTACCTCAACAAAAATGAGCTCTTCAATACTCGTGCCATTATAAATTTAAAACATAATGTTTTCAGAGCTACCCAAAATATACATTTTGGGTTGTCTTCTCTCCTTGAAATTTCCTTGAGGGCTTTTATATTGAAACCTAGTGTGAATGTTTGAAACCCTTGGTATACCTTTTTGTTTAAACCTGGTTCAAAAAAAATAGTGCTCAACTGTAGATCTCTCTTTCTTGTCATAGTGTTATAATATTTGTTATTCATCAAGGTGTATACTAAAGTTGACTCTCTATTCATGTTCATATCTTTTTTCATTTAAAAGTAATGAAATGATTATGGTTTTCTCCTTAAGAATTCCAACATTGTCTTGTATTACTTTACATTGTGGAACTACCACATATAGCTTGATACTATTTCCTGGCTTTTGTTGATATGTTCTTTTCATTCATTGAACTTATACTCACGGCCTTGAGAGACACTAAAATATCACTGCTTGAATCTTTTTGCTTCCTTTATAATAGCAATATTCATGGCACCCATAAAACCCTCTTAATATATTGGTTGGAACTAATTGAAACCCTTGATATTACTATATAAAACAAAATAGGTAGTGGCTTATAACTCTGATTTTTCCTATGTATTGACTTATTGTACTTTCTTTTCCCTTGAAAATATGCCAATAAACCTATAAAGGTTCCTATGTTTACGACTATTGATTATCTGATATCTCATCCTGCTTGTATGAAACATGATTAAGGTGTTACACAATCCTATAGCTTTAACTTTATTAATGTATTTTCCACTTCTCTGGAATTTCATTATATTACTTATGTGACATGGTATTGCCTTGGTGAATGTAACAGTGATGGCTTCCCTTTTTCTATACCATGTGACCTATGAATTTTATAATATTAACCACACCTTTTCTCCTTGATATTTGTTTGCCATGTTGATTCAAAACTATTTCTCTATTTGTTCTAGTGATAGACATGAGATGAAAACATGTCGCTTTCCCTCCTTTCATGACTTGTCTTATTCTTGCTTTCATGTATACATGTATTTTATTGCACTGACATAAGTATGCATTAGTTCTTAGAATCATGGTTTATGACAAGGATGTGCTTTGAAGTTCATAAATTCAGTGATGACATTTATTGTCATACAACATTGAGGTTTTCTATCAACATAATTATTCACAACTACTTTCTTTTGAAAATATCACTGATAACCAATAATGAAGATGACTACAACATTTATGTTCCACTACCTGTTGATGTCCATTGCCCCTATAGCTTTGCATACTAGAACCTTTGATAACTCTTATCAATGTAATTTATCATGTTCCTCGGTTGCTTATTGGTCACCTAAAACATACTATTCACATCAAGAATCCTTTAAAGCATGATGAGCTACCTTAATTTATTAATATGAAATAGCTTTGACTTAATAAAAATGCATTTCTAATCATAATGCAAACAAAAAAAAATAGAAATAGGCACCTATTTTTCAAAATATGGGTGCCCATTTTTTGAATTTTGGATTGGGCGTTTGAACCTAAATTGGGTGCCTTTTAAAAAAAATGGGTGCCCATTTTTAGTAGAATTTTCCAATTCCATAAGACTTTCACCGAATATGTACCCAACTTCTTGCACAATCAACTATATTAGAGGAAGAAGAAGAGAAAGAAGAAGAGGAGAAGCAAAAATATGATGTGTCTCCGTTTGAATAAGGTTTTGTTGATTTAGATGTGGTTCAAACTATGTTGTAAGAAGGTGAATTGGATAGGATTAGTGAAATATGGTTTGCCTTCTCTTCAAATAGTAGGACTGAAATTGAAGATAATTGCTTTAATGGATCATTTGTTCAAAATGAGCATTGTTTTCTGCTACGTTATCAGATGATCTAGTAAAGGTTATTGAGGGAAGGGTATTTGTAGATGGTTCTAAAGAATATAAGTTTAAATATGCAATTAATAATAAATGTGCTAGTGCAAAACTAAAATTATATAAACATATTGGTGAGACAAGAGAATGCATAAAGGAAATGTTTGATATTCAGTGATATTTTCTCGTGTGGCCTGCTACTATTGATAATTTTTGTGGTAAGATTGAAGTTGTTGAGTCTAATTTTAATAAGATTGGAAAGAGTTTTTATTTATTCAAAGATAAGAGTGGTAGATTGAGAATCAAAGTTGGTGAGTTTTAGTTCAAGTTGTTGTCTTTTCAGATAGAGAGAGAGAGGATGTGGGCATAAATTTCTAGCTAGTGAAGGAAATGGTTGAGGTTTGATTAGAACATATTTCCAAAATCATTTCTAATGCAAAGGATTATGAATGTTAATACTGGTCTCCATCATTTGATATTTTGGTTCAATATGATAGTTTGTGTGCTCAAATGAGTTATGTTATGGATGCTTGGAAGAAGAGACTTCCAATTATAAAAGAGAGGTAAAAGAAAAAAATTCTTGTGAAGTTTGTTATTTTTTATTGATTATTTAAATGTGATGTTTGGCCCTTTTCCATTGTTTGAAAAAAGTGAGAGATAGAATGGAGAGAAAAACTGAAAGATGAATTACTTAACTCAAGGAGAGTTTTTGCTTATTTGAAGTTTTTAGAATTTTTATTTTTATTTTTGTTGTTTTTCCATCAATGCCAGAGGGGGAGACTATTGAAGATGTTGCTATTGGAATTGTTGTCATTGATGTAAAAACCCATGTGTATACACCCTAAATTGGTCAAAAAAAAGTCAACCAAAGTCAATCAAGGAAAATCAAGCAGTTATTGATCAAAGCATGAATTAATTAAAAATCATGCCAAATTGGATTAATTAAATCAAGGATCAAATAACTATATGATTGATTAAATCAATTAATTATATAGTTCAATCAATTAATTAAATCTAATCCATTCAAATATTACACATGGCTAAATCAATTAATTATTTAATTAATAAAATCAAATATTCCTCACCAACCACACAAGGACAAAACCCAATCAACCAATGAGGTGAGAGTATTTTGATCACATGGATCACTAGTATGCTTTTCTATCGCAACCCTTCAATCTTCCTTTGCAATATTGACCACTCAATTTGTCTCTTTGTCCCAATATTTGAAACACATAACTCACCTACTTGGATAACCATGAGTTAACTCAACCCTCATCTAACTCACTCTCTTAATTTTGGGAATCTTATAAATAAGAGGCATTAATATACTAAATCATCCATTATCAAGGAGAATTATCAATATAACCAAATCATTCTTGAGCTTAGAAGATCATTTTGATAACAATTTGCATTTGTAATAGCACAATGGAGAAATTTAGATTGAATTTGATTGAAATTGAGCATGATAGGGAAATCTTTGCATAGCATTTAGCATAATATTAATCATAGATCAATTCTCATTCTGGGATTGTCACTTTAGGAGTGCTTAAGATCTAAGAGCATCCTTAGTCTTCTTAGTTAGAGAGACATGGAATGATTTTAATCTTTTCAATTTTATATTTAGCATGTTAGATCTTTATCTTTGATCAAATTAAGTAGATTAGTGCAATGTTTCATGAATATACTATTTTTGGTATACAAAATGGCACCCATTGTGGGGCTAGAGGCCTCTACTAACGAATTTATTGATCTTTCATGAATTTGAGTTGTTTTGTGTTGCAGATTTAAAATTTGTAGGTGAAGTAGTGTGTATGAGTAGAAGTTTGATGCATGTACACAAACAATTGACGCCCAACAGAGATCTTATGGCACATTTTAAGTTTCTTCTATTTTCTTTCTTAAATTCTTTTTGCACCTAAACAAGATCCTTCTGATGCCTTTTAGAATTTATAATTGTATGCACCCTAAAATGGTCGCCTAGACTTTGGGCCCCATTTATTCAATTTGTCAAAATCAATTCCTGAATCAATGATTGCCATATATTCAAATCAATCTTTTTGATCAAATCATAATTATTTCAATTATTTCAATTCTCCCTAAGGTTTGAATATTTCATTAAATTTTATTTAATTAAAAGAAATAAATCCCTTTTTAAATAAATAAAATAATGTTATTTAATTAGAATTAATATTCCTTAAATGAAATAATGTTATTTAATTAAAATCCATTTTTAATTAAATGATTTTATTTTATTTAATTAATATTCATCTTTAAATTATATAATCTTATTTTATTTTATTACAAGAGATATTATTCTTTTAAAATAAATAAAATCCTCTCAAAAGATATTTTGTGATGAAAAAAGAAATAAGTGAAATAAAAATAAATAAAATAAAGAGATTTCTTTTTCTCTCCATAATTTCTAAAAATAAGATTTCTTTCCTCTTTTTACATTAATCCCACATTGATCTTGGAGATGCAATATCTTCCACAATTTCTTATATAAGGAGCCCTCTCCTTCTCAATTAAAAATCTAGAATTTTCATATTATCATTATGCTGAAGATTTTTTTGACAACATTAGAGCTTTAGAAATCATCATTTTAGATTTCACATTTAGTTTAATTTTCATATAAATTAATTAGTGAAGTAGTTTATTTCTTGTATTGCATATAGATTAATTTCAATAAAATAGTTTATTTCTTGCAATCATATAGTTTAATCTTCATTTCAATAAATTAGTTTACTTTCTTGCATTTGCAATCATATAGATTAGTTTCATTTGCATGCAAGAACTCGATTCAATGGAGATTAGCATTCTTGCTTCTCCTCCTTAATCTCTCGTTCTGTGGTGTACTTGCATGGGTTCAATCTGAGGGCCTAATAGAAAGCCATGCACTCCACAGATAGAGAGCTGTGAATCGATATTCAAGAGCTCATTATTGAGTATCCTTGAATTCTAGGATTCACAAAAGTGTGACACAAATCTATCACACATTTTTGGTGCCCACCGTGGGGCAGAAAAGATTAATTTCTGGCCTCATTCTTGATTGGTTTTTCAGTTTTAGTGTTGGTTCTAGGCTTTGTACGGCCATGTATAGATTGGAAACCCTATAATATAGTAATATATGGATAGAATGATGAATCCTCTTTCTCATGCTTTTGGTTTGGTTCATTTTTATAAAGAAATGAATAAGTTATGATCATTTTGGTGAAAGTGGGTATTTGCAGATTTGAGATTCTCTGAATATAGTCAGATTGAAACGTCTGGTATGGACAAATTATGAAGAATCAGGACCTATAATAATATTCATTAGAAAGATATGTGGATTATATTTCATTTCCTTTTGGTTTGAGTCATTTTTATGTAGATTTGTGAAAGTTACGAGCATTTGAGTGAAAATTGGTTTTTAACAATCTGCATTAGAGTTGTAGGCAATGATTTTCTCTTAGAAAATAATTTATGAATGGAAAAAATAAATGGCTTATATATTTGGAAACTAGATTTATTAATAGTTTTTGTGAAATTGGTTTGGTTTCATTTGGATTCTTTTTGAGAAAGATATGTGATTCCCTAAGCAGGGTTTGGTGTTTTAAATCTGATTTATGACAGAAAATTACAGTCGGAAAATATTATTGGTTGAGGAACCAAATGGAATCATAAGACCTTGTAATTTTGGGAAATGGTAGTTCTTGATGTTGACTAAAAACTTCATTCTTTCTAGAAATTTTAATATTGTGATTTTATGGGTTAAATAAATCAATCTTTAAAGACTATCTTGAAGACAACAATGTTAAATCAAACTCCTAACAATTGATTTTCATATCTAACCATCTTAGGGTTTTTTTTTGGATGTGTGCTAAATGCTGGATTGCAGATCTTTGGACCTAAGGTGAGTTCTTAAAATCTCTATAACATTTGGTTTGGGCATAAAATTAATCTCTCATGTGTTTGGCTTGAGTGTTACACGCTTTCATAGAACACATTTTTGATGCTCTTAATGGAAAATGAATGAACATAGATTTGATTTTATACAAGTTTGTGTTTAAGTGAATGCTTGTGTTTAAACATTAAGTAATTCTTGGTTCCAATATCAAAAAAATCTCATTAAGTAATCTAGGGCATGGATTCATTCCTTGTTTACATGAAGAGTTAAATGCACCACTTTGTGGACTCACTTCATGTTTACTTGGAAAGTTAAATATTTCATGATTCAAACCCTCTTGCACTTATGAGTAGTATTGATTAGCAGTCTTAGATTACTTGTGATTGATCTAGATTTCTATCTTAGGTTATTGGACTCGCTCATCTGCCGGCCCCTCGTTCCACCCTGTGGTTGCCAGGTTAGCGCCACATTAAAGGGGAGGGGTCTACATAGAAAGAAGCGTTAATTGTTCCACTAGGCAACCCTTTTGTGATTTTTGGAACTCACTTGTTTTCTAGGTTGTGGACTCATTTGTAGCTTGTGTGAGGTGTTAAGTGTTCCGCCTTGTGGAATCACCTCATATTTGCTCTAAGCATTAAGTGTTCCACCTTTAGTGCTTTTCAATACTTTTTGATAGTGAATTAATTACCTTTTCATTTTTTTAGAATGCCTACTTGGGGATTTCATCACCTCAAGGGACGAACTTAACTCCCATGTTCCGACGGAGTATAAATATCGGGAGGTGAATCCAAAGACACCTCTCTTGGGAATGAGTTAGATTTCACTCTTGGCTAAGCCTCAAAGAACTTTATACCTTTGAGAAGTGAAGGAGGAGATTTGGGTTACCGTCTCCCCCCGGCTGTGTGATTTCTGATTCTTCTCATCTACAGATTTGTGCCTCATGTACCTTGCGTATATCGAGGATGTCCTTTAGAAAAGCCATGTATATCCTTGTAGATAGTTTGCTAAGATGTTTTTGTGTTCTATGTGCCTGCTAAAACATTTTCAAGAACATACACAAGTAGAATCTTTAAGGAGTAGCATACTAAGTCACTTGATTGTTCATGTGCAAGGTTGCTTTGCCCCTTGTTCATTGTTTGAAGACAATTGCTTGCTTGAACTCCTTGATTGCTATCTTATGTGCTTGATCAATGATAAAAATTTGTTGATGTACTTGATCTTTTAAAACAAACATAAAAACTGAGTTCCTGAGTTGAAGCACCAACCTTTTTATAGCTTGCTTGATTTTCTATCTTGTCATTAGAGACCTGTCTTTGTCCTCTAGGGATAGCATCATTTGGTTTACAAAGTCACCTTGGAAATAATTGTCAAGTTGAAAGACTATTCTTGGTGAGAGTTTATCTCTAGAATTGTTAACCACATTCTTGGAGAATTTTAGTACTCTTTTTATCCAAACCATTTCCATCAAATTCAATTTCAATTATATTTTGGCCTAGTCCAACCTCCTGATTCAAAAGTGCAAGGGTAGTCACCCTTTGATTTGAGGCACCTCTTTGATAGTGTTGGTAATGCCTTTTGCAATTTCTATCTTACCATCTCCCTTTGGACATTAGAGAACTTTGATTATCCTAGTTTGGTGTTGACATTTTGTGAGGCCATCTTATCACCAAGTGTCTTCAATTCTTAGCCTTCCTTGGTCGGTCTGAGTCAGATCCTAGGTGCTATCATGTTGCTCAAACATCTTAATGAACATTATGGTATCAATTACACAAGATGACTCTTAGTCTTCTTCTTTCTTCCACATTTCCCATTTTTATTTTTTCCTCTAAAGTCTTCTATTCACATGGGAAATTCTTCTCGTCTTCCTAATTTTTTTCCTCTTATTTTCTAGTCTACATTCTTCTATTCATCTCTTTTGTCATTCCTATGCTTTATTCCTCTTCTACAACCATGAGTTTCAACTATCTTGCTATGGAACCTCTTTTGAAAATGGATGATCTTGAACTCATTGCTCAATTCGAAGAGTTTTGTTCCTCTAACAGTTCTTCTAAATATGGCAAAGGTGATAAACTTAAGATAAAAATAGAAAAAAGATTAAAGGAATTAGATGCCTTTGCTAGAATCATACGCATGTTCTTATCACGACCTCCTTCTTCCAAAAGTCTTTCATCTTCTAAATCTTCCAAATCTTATAATGACTCTTCTAAACATTATTCACGTTCTTCATCTTCTAAATCTTCCAAGTCATACCATGATTCTTCTAAACATTCTTCATATTTTAAGTCTTCTCATCATTCTTCATCTCCCAAATCTTATCACGACTATTCTAAAAATTATTCAAATTCCTCATTATCTAAGTCTTCTTCTTCCACTAGGTCTTCACCTTCCTCTTCTTCACGATCTCGTTCCTCTTCTACTTTTCCCAAGAGTCTTACTTCTCTTCATGAGACATACCATAACGAGAAACGGGATAATACTTGTGATACCTCTTCCATGAAGAGTGCCACACCCACATATGATGACTATGATGACTATTATGATGGCTATGATGATGAACCCTATAGTCATACCTATGATGCTTCTATTCATAAGAGTCCTCCTAGCCGTGTGCTTGTGCTTACTGGAAATGGGTCATCCCATTGGATAGATCAGGATGGTGATCCATATGACTCTAATTTTGAGAGAAATTATGATATTTGTTGTGACCAATACGATACATCTACTTCTATTGAGGAAGAGAAATTTTTCCGTGCTGATTATAAATGTAGATACTATGAGCATGTCTCCTCTAAAAATTTTGCTACTGAAAATAAAGATTTTACTCTCAAGCAAGATCATGTTAATGCTAGACCTTTGTCTTGTGATGGTTCCATTCCATCCCCTACTTCTTCCAATACCCCTACATCTCCTAAAGTCACCAAGTCTTCCAAATCTTTCACAAATCCTGCATCTGACATAAATTCTAATGCTTTCCATGCAGTTCCCTATAGTTATCCTCAAGGGCCACCTCTTAAAGATACTCAAGCTAACCTTCACTTGGCTGCAAATACTTTTGATAATGCTAAATCTAAAGAGCCTAAGCCTTTATGCGCTATAATGCCTACTTCAGCTATTCCTTCACCATCTCTGCCAAAGTCTTCCATACAACTCCAACCTGCTTCCTTGTCCTTAGAAGTGGCTTCATGTCAAGAGGATTCTAAAACTGATACAGAAAAGAATATAAAGAAAGATCAAGATCAAGAACCCTCCATGTCATCCACTCCTTTTCATGATGTTCTCTATCCACGTCATGGTTCTTTTGATCCTTTACGCCCTTCCTCATTTATTCCACCATGTCTTAAGTCTTCTCCGAAGCAAGATCAAGCTACTACCCACACCGTTGAGCTTATTGATAATGAAAATAACCTTACCATGCTTGCACTTTTCAAAGATGATACTTCCATTAAGGTTATTAAAAATGGTGTTGTTACTTCTGATGTTAAGCCTATTCAAGAGACAAATTTTGCACTTGTGCTATCCAAAGATCCTTGTCAAGATCAAAGTCTTCCATCTTCTTGTTCTACCATTCCATGTTCACTTCCACTTTCTACTCTTCCTAAGTCTTTGCAAGCTTTGAACAATCCTATCGAAGAAGTTTCTCCTATTCAAGATGTTCACGATCCTATTGAAAATCCTAATGCTCATCTAAAGATGCTGATGTCCTTGGCTGTCATATAAATGTTGATGAATTGGTTGATTATCCTTTTGCGTCTTCCACATCCATCCTTGGACTTCCTCCACCAATACCAAAGGCTTCATGTCTTCCTTCCATCTTGGGCCCTTATGTCCCTTCACTTTCCCCTCCTAACTCTCCTAATTCATTATCCATTTTGGGTCCTTACGTCCCTCCATCTCCTATCTTTCCTCAAGATCAACATAGATGCATACCCTTGAATTCTTTTCAACCACCCACCCATCTAAACCAGTCATATCCTCATTTTTCTTCCACAAGTCTCAAGTCTTTTGCAAGTAACTTGAATGTTCAATATAAGAAAAAGATGCAATACAAGAATCCATAAAAAAAAGAAGACCACCATGTCTCCTCTAATCGACATGGGGGCATAAAGACAAAAGAGATATCTAAGAAGAAAACTACAAGACAAGTATGGGTTCCAAAATCTATCATTACAGATATTCCCTCTAAATCATCAAAAAGAAATAAAAAGCCTAAGGCTATATGGATTCCAAAGTCTCTCTTGAAAGATTCTCATGTCGAGCAAAAGGTGAAATTGACATTCAAGCTTCCAAAGGCTTCCACTTCATCTTCTCCTAAAAACATTCTTCAATTCCGCACACCAAAACCACAATCTTTGCTATCCATTCACCATGTTCCTTCACGGATTCCTTCATTAAAGTTTCCTCCACCCTCTCACCACCCTTCAGGGTATGTGTTGATGTTGATCTTGCCTTCCTTTCCATCTACCCTTTCACAATCCTTCCATTCATTATCCTTCTACCTTCTATCCTTTTTCCTCATTTGCTTATTCCTCCTATCTTCCAACCTCAGTCTCTTTACATAAAACCTTATCCTCCATTTTCTCTTCCATCTCCCTTTCCCTATTAGCATCTTTGAGCGTATCATTTTGAATCCTTGGCATATCATGGTTTATCCTTTCAAGGAGCATTATCTAAAGAGCTTGCCTTCATCTAAAAAAAAAAAAAAAAAGAGAAAAAATTGAAAAAATTGAAAATGTGCCTTGGTGAAAACCTGGAAACAGGCACCTTGGTAGCAAAAGTAAAGAGAAATAAATTCATCCTATGGTGAAAACCACTCCCTTGTGGCACCTTGGATAAGTACCATGATGAAAACTTGGCAATCAGGCATCATGCGTAGTTCTTCTACATATCTCATCCATTTCGTCTTCTCTCTTTGATCTTGACAAGGTTGAGCTATACACGAACATTTGGCTATCTTCTGAGCTATCTTACGATGATCTTGCTTTCATTCCCTTCCTGTTTAGCCTTCATATTTATTTTCCTCCATTCATTCTAGCCTTTCGCTATCCTTTTCCCCTTTGGTCTTGATCTAATAAAAAAGAGTAAAACACAATGCTATGAAGCCTCTTGACCTGTCTACTCCTTTGGACTGCATCCTTTCCTTCTTTTGCATTCCACTTCTATGACTTATCCTATGCTAACCTTTCATTGCTTTTCCAAATGAGCTTTACATGACAATTTTTCCCTAGTTTGGGTACTCTTGAGGAGTTTGTCCTTAAGGATTTCTTCCCTCCATTCTTCTTCATTCCCTAGTCTTTCATCTCTTCCGTCAGCTTGCTACTCCCTCTCGTCCTCCACCTTGCTAGACTTTGGGACTACACGATGTGATTTTGCTTGGGAGTTTGATGCCCATCCTGTGTGGGGGAATCCTTTGTACATATTTATTGATCCAGAAAAAATTTCAAAAAAATTCATATATGATGCTGAAAAAATTCTAAAAATCAGAAAATGTCCTGAAAAAATGATATCTTAGTGAAAACCTAGCAATAGGCACTTTGATGTATCTCAAAAAAATTATATATTCCAAAAATACCAAAAAATTCAAAAATTCAAAAATTCAAAAAAATTAAAAAAAGTGCCTTGGTGAAAACCTAGAAACAGGCGCCTTGGTAGCAAAAAATATTAAAAAAATTATAAAAAGTCATGAAAAAATTCTTCCAAGTGGTGAAAACCTAGAAACGGGCGCTACTTGAGGCCTTCGCCCCCCTATTTCTTAGCATGCATCCTCGACACTTAGCCTTTCTCCATCATGCCTTATCCTTGTCGCCTTGGTTTGGAATTGGTCTTTGTCTTTGTCTAGGGGGCATCACTGTGTTAGCTTTGGTCTCTTGGATATGCTTGTCTTTAGGACACCTCGCAAATGGTGTTTTTCAACACCAACCCAACTGTGTTTTTCAACACAACCCCTGACATCGAGTGTTTTTCAACACTTATCAGTTTGGTCTTATCCAGTTTGGTCATGTGATCTTACCTACTTGCATGCATTCGATCCTTATCTTCGAAACTCAGTATCAATTTACACACTTAAAATTTTTAAACACAACACTTAATGCTTGAGCTATGTCATGATTTTTTTCTTTGTGTGCTGACTGTTATTGATTTTCGTTGAGTGTCCCTGTCTAATAAGTCTCTCCATGATGCATAGCTAAAAGACTTGGGACATGGGGCATGTTTTTATTTGCTTTCTGCTTGTGGGTGTTGTCTTGAACCTCTTCAGTGTCTCTTGTTGTCTCCTTGACACACTTAGGAGATTTAAGGCATCATCCTTGATAGTTTTTGCACAACCATTCTTATGGTCATCCTGGCGTTTATGCCTTGATGCGAGCATGGTTTTGCTACATTAAATTAGGTAAGCTAACATTGCAGTCATCTTGACCTTTATGTCTTTGATGCTCATGTTAGAATCTTTCCACATTCCAATCCGATATCAATCACATTCATATCTTCATAGTTGCATCTATGACTAGTGATGATTGTGTGACCGTCCGATGTCCAGTAATAATGGCCCTATGATGAAAATAAGTTCTCTTACATTCTCTAATGAATGATGAACACAAAAATCCTATGTTACCCTATTGCAAGTACACCTTTGCATTTTCATGTAGCTTGCATTATTTAGACTTCATGTTAAATTTGCATTTTTAGGCTGCATTATGAGTTTGAGAGGGTTTCCTTCATCTTTCTTGTGGACTTTTAGTCAATTGTGGTCACGTTTTGATCTTCATTTCCTTATCTTCTTTCGTGATCTCAACCGAAATTCCCTATCTTAAATAGTTGATTGATTTTGGGGCATCTTCTTTCTTGAGGCAAATTCTCTTTCTTCTCTCCATTTCTTTCCATTTCTTCCAAACTTCTATCTTCCATTCACTTTCACCCCACTTCTTTTCTTCTAATTCAACCTTGGGGCATAATCTTTCTTGGTAAGCTACCTTAGTTCTGTGATTCTTATATCTTTCATCTTACATCAAGAACCTTATCTTTAGTTCAATTTGATCAAATTTATCAATTTACTGTTTCTCCTCTATCTCATTTCAATTTCGATCACGAGGGGGCAGTACCTACCAAACTTCATTACTTGATTTAGCTTTATCAAATTTATCGATTGCTTCTCTTGGGGAAACCTTGCTTGAGATTCTTATCTCTTATTTGAGACTTGATAATTACCTATTCACAGGTGTTGGCCTTGTCTTTTTCAGTCTGCTTATCTATGTCCTGATGTGTTCCCATCCGTCGAACACACATCTAGGTTGTTTTGTGATCCCAAATCGATCTCACACTTCAATTCCATTCTTTGACTGCATGTGATCCTGAGTCGACCTCACATTAGTCAAAGAGAGGCAAATGTATGCACCCTAAAATGGTCGCCTAGACTTTGGGCCCCATTTATTCAATTTGTCAAAATCAATTCCTGAATCAATGATTGCCATATATTCAAATCAATCTTTTTGATCAAATCATAATTATTTCAATTATTTCAATTCTCCCTAAGGTTTGAATATTTCATTAAATTTTATTTAATTAAAAGAAATAAATCCCTTTTTAAATAAATAAAATAATGTTATTTAATTGAAATTAATATTCCTTAAATGAAATAATGTTATTTAATTAAAATCCATTTTTAATTAAATGATTTTATTTTATTTAATTAATATTCATCTTTAAATTATATAATCTTATTTTATTTTATTACAAGAGATATTATTCTTTTAAAATAAATAAAATCCTCTCAAAAGATCTTTTGTGATGAAAAAAGAAATAAGTGAAATAAAAATAAATAAAATAAAGAGATTTCCTTTTCTCTCCATACTTTCTAAAAATCAGATTTCTTTCCTCTTTTTACATTAATCCCACATTGATCTTGGAGATGCAATATCTTCCACAATTTCTTATATAAGGAGCCATTTCCTTCTCAATTAAAAATCTAGAATTTTCATATTATCATTATGTTGAAGATTTTTTTGACAACATTAGAGCTTTAGAAATCATCATTTTAGATTTCACATTTAGTTTAATTTTCATATAGATTAATTAGTGAAGTAGTTTATTTCTTGTATTGCATATAGATTAATTTCAATAAAATAGTTTATTTCTTGCAATCATATAGTTTAATCTTCATTTCAATAAATTAGTTTACTTTTTTGCATTTGCAATCATATAGATTAGTTTCATTTGCATGCAAGAACTCGATTCAATGGAGATTAGCATTCTTGCTTCTCCTCCTTGAATCTCTCATTTTGTGGTGTACTTGCATGGGTTCAATCTGAGGGCCTAATAGAAAGCCATGCACTCCACAGATAGAGAGCTGTGAATCGATATTCAAGAGCTCTTTATTGAGTATCCTTGAATGCTAGGATTCACAAAAGTGTGACACAAATCCATCACACAATAATTACGCTTAGTAATTGTAATCTTTCTTATAGCACATATTAGGAAACATTTGGTGTTTGTTAGTTATTATATAGCGCATTGTGCTAGGCTTGACAATGCGTACTAGATTTAAAATAGCGCTTCTTACTGATATTTTGTAGAGTTATTTTCTTAGATCTAATCTAGTATAAATGTATGTAAATGGATAAACATGCGAAGGTGAACATTCATGTAACCCTAACTCCTGATTATAACAAAAATAAAGAAGATAAAAAGGCAAATAAGAGGTGGAAAAAGGTGAAATATTCAATTAAATCTACAAATTTGCTACAAGAAAGGGAAGATATGCATTGTTATTGGAGAATATCAGTGTTGTATCAAATGTTTTATAACATGTCATACACTCCTCTAGATGAAACTCTATTTGATGATCCTATTTGAATTTGATCAATATTTTTGAGTAAATTTTGTGCAAATATTTTAGATTTCTTCACCTTAGATTGTTTTGTGGTGGATTAATATTTTTTAAAAGGACGCAAATGAGTTGGAATCATTGTTTAGGTAGGTATCAAAATAAAAAATAAAAGTTAAAAATTCACCTAGCCTTTGCTAGCTTCAAATGAGGTAATCATAATCCCTTTGCATTTTTCTTAGATTGTAGCTTTTCAAATTCAAAATCTAGTTTAATTAGAAATCATGTTATTGTTTGATAAATTTGGTATTACACATATGCTCTTCACTTTCATAGTGAACTGAAATTTCAAACATGTCGGATGAGTCAATAGAAAGAAAGGCTAAGGAATGAACAAACACTAAAATTAAGCCTCATTGTTTGTGAATGAAAGCATTAGGCCTATGTTCTTCACTTTTATAGTGAATCAAAATGCTAAACGTGCTCTAATTATACTATATTAAAGACTTAGAAAATAATCTTTTTAAGTGTGTTTGGAAGTGAAGAATAATAGGGATATTCTCTCACCCTTCTTAGGATGATTGATGAGTCTAGTTTATGGATTGTTTTGTTTATGATTTTCTGAGTCTAGACTTAAATATCTTATGGTTTTCATAAATATTATGAAAACGTTTATGTTTCTATGCTTTAGCCATGTGTATATCTGATACTTTTGAAACTAAGGGAAAATACTGAATATATATATAGACTAATGGATATTATGATGAAATTTGCTATTTCTCTTCTCTAGTGTTAATGGGTAGTGTTCCTGCAGCCATGTGACAAGGATGCGTTAAAATAGGGAAAAATTATTATAAATCTTTGCCTTGGATTTGTGTTGCGGATTTTGGTATGCTAACCTTTTGTAGGGGAAGAATAAGTCAGCAAGGAGTAAGGACTCAATGATGAAGTGGTTCCTTCAAGGTGAATAATTGTTTCCAAAATTTATCATGGCTCCACTACTTCCATAACCTTGCGGTTGCTGTCACAGACCGAGTCAATCTAGTTACCGGGTGTTCCTATATTCTTGAAGCACTAAATATGGTTTATCCTCTTGCATAAATGATGTTGTCATTCCTATAACTGAAGTTGTTATGTTTATGTAATGAAGGACCTAGTTTTTAGGTGTTATGTTTTCTCAGTTGCTTTTAAATAAGCTGGAACTTATGATTCTGAGTTAGTTAGATGTTTTGAGGAGTTTATATTGTAATTCAGCAACAAAGTGAATACACTTTGATATTCCATCTTGTACTTGTGTTTTGTTAAACGAATATATGATAGTTCCAGATTTTAACATATGAGTTTTAGATCTATTCACACTTTCATGGGGGCCCATGCAGGAGGTGAATTCCCTATTCATGTTCAAGTAGGACTTGGTTAAGTTTCTTTGAAGTTGATAAGCACTGTTGCTCCTGTAGCCATTGGTAGCAGAACCATCGGCTATTTCCTGCAGCATAGATTTACTTTTGAAGCATTAATTAGTTTACTGCTAAGCATTTCCTTTAAGTTGTGAGTTAAGTTTTAGTTTTAGTTCTTAGTATAAATCTTCTGTAGCAATACCTTTACTTTAGTAGTGATGACTTTTGAAGAGAACTAAAGCATAGACCTTGCAGCCACCATCTCAAGTTCACATTCTTGGATTGATACATTTAATGAAGTCCAGCATGATATTCTAAGTAGACATGTGATAATTTTGAGCAATGAATCACTGTGAAAGGATGTCTAATCCTTGACGTTACTAGGGTATTATTCTGACCAACCATTTTTAGTGTCATTGCTGAGGATGGTGTCCATTTAGTTTAACCTATAAGTCATTAAGTTAGTTTTCATTCTGCATTATTTTGCAGGCATAGACGTAGGAACCATCTTGGGAGATTCCTACCTAACTTTATTCAGGAAGAACCATTTGAGGTTTTCAACCCAGCACTTGAGGAACCCCAATTTGAGAACCCACAAGAAGAAGAACCATTTGAGAATGTGTTTGCTGATGCCTATGACTAATTTCCTTCACCACCATCATCTGAAGAATCATATCATTTAAATGCCCTTTTTGCTTACTCAGAATATCTAGCTAATCCAATGGCTTAGCCTACCTTCCCTTTTCCTATTCCTACTCAGTAGGGTAACCAAAACTTGAAGAACATTCCTACTGCTGCGCTTCCTAAATTCTATGGACTCATCACAGAAGACCCCGAGACTTTCCTCTTTGAGTCTGATATCCTCTGTAGGAGCTATGACTACACCACTGATGACCATAAGCTAAAATTGTTTCCCTCTACTTTAAAAGAAGCTACTCTAAGATGGTTTATGAGCTTGGGTGTCAATGTTGTAGCAAATTAGACTGCAATGTGTGATCTATTTCTTGCAAATTATAAAGAGTATTGGAGGGGGAGAGGCTTAAAAGGGGATGACATATTTAAAATGTCCCAGAAAGAAGATGAAACCTTGGAAGAATATGTCTCTAGGTTCATGTTCAACTTGCAACGTAATACACAACACCAGCTAAATGAGGAATCCCAAAAGCATCTATTTCTAAAAGGTGTGAATGATGGAAGCATTAAGGCCCTTGACCTTATGGTAGGTGGGGACATTTCCCAGAAAACTTGGGATGACATAAAGAGTATATGTCTGAACTATTATAGAGCTACTGTCAAGAAGGGAAGAGGCTTAAGAGCCTTGCCTCACAAGTCTAATGGTGTGGGTGTGTCCAAAATAGAGCTATCCAACATGTTGTCATATTTCAAGCAAAACATCATTAATGATGTCACTACTCAGTTGGACACTATGCAGGCAAGGAGAAAGAAAGATGAAGCTAATGCAATGTTAGCAGAGTACTATCCGCATTGTAGGGAGAAGAAAAAGAATTGTCGGTGTTGTTAGGATAATAAGTAGAAAAATGCAAATATTAACAAACAAGAGGGAACACAATAACATAGAATTTAACGTGGTTCACCCAATCCCTGGGCTACGTCCACCAACAACGAGTCTAATATCTTTATTATTATCTAGTGATTACAATCTGATACCTGCAACTCAATATCACCACAGGAAGCTATAATAATCCCTCATACATTTAATCTCAAACCCTAAGCCCTTTTTACAAGTATTTTTGACATAGCGAAATTAGGGCAAAAATACTCCAACTAATAGAAAATAGATGGCCGACACTTTATAATATTATTAAGTCATTCTTAGCAGCAAGGGGTGCAGCCCCTCAACTAGGGGCCCCGCAAGGGGCACTGCCCCTTGACCCCATGGATAAGTTTGATTAGGCTCCACATACATAATAGGTGTAAGTCTGTTGCAAGCTTGGAGTCCCAACCTATGCCTACCGAGTTCAAAGCCATTGATGAGAATGGAGAGGTGCTCTACGTTTCCCAATGAAGGCCATGGGCTCAGAGACCAGGTATTCCCCAAGATCCTCTCCAAAATTTTAATAGTAATAATGCATGGCAAAATAGTCATTTTAGTGGATATAATAGTTGGCAGCAACCTCAACAAGGTTGGCAACAACCTCAGCAAGGTTGGCAAAAATCTCACCAGGGTTGGTCACAACCTCAGCAAGGCTAGTAGCAGCCTCACCAAGGTTGGAAACAACCTCCACAAACCTGGCAACAACCCCAGTAGGGGTGGCAATAACCACACAATTGGATGAACCAATCAAGCCAACAAGATTTGATGCCACCACCTCAGCAACAGGCTCTAATGCCTCCTCCTGTAGCCAACACTACTTCCCCTAAACAAACTTAGTTTCCTACTCAACCTACTCCTAATCCCAACAATGCTAAACCCGCAACACAGCAATAGAGCTACGCTATTTCCTTGAATAATATTCAAGGTCCAGCACAACCCTTTCTCCTCCACAATAGTCTATCATCACTGAAGTTGAGGATGCCTCGGTAGAGCCAACCGAAGTGCTAGTCAAACCCGCCTCTCCTACATCTCAAGAGCCCCCATTTCCTCATTGGTTGGAGGAATAAGCTAAGCCAGTGGAGAACCAAGCAGTGATGGACTTTCTTACCCAACTAAAGCAAATGATAGTCAAAATACCATTGCTAGATGCCATAAAGGAAGTGCCTGCATATACTAAAGCCATCAAGGAAGCCTATATAAAATAGCTTGGGAGGAAGAAAAAGGATCCTAAAACCATACATGTCCTAGGATAGTTATCTAACCTAATGTTGGAGAAATTGACAGTTCCAAAGTATTCTGATCCTGGTATCCTTATGGTTACAGTCACTATTCAAGGAATAAAAGTTCAAAATGCTCTAGTTGACTTAGGTGCATTCATAAATGTCATGAACAAGGAAGTAATGTCTCAGTTGCATATCATCGGTCTTAGGGAAACCCCAACCATCCTTTAACTTGCTGATAGTTCCACCATTACACCTGATGGGATGGTAGAGGATGTCATAGTCACCCTGAATTCTTGGGAGTATCCGACTGACTTTGTTGTCCTTTATCCAAAGGCTAACATGGGCGGGTATCCAATAATTCTAAGTAGGCCATGGTTGGCTACTGCAGATGCCTATTGTAGACACTTAAAAATCCTTTAGAAAATAAAGTATTTTTATTTTCTGAAAAATCCCTGATGACATCATCATTTATTAATTAATTAATTAATTTATTTTTATGTCATTAAATCCCTTTATCTTAATTAAAAATATTTAATTAAGAAATCCCTCCCAAAAATGTTTAAATCTTATTTAAACATTATTCCCCTATTTATTAATTATTTAATAAATTGACCAAAAATCCCAAAATAAATTATTTATTTATTTTTTGCCCAAAACTTGGCCAATTTCCTTAAGACCACTAACCTCTTCCAGAATCTTCTAATCCTTCTTTAATTTTGATTAAAGGCTAATCCCATCATTTCCTAACCCTAATCCCAACTCAAAATATTTAATTAAGATTAAATATTTAATCCTCATATTTATTAAATTCATTTTAATAAATATTCTCAAACCTAAACCATGGAAATAAATAAATTTTTATTTATTTCCTAAAATCCATGTTTATCCTAAGGAAATTCTAGACTCTTCTAGAAAGTCCTAACCCTAATCCTAATCCTAATCTCCCCCCCCAATCCTGTCACATTCCCTAACCAAGGTTAGCAAAATCTTAAGCTTAACCCAAAGTCAACAAACTTCTAGAAACTTCTCTTATATGCATTAAGTGCATTTAAGGCCTCCTTATCCCTCTTACATGCATTTAAGAAGCCCCTCACCCCTTTCTTACACCCTTTGACCCTAGGCACATTTCCCAAATTGTGCACATCCCTCCCATCTTTCAACCCAATGCCCTTATGACACTTGTCACAAGGAGGTGGCCCTGAACTAGCACAATCCATGTGCTCCCCTTTGAATGAATCTTGGCCTCTCTTAAGGATTTTGATCCTGGCCACTCGTTCCTCCTCCCCAAATCTTATAAATGCTCCTCATTTCCAAGAGCAAAAAAAAAAACCATTCACCTTTCATTTCAAGCATTGTTATCATGCCCATTTAGCTCTAGACTTAAGCATAATCATCTTAATCTAGCTTACTTTCAAGCATTTTAGCTCATCCTAATTTAGTAATAATGGATTAACATAGTTTATTTCCTCATTTTACATAGCATATCATCATCATCACATCTCTATTTGGCTTAAAATCAATCTTAGCATAAACATCATGTAGCTTAATATTCATTTCAGCATCATTTGATCCTTGAGGCCTTAGGGGCAAATCAGGTGTTCTATACCTATTTTGTGCCATTTTTTTGGGTTTTCATGGATCTCAATCCATCCTAAAATGCATAAGGAACATGCTCCAAGTGCTTAGAGAGCACACCCACATCCTCTTAAGCAAGAGCAAATCAAACAATGCTTGGGTGCACCTGTTTAAGCTTAATCTGAGGTGGCTTAGTTTAGAGTTTTACTTGTTTTTTGATTGATTTCATGCTAGACTAAAAATCTAATCTTTGTTTGGCTTGAGTCTTTCAAAACAGGTATCCTCAAAAGCCTTGTCCACATTCTGGCACGCCCAGTAGGACCCAAACCCACAATCACTTGATTATATCATGCTTTATATTCTTGTATTTACAGGAAACAGATGAAATGTCACCTATACAAAGTTCAGTCATGCCTAGACACAGTTCAGTCATGCCTATAAAGAGTTTGATCATGCCTACGAGCTCTATATCGACACCTATGTTCTAAAGATTTTCATCCTCGACAACTTCTAATTTGTCTAAACTTCTTTTCTGTCGCTTGTAACGGAAGTAATCACGCCTATAAAATAAACATTTACACCTCTGCGTATAGAAGTCTCATGTGTAACCATTTCATTATCACCTATCGGCATTTTCATTATTGCTTGTAAGCATTTCATTGTCGCCTATGCACAATTAAGTGTCACCTGTGAATATTTAAGTGTTGCTTATGCCTGATTAAGTGTCGTCTGGGCATGTTTGAGTGTCGCCTATGCATATCTTGCTGTCGCCTATGAGACTTTTTGTTGTCGCCTGGGAATATTTTGTTGTCGCTTGGAATCATTTCCCTATCGCCTATGCAAATTTCTCTGTCGCCTGTAATCATTCCGCTGTCGCCTGAGAGTTTTTCGGTGTCGTGTGTGCATTTTCCAGCATTGCATATTAGTTGGACAATGTCGCTGTCGACTGTGTTTTTGCCTTAAATTTTTCTCAGATTCATAAAAAGCAAAGGTCAAACAAATCTTGAATGAAACTAAGGAAAAGAACTCAGGTCCTAAAAGTCATTATCATTTTGAAAATCAAACACAATCTTGAATGATCTAAATTGGAAAGAACAAGCATCTCTATTCCCTCCTTTTCAATTCAAGCAAAGCACAAATTCAATCTTGAATGCCTTAAGGACAAAACAAAGCACTTCAAAGTTCTAAATCAACACGATAAAATTCAATCTTGAATGCCCAAGTCAAAGCAACTGCAAACGCTCTGAAGTCTTTTGGAAAAAGAACAACCCAAAATCTAAACACTTGTGTCTTTAGTTATTCAAAATTCAAACATCACTTAATCAATTTGGGAAAAAGAACTTGCTTGATGTGCATCTATGAGCTTTCATTTTCTGTAAATCCTGTTAAAGTAAGCAACGTAGAACATTTAGACTCGAACAAGTTCACTTGTTCTACTTTTAGCGAGGCCTGTCCAGGGAGAAAAGTGCTTCCTCCTCAGAGAATGACCTCAAACTGGTATCCCCCCCGGCCGGTATATAAATAAAGTGAAGGGAAAAAGTACTCACTTATATCTCCTAATCCACGGGCATTTTGTGCCAAATGCAAATGTCTGGGGACAAGTAAATATTCCTCCCCCAGCGTTGTTGGCTAGGCTCTTAAGTGAGTCATAGGCGGTCAGCATAACCAGGTATGGAGACTCCACGGAACTATTAAAAACCTGATAAAATAGAGGCTACCCTATCTACATCCAAAAGTATCAAAATCCTTGTGCAAGGACCGATTCCAAGGGGTTTACCGGGTCGCCTCAAGATTACTCACCATTTGTATTCCCTTCTAGGGGGTACCAAGCTATGGGCAAGCGATTTTGATACTCACCTTCCTTAGGTAGATCTGTTTGAAGTGCTTGACAGTCAATACTCCGTGAAAACATTGTTGGAACATACACTTTCAAAGCTTTATCAGAGTCAGTTATCTTGTTTGTATCCCACAAGGTTGCTTTGTCCCTTGTGGAGATTTCTTTTTCAAAAATCTTTGTTGAAATCTATCCTTTGCCATTGGGAAACATCAAACTGATCAACAAACCCGGTTCGAGATACTCAGAACATTTTGCAGAGAAACCCTTGGAATCAGATATCCAAAGAACCTTTTTGTCTCAAACCAACTTATCAAAATTTCCCCAAGTTATGCCAAATTTGATCAAACATCTAAAAGCTAAGTTGCCCAAATCCAAAGCTTATCAAGAGAAGAAAGTTGCAGAAAGAAACCTTAAGAGCCATCAATCCTCTATCCAAGCAACCCAAGCAGAAGAAAAATATATTAAGAAAAGCTTGATAATATTGGCTATAATGCAAGAGTCAAAAAGCTTGCCTACCGATTCTGAGTGAACCATCGCTACATCAGTCTTGAAAGAGAAGATTAGATAAGATCCATCACATGTCCATTCTACCTTCAGATATCAAAATCCTATCTCGGCAGTCCTTCATCCTAGTCTCATCCTAGTTTCATCCCTGCATCATCACCAAATCTTTAGTTGCATTCTAGAGTCCTTAGCTGCATTCACCATCATCTTCCTAGCAGCATCATAGATCATCCATCTCAATTGCATTTGCATCATCATTTTAGAGAAAGCATTGTTCCATCATCCTTCACCATCTTTCCATCAGCAATCCACAATCAGAGTCCCATATCCTTCATCCAAATCTAGCATCCAATATCCAAATCAGAACTCACCATCCTTTTGCACCAAATCTAGAGATCCAAATCCACAAGTACTTAGTGATCAAAACCTTTGAGTTGTTTCCATCCCTTATCCCAAATCAGAAATCATCCCCTTTTTTGACAGAGCATTGTCTAAAGGAAATCCAACTTGTCCTTGCATAGCCTCATCATCTCAAGCAAGAGATTGGCTTGTATTGATAAGAATCCAGTTGACCGAAGATCATTAGTCTATCCTAGGTTGGCCAAATCCTATCACTGATCCTCCATTGGGAAAAATAGAAACTCATTGTTGACACTTAGTAGTCTTCCACCAACATCCCACCTATCCTCCACCCAATCTTGACCCAAATCAGAGCATCCCATCAAGCCTCCATCATCACCAAGCTTTTTTACCAATCTGCCACCATCTCCCATCAATCTTCCACCATCCTTGATCCAAATCCAAGCATTTCACCAATCCTTGCATTACATTTTAGAAATTCATCATCCTTAGAAGTTCCTTAAAGCTTGCATCTATCATTCTTTAGAATCTTTTAGGAAACATCTTGCATTCATCTAGCATCTGCATTTCCATGCCTGTCGAGACAAGATCTGGATCTAGGAAGCAAAGGAACATGAATCCTTATCCAATCACTAGCACATCTGATCCCAACATTTTTACTAGTGCGATGGTAGCCTATGATCCCTAAAAACAAACTAGAAATACATGGGATGATCCCAATATCCCCTTGGCTCCTCTGGCAATAGAAACTTTTGTGAATCATCCAGAGAATCCACCACTAGTCAATACACTCATGGCCCAAAACTAGCAAAGCATGTTCACTAACTTTGCACAAGCGCAGACTTCCATTCTGCCATATCTCCATCCTTGCATTCCCATAAGCACTATCCAAATCCCAGCACAAGTATACTCTCCATTCATCCAACCGTTCCTTGATCCAACCTTGCAAACATCACAAGAAACCTCCACCATTCCTCTTCTTTTGCAAGGAAGCTTCGCCAGTCTTGTAACATAAGCTGTAACACCATCTGCTCAATTCCCTATCACAAGTACTTCATCATCTGACATGGCCGCCCAAGCTCTTGCACAAATCCAACGCTTGTCACAAAATCAACTCCCACCTCTTATGTAAACCTTTACAGAAGAAGTTCCACCACCTTCCATAAACCAAGAAACACCATTCTTTCTAGGAGGGATGCAATCATCCTTCCCCCTTGCTTCACAAGTTCCCACATCCACACCTTTTATGCCAGGAGGGACGCAATTATCTTTCCCTTTCACTCCACAAGCTTCCGCATCCATACCATCTTTTCCAGGGTCAACGCAATCATTTTCCTCTTTCTCCCAACAAGCCTCCACATCAGCGTCATCTATTCTGGGGGCAGCGCAACTGCTCCCATTTCATACTCAGCAAGCTTCCACATCAACCTCCCCCTTTTCATGGGGAACACAAACCTTCTCTTCATTTCCCCCCCAACAAGCATCTACCCAGGCACAAGCCCAGCAAAATGCCTTCACCATAGGAATGCCTTCCATGGGTTTTTCAAAACCACCATTCATGTCCCAAACTCCCATCACATCTACCTTCCTGGCATCCGCTGTAACACAATTCCCACCTCACACTGGTCCTCATTGGGGTCTCACTCAAGAAGACATGAAAGCCTTTGGAATACCAACTCACTCTCCTACATCTATATTTGCAAACCAACAAGCCACCTTCTCACAAGTAGCACAACAACAACCATCTCAACCTCCACCAACCTCATCCTTCATGAGCTATCCATTCCCAACACCCAGTGCCTTTCAGCAAGTTCCTCCACCTCAGCAACAAAGTTCATCCCATTTCGCAAGTTATCTTGCCCAGTCACCCTTTTCTTCGGGCTTCCCTACATCAGTTCCACCCTTAAGTAATATGGGAATGCACCTGACTTATATCGGTCAACCACAGAGCCAAGTTCAGCAAGGGCCATCTTACCAACAAGATGCATCATTCCACCAGCCACTTCCACAACAACCATACTTTCAGTCATAGCAACAAACCCCCATCATTCCCCAACAACAACAAGTTTCCTCCTATCAGTCATAGCAACAATTTCTAGTCATCCCACAACACCAGCAAGCAGTCTCATATCCACCACCGCAATATCCCCCTGTGCTGCATCAACAATATCCCCAGCAAACATCACTCCAAAATCCACTCCAATCTACCTATCCCACTGGGCCATCTCCATATCCCACTCAACAGTACCCACCTCAAATGGGAGTACCCACTCAAACACCAATCAATGCTGAATGGGAAGCCATGAAGAACGCTCTTAAAGAGCTTCAAATCGGTACTAAGAACAAAACTTACAAGTTTGAGGAGGTGTGTCCTTATCCGTTTGACTGGTCCATTGCCACTATACCTTTCCCCAAGCACTTTGAGACACCTAAGTTTGATAAATATTGGGGGAAAGGAGATCCAGTCAATCATATTAAAGAATTCTATATGGCGTGCCAAGAAGTGGCTTATAGTGATAACTATCTCTTACGCCTATTCCCCAAAAGCTTGGGAGGAACCGCTGTTGAGTGGTTCTATAAAATACCCTATGAGACTATCACAGCCTTTGCCGAACTTTCTGAGAAGTTCATTACCCACTATGACCACAATGTTGAGAATGAGTTGACCTTGTTAGATCTCTGCAATTCAAAATAGAAAGAAGGAGAAAGCCTAGCCGAATACTTGCAACGATGGCAGAACCTTACCACCAGGTTATCATACCAGCCACCTGAAAAGCATTTGACCAAAATCTTTATTAATAATCTGCATCCTAAGCTATCCCACTTCATGAGGATGAATTGTCTCCAGACCTATCAAGATATCAAGAGCAAGGGGATAGGTATTGAAAAGGCCCTCCTAGATGAAGGCACAATCCGACACTTCAAAAATGATGCCCAAAAACCCAGCAATGATAAATCTCATTACTAGAATCATAATAAGAACGTTGTTACTGATGGAGCCACTGACACCAAGTATGTCCAATTTGTCATGGCTAGCCCTCCATCAACTCCTGCATACCAACAACAACAAGTGCTCGTCCATCAACAACCTCCTCAAGTTCATCAGCAACCCACGCAACAATATCATTCTCAGAATAACCAGCAAAATTATCAGCAACCAGCCCATCAAGCTTATCAAGGTAATCCAAACAATCAAGTCAATGCCATCAATATTGCTCCCAAGCAGAACAAACCCAGAGCTCAAAATTATCCAAAGAAGACCTTCACACCGCTGGGTGAACCTCTAGATGTTATCTTTCACCGAATGGCCAAGGAAAACTTGATCATGTTTCCACCAATCCAGCCAGTTGATGATACCACTCCCAAGCCTGATTGGTACAAAGATCACGAATACTGTGATTATCATCATGTCAAAGGACACACTACTTTGAAGTGTATGAGACTCAAAAACTATATCCAAGATCTCATTGATCAAAAAGAGATTCAAGTAGATACACCTGCTCAAGCCTCGCCAAATGCCAACTTACAAATTTATCAAAATGTGTTCCCACAACACAATGCTGGGAACAACCAAACTAATACCAATCATTCCCAGAATCATGGCAAGGGTAAGCAAGAAGATCACACTACTGCCTATATCAATTATGATAATATTGTTGGATGTATAACCCAAGTTGAGTCCACAGTCAATGCCATCCATGTGAGAGGAGCATATCGTCAATGTGCTGTTACTACCCGCAGAAGCCAGATCACTGTTGCTGGTGCCCAACCAAGGCCAACACATAATGCACACAATGCACAGTACAACCTCATAGAACATCTGGGGAACACACCAGCCCAAATATCCATCTTGGACCTTCTTCGCACTTCACCTCTCCATCAAGAGATCCTTAACCGAGCTCTCAAAGAAGGACATGTCCCCACATACATTAACACCACCCAGTTTGAGACCCTTGTGGGACATCTATCCGTAGCCTGTACCTTATCCTTCAAAACATCTGACATACCAAATGTTGCACCTGACCATACTCTCCCTCTCCACATTGCCATCATGGTCAGAGACTTTGCCATCAAACGGGTCTTAATAGATAATGGCTCAGCCCCGAACTTGTGTACTTTGAAATTCATTCAGCAGATTGGGTTCACCCAGGCTGATATAGCACATGAAATAATTACTATCAATGCCTATGACAACTTGGAGTGTACCTTTGAAGGTACCATTACTTTCCCCATTCAGCTAGGCCCAACAACACAGGATACTATTTGCCATGTTGTTGATCTTGACCTATCATTTAATATCATCCTAGGCCGACCATGGATTCATTCCATTAAGGCTGTACCATCTACTTACCATCAGTGCATCAAATTTCCGCATCAAGGCACTGAGGTTACCATCCATGCTGACCCCCAACCCTTCGCATACTATCGTGCGATGGAAGCATCATTCCATCACTCCACTCATTGTCCTGGAACTGACATTGGTACTTCCATTGCCAGCTCGTCCTGATCCCATTGCGATCCGAAAACCATCCTTGCCTCCACCCTTTCTTCTGTCAAGATCGATAACTAGGGTTGTGGTGAATATAGCCTACATGATGCATTTACCGTAAGGGCCCTCCCATGTGATCCACATACCCAAGGGCGCCCGAGTCACTAAAGCAAGCCTATTGAAGAGCATCATGAAATCAAGAGAATGGGACCTATGACTTTTGAATCCCATGGCACATTAAAAAGTCAAGAAATGGATCCTGACATTAATAGGTGGTTGTACAAAGATCCCCCACCACCTGAAAAACAACTACTTGGCTACTTCAAAGATAAATACCCACAATTGCACAAGTACACTACTGAGCAATGGAACTACCAAGGTGGTGGTCTAGGACCACAAGAGGGCGGCAACCAATATCCCATCACAGCATCAAAGAATCCTGAGCATCAGGGTCTTGGCTTTAATACCCCTCACCTGCATATACAAGGGCCCAATACCACAACTGGGGGCACCAACATGACTAGCGTTCCCCTCTTGAATAGCCGAGATGACCTCGTAGAGATCGAAGACATCCCTGAAGAGAAAGAAATCAAATCCTATGACGATATCTTTGACGATGACACCCTCCTGGGGACTTCTGTCCTCCAAAAACTTGCCATCAATCTCATTGAACTTCCCCTCACCCACCCTAAACTCATAGACTGGGACCAACCAAGCGTCACACACATCGATGAGTTCCAAAGCACAGAAGCACTCCTAGAATTCATGGGGGCATCAGGCCCACAATCAGTTCATAATTCAGAGTCAACTCACATCTGTAAGCTTGACCCAGAAGGATACTTCAGAGAGGAGGCAAGCTTTAGCTGCAAAAGAGAAATAGAAAGAGTAAAACATGATTCCTTATGTGAAAACCCTTCTGGGGCACATTTTGATTCCAAAAAAGTAAAAATAAAGAGCGTATCTTCTAGTGAAAACTTGGCAATTCAAGCGCTAGAAGATGAAGACTTGCCTCTTCCTCCCATCTAGGATTATAGACCTGAGCAGTCACCTATCATCATAGAAGAAACCAAGCCAGTCAACTTAGGTACAGAGGAATGTCCAAGGATCACCTACATTGTAGCCAACATGACAGAAGGTGAAGAAATGGCTTTCACTGCGCTACTTCAAGAAGCTACTAGAAACTTTGCATGGTCATACGCACACATGCCTGGACTTGATCCTAAACTTGTTGTTCATCATCTAGCCATAGACCCCAATGTTAAGCTAGTAAAGCAGAAGCTACGCAAAATGCATCCCAAAGTAGCTCTATTGGTAAAATCAGAACTAGAAAAGCTCCTGGATGCAAAGATTATCAGAGCTATAGATTACTCAGATTGGATCTCCAACATGGTACCTATCACAAAGCCTTCCGGTGACATCCAAATTTGTATAGATTTTAGGGACCTAAACAAGGCATGTCCTAAAGATGATTTCCCGCTACCTAACATAGACATGATCGTAGATCTTACAGCGGGCCATGAAATGTTGTCACTAATGGATGGTTTCTCTGGATACAATCAGATTCATATAGCAGCAGAAGACCAACACAAAATAGCATTCACCACTCCATGGGGTACCTTTTGCTATAACATGATGCCCTTTGGTCTAAAGAATGCAGGAGCCACATATCAAAGAGTGATGACAGCAATCTTCCATGACATGATCCACAAGATCCTAGAGGACTATGTGGATGATATTCTTGCAAAATCAAAGACACGCCATGAACACCTTGACATTCTTGAGAGTGTGTTTGATCACCTGCAACACTATGGGTTACGACTCAATCCAAACAAATGTGTCTTTGGTGTTACATCTGGAAAGCTCCTAGGTTTCATAGTATCACAAAGAGGCATAGAGATTGACCCTAAAAAGGTCAAAGTAATAACGGAAATGTCTCCCCCAAGAACACTCAGATAGCTCAAAAGCCTACAAGGAAAGCTTCAATCAGTGCGTCGGTTCATTTCTTAGCTGGCAGACAAGTGCCAACCTTTCACACATCTCTTATGCAAAGACACAAGCTTCAAATGGGATCCCATATGTCAAAGAAGCTTTGATAAGCTCAAGGAGTATCTAGCCAATTCTCCAATCCTAGTACCACCAGTTCCAGGACGCCCTCTCATACTCTACATCTCAGCAACCACTACAACATTGGGGGCACTCCTAGCTCAGCATGATGATGAAAACAAAGAGAGAGCCATCTACTACATTAGTTGAACTCTTGTCGGCTATGAGCTTAATTACTCACCCATGGAAAAAGCATGCCTTGCAGTGGTTTTTGCCACTCAAAAGCTTAAACATTACATGCTCAGTCACACAATCAAGCTCCTTTCAAAAGTGGACCCCCTCAAATATCTACTATCAAAGACAACTCTCACAGGCCGTATGGAAAAATGGGTCATGATACTCAGTGAGTTTGACATCCAGTACATAGATCAGAAAGCAATCAAAGGGAAAGTCATTGTTGATCAGCTAGCAGAAGCACTACTGGTGGATGCTTATCCACTAATCATGGAATTCCCTGATGAACACTTATGTATGATCGAAGAACAACCCATATGGAAACTATACTTTGATGGCTCCTACACATCACATGGATCAGGGGCAGGAATCCTATTTGTCTCAACTCAAGGTGACTACATCCCAAAATCATTCAAGTTGGGATTTTCATGTACCAACAACATTGCAGAATATGAGGCACTCATCTTAGGTCTCAAAATAACCATTCAATGGAATATCACAGAACTGCAAGTGTTCGGCGATTCACAGCTCATTATCAAGCAAGTCCTAGATGAATATCAAACAAAGGATGATAAGATGCTACCTTACAAAGAACTCATGGATAGATTGAAAGAGCATTTCCTGAATCTACAGTTTACACAGATACCAAGACTTCAAAACAAAGAAGCCAACGCAATGGCAACTATTGGGTCCTTGTTAGAAATCCCACGTGACGCATCATAGTATGAATTCCTAGTCGAGCAGCTACATACACCAGCTTATGAGAATGCCGATGTAGAAATGGTGTGTGTCTTGGTTGGTCCCCAGTCCCCGTGGTACCATGACATCCATGCATATCTAAAGAATGGTATCATATCTCCCCATCTCACCAATAACCAATGCCAAAACCTTATTCATAGAGCTTCCCGCTACACTCTTGTAGCCAACACCCTTTATCGTCGAGGGTATCACAATATCCTCTCTAGGTGTTTAGATTCAAACGAGGCCATCTTGGCTTTACAAGAGGTCCACGTTGGAATTTGTGATGCCCACACGAGTGGCATGGGCCAGGGTAAGGGCCCCAGGCAAGACAATTTGTTCCCATCCATCTGGAAGGATCAGTCTTTCCGAAACTCCCTCCCCAATTACCGACCCTTTTTTATATAGTTGCGGCCCAGTAGAAATGTTTTCCTTCATCCTTGTGTTGAGAATAATATAAGAATAGGGGCGAACGAACAATCCTTCTTTATGGATGAGTGATGATATAAAGGGCAAGAAGGAAGGGCAAGTGAATATGGATGGGTCAATTATAGTAGTAGGGCAGTAGTTTAAGCAATAGATAAATGCCCCCTACCTAATCTTTATTACTATTCAAAAGCTGTAGCAACTCAAATATATAGGCAGCTGGGCCCTACTATTTGCCGGGGCCACCCACCACTTCCCACTATAGAGGTAGTTAGTTGTTGGTTTGGTAGTTGGAGCCAGGTGTGCAGTCCACCTAGTTTATGAGGTAGTGAATCGCTCACTTCAATCATTGGGTTGCTCGTCCCAGCAGCCCTACTATGGAACCACCAAGAACTCAATTCCCCGAATGAAGGCTGGAAAGGTTCTGGATCAAGCTTGGCCCTACTATTCTATGGGGGGTTACAGATATGGAACTTCACTTGAGAGGAGGGAGGTTGGGACCACTACGGCTCTTACTACCATTAGGCCACTTATCACTTCACTAATAACAGATACGTACAGAGGCTTGACTGGGATGGCCGGATGGTAGGGAAGCTAACAACTGATTATAAACCAACTTAATAAACTACTTACTCTACTAGGTAAGCTACTCTCTCTGGTACCCATACTTCTGATGGTGGATAAGCTACTACTATAGCGACCTTTGCCTCTGGATATAGATCTCGTACTAGCCTTTATAATATAGGGCTAAAGGATATGCTATTGATAATGCCTCTGCCCAATATAGTAAAGGGCTGCCCTTTTTTTATATATGCAGTCCCTACTATTTTATAGGCTAGCCCCTACTATCTAAAGGCCTAAAATTATATGGGGCATATGGATATGGGACTACGCCTACACTAGGTAATGTACAGAAAATTAGAACAGGGTTAGCTTAGTCTACGACTGGTTCTAGCTAAGCAGTTGCTTCAAGTTGGGTATTATTGGCCAACCATGGAACATGATGCTTGTGAGTTTGTTAGACAATGTTTACCATGTCAGCGGCATGCACATTTGATTCATGCACCAACACAAGATTTGCAGCCCATTGCGCCACCTTGGCCATTTTCATGTTGGGGCTTTGACCTTATCGGCTTAATCACTCCCCTTTCTTCGGATGGACACAAGTACATAATAATTGCCACAGAGTACTTCACCAAATGGGTTGAAGCGATTCTACTCACTCTAACTACTGGCATTTAAATATCCAAGTTCATCCTTTACCACATCATTTGCCACTTTGGCATACCATCTACCATCTTCATTGACCATGGCACACCTTTTGAAAACCAGCATGTGGATGATCTATGTGCTAGACTCCACATCCATCACTGTTTCTCCAGTCCATATTTCCCTCAAGGAAATGGCCAAGCTGAGGCAACCAATAAAACTATCTTAAAAATCCTCAAGAAGGTTGTCAATGATTCTGGTCATGACTGGCACCTCCAAATCAATCCTACCCTTTGGGCCTATCGTACTTCTTATCGCACTCCCATAGGCACCACCCCATATTCCCTTGTATATGGTGCTGAAGCCATTCTACCGATCGAGGTTGAGCTCCCATCATTGCGAGTCTTCATGAAGAACTACACCACTGATGAAGACTATCATGTGGCCCATCTCACATAGCTAGACCTGTTAGATGAAAAGAGACAACAAGCCTATGATCACCTAGTTGCATACCAGAATCGACTCAAAAGGAGTTATAACAAGAAGGTCCATCCCAGACAATTTCAGGTTGGTGACATGGTCCTCAAAGAAAATCAGAAAGTCCAAGCAAACAGAGAAAAGAAAGGCAAGTTTGAGCCTACTTGGTTGGGCCCCTATGTTGTCATAGCATGCTTCGGCTCTGGAGCTTATCAGTTATCTACACCAGAAGGTGAGCCTTTGAATGATCCAATCAACATCATACATTTGAAGAGGTTCTATGCCTGAACCAGATCTACATATTCAAAAAATCCATAAAAATTGGAAAAAATAGAAAAATACAAAAAAAGCAAAAAGAAAAAGAAAATAATCGTCCAATGGTGAAAACTTGGCAATTCAAGCGCCTTGGACAAGTATGTTGGTGAAAACTTGGCAAATAGGCGCCATACATAGTGGACCGAGTCATTATCTATCAAACTCCCATCCCCCCCATCCCAACATCTCAATCCTTTTTCACCCATCCCCATCCCCATCCACCATCCCCCAGCATTCCTCTTTTTCATAATCCTCTAGCAAATCCGCAATCCTACCTGCACATATCTTGTACCATATCTTGTATCATATCCTGTATATCTTGTATAGTGAGATCTTCCTATCCCCAATCCTGAGCTTCTGTACATATTCATTGTATCTTGTTTCCCGTCCATTGTACATATCCTCGTGTCTTGTTGTACATAGTCCTTGTCAGTCCTGCAACAGCATTTGATCAGAACACTTTGTCCTACCCAGCCTTGTACTTCAGCAACATTAATTGTCAAATATTCTTGATCACATCGATTATTCTTTGACTTCATCATTTGCCAGTGAACAACAACACTCATTCTCTCATCAATCAGCGGGTCCTTGAGGATGTATCCTTCCTCCTGTCCGATCCAATCTTCCACCCATCACACTAGGTCCGTGTCGATGCATCCTTCCACACGTTCAGACCAATCTTCCCACCATCAATCCCATCCGTCACATCAAATCTCTCTCTCCTTGGCAAAGGATGTCCTTTTGGAGTTCTCATTTTGGTCTTGGATTCTATCCTTTGGATCTTGTTAATCTTTTACGGCTTCTCATTGTTCTCTACTCAAGGTCGCCACGATCCTTTATATCATGGTGCATTGCGAATGAGGATAATCTAGCGCAAGGTCTTTTGATCTTTTGCTTCTGCCTGTGAGTCAGTCATGTGTTTGTGGTTTCTTCAGCATCGTTTCCACCATGCTTCCTCTTGGGTTCATGCGTGATGCTGGGGCAACCCTGCGTGTCTTTTTAGCATCAGTCCTATGCAACGTTGGTGACAAGGCCTCGTGATCCTAATATCCTTGGCAGGTCTCTTGCATTGCTATATTAAACTAGGTTGTGCTCTCCACATTTGCACTTGGAGCTTCCCCCAATCCCCTGCATCTTGCATCATATCGATTAATCTTGCATCTTGCATCTCTCATGTAGCTGCATCTTGCATTTTGCATTCCATCTCATCTTGCATTCACCCATCTTTGTTCCTGGAAGCTTGGTTATTTATCTCCCCTGCTTCCTCAGTCCTTCCTTCTTTGTTTCCTTTCAAGAAAATTCCACAACGTTTACTCCTTGCATTATTTTCTCGAGGGGGCACAACCCATCATTCCTCTAAATTCTAGCTTTGGGCATCTTATTTTCTTGCCTTTGACGCCATGCCACTTGCGACATCGCATCAAAGAGGGGCAAAATGTAGACACCTAAAAATCCTTTAGAAAATAAAGTATTTTTATTTTCTAAAAAATCCCTGATGACATCATCATTAATTAATTAATTAATTTATTTTTATGTCATTAAATCCCTTTATCTTAATTAAAAATATTTAATTAAGAAATCCCTCCCAAAAATGTTTAAATCTTATTTAAACATTATTCCCCTATTTATTAATTATTTAATAAATTGACCAAAAATTCCAAAATAAATAATTTATTTATTTTTTGCCCAAAACTTGGCCAATTTCCTTAAGACCACTAACCTCTTCCAGAATCTTCTAATCCTTCTTTAATTTTGATTAAAGGCTAATCCCATCATTTCCTAACCCTAATCCCAACTCAAAATATTTAATTAAGATTAAATATTTAATCCTCATATTTATTAAATTCATTTTAATAAATATTCTCAAACCTAAACCATGGAAATAAATAAATTTTTATTTATTTCCTAAAATCCATGTTTATCCTAAGGAAATTCTAGACTCTTCTAGAAAGTCCTAACCCTAATCCTAATCCTAATCTCCCCCCCTAATCCTGTCACATTCCCTAACCAAGGTTAGCAAAATCTTAAGCTTAACCCAAAGTCAACAAACTTATAGAAACTTCTCTTACATGCATTAAGTGCATTTAAGGCCTCCTTATCCCTCTTACATGCATTAAGTGCATTTAAGGCCTCCTTATCCCTCTTACATGCATTTAAGAAGCCCCTCACCCCTTTCTTACACCCTTTGACCCTAGGCACATTTTCCAAATTGTGCTTATCCCTCCCATCTTTCAACCCAATGCCCTTATGACACTTGCCACAAGGAGGTGGCCCTGAACTAGCACAATCCATGTGCTCCCCTTTGAATGAATCTTGGCCTCTCTTAAGGATTTTGATCCTGGCCACTCGTTCCTCCTCCCCAAATCCTATAAATGCTCCTCATTTCCAAGAGCAAAAAAAAAAACCATTCACCTTTCATTTCAAGCATTGTTATCATGCCCATTTAGCTCTAGACTTAAGCATAATCATCTTAATCTAGCTTACTTGCAAGCATTTTAGCTCATCCTAATTTAGTAATAATGGATTAACATAGTTTATTTCCTCATTTTACATAGCATATCATCATCATCACATCTCTATTTGGCTTAAAATCAATCTTAGCATAAACATCATGTAGCTTAATATTCATTTCAGCATCATTTGATCCTTGAGGCCTTATGGGCAAATCAGGTGTTCTATACCTGTTTTGTGCCATTTTTCTGGGTTTTCATGGATCTCAATCCATCCTAAAATACATAAGGAACATGCTCCAAGTGCTTAGAGAGCACACCCACATCCTTTTAAGCAAGAGCAAATCAAACAGTGCTTGGGTGCACCTGTTTAAGCTCAATCTGAGGTGGCTTAGTTTAGAGTTTTACTTATTTTTTGATTGATTTCATGCTAGACTAAAAATCTAATCTTTGTTTGGCTTGAGTCTTTTAAAACAGGTATCCTCAAAAGCCTTGTCCACACCTATATAGCTTGTCAGTCAAGAAAAATGACTATATCTAATGGAGTCAACACTAAGAATCTGACTCTATATTCCCCAGCTCAACCTCTATTGCAAGATGACTAGATAGTCTAGCTAGAGTTGGATGATGCTGAACTTGAGGTCAATTCAATCTGCCAGATAATGATGATATCCCAGGAGCCATTTGTAGCCTCTAGGGGAGAAGATGAGATAATTTCCTCCATTATCATTAATGAATATGGAGTGCATTCCCAAATGTGTTCCCAAGTGGACTGTGTTCTGGAAACTTTGTTACCACCTCCAAATGCTCCACAGTATTTAGAAACTTCACAATTCCTTCATACATTATTTCCTCATGAAATGGAGTCTTTTCCAGTTGCTCAGTTGTCTATGGCAGAAAATGTTATTAAGCTAGAAGTTAGTCCAGGACAGGAATTAAATATGAGCAGTCCTTTTTCACTCTCTCAGTAGAAAGTTGTCTTGTAGCTTCTACAAGAACATCAACAAGATTTTGCTTGGGATTATATTGATATGAAAGGCCTGGATCCTAAAATTTGCACTCATAAAATCTACATTAGTCCTAAATACAGACCTATTCACCAACCTTAAAGAAGGGTTAATCCAGCTTTAAGGGATATAGTTAAGAATGAGTTGCAGAAGTTGTTAAATGCTGGCTTCATTTATCCCATTTCTGATAGTCAGTGGGTCTCTCCTCTCATTATCATACCCAAGAAAGGAGGAAAGTGGAGAGTTTGTGTCGACTACAAGGAGCTTAACTCAACTACTAAGAAGGACCACTTTCCATTGACATTCATAGATCAAGTCCTTGATAACCTGGTTGGTAAGAAATACTTATCTTTTCTGGATGGATTCATTGGTTATAATCAGATACAAATAATACCTAAGGACTAGGAGAAGACAATTTTCACATGTCCATGGGGAACATTTTCCTATTAAGTGCTACCTTTTGGGTTGTGCAATGCTCCTGCCATTTTATAGTGAGTTGTGATAAGTATATTCTCTGATATATCTATTGATTGCATGGAGATTTACATGGATAACTTTACCACATATGGGCATTCTTTTGATGAGGCTAAGGAAAACTTGGAAAAAGTCCTTCAAAGATGTTGTGACTACAACCTTTCTCTCAACAATGAGAAATGCTTCATGATGATGGAAGAAGGGGTTGTCTTAGGGAATTTCATATCTTCAAAAGGTATTCAAGTGGACCCTGCCAAGATTGAAGTGATTAGCACATTGCCTACTCCAGCAAAACAAAATGAAGTGCAGAGTTTTCTTGGGCATGTCAGGTATTATAGAAGGTTTATAAAGGATTTCAGTCAACTTGTAGCACCACTATATAACTTGCTCAAAATGGATGTTGAATTTGCTTGGGACTCTGAGTGTGCAAAGTCTTTCCTGCAACTTAAGGAAGTTCTCACCACAACACCGGTTTTGAGAGGACCTAATTGGGGCTTGCATTTTCACATTCATAATGATACCTGAGACTATGCTATTGGTGCCATACTTGGTTAGAAGGTGGACTCAGCTGAGCATGCTATTTACTTTATTAGTAAAAATTTGCAAGGTGTTGAGTTTAATTACACTGTCACTGAAAAAGAACTACTTGTAGTCATCTATGCCCTTAATAAATTCAGACACTACATTACTGGATATGAGATCTATGTGCATACCGACCATTCTACTATTAAGTACCTCATGAACAAGCCTGCAATCTTCAGACGACTGGCTCACTGGTTGCTCCTTATGTAGGAGTTTGACATCACCATAGTAGACAAACCTGGTAAGGCCAATGTGGTAGTTGATTTCCTTTCTAGGTTGCATGTCCCTGATGATCTTGTAGCCATTAATGATAGTTTTCCTGATGAGCATCTCTTTCTACTATCTACACACAATCCTTGGTATGCCGATATTGCCAATTATCTCACCATTGGTAAGACACCAGCTCATTTCTCTGCTAAAGAAAGAAGATTGTTGACTGAAAAGAGCTTTAATTATTCATGGAGTTCTGGATTCATGTTTTATACTAGTCCTGATCAAGTGACTAAAAGATGCATAAGAGAGGATGAAACATATGATATCCTTAGGGCATGTCACGATGAACCTTGTGGTGGACATTTTGTTTCCAAAATAACAACATTGAAGATCTTGACTATAGGCTACTACTGACCCAGTTTACACAAAGATGCTGCTCAGTACACCAAAAAGTGTGACAAATGCCAACACATGGGATGACCTACTGAGATAATAGAAATTCCCCTACAACCATAGGTAATTGATGTACCCTTTGATAAATGGGGGATTGACTTTGTCGGTCCTATTGAGCCATCTTCACAAAGTAAATCCTATATCCTTGTATGCACTAACTATATTACAAAGTGGGCTGAGGCTAAACATATGAAGCACCCAAGGGATAAAAATGTTGCAAAATTTCTTTATGATTTCATTTTCACAAGATTTGGGGTACCTAGGGAGCTTCAATCTGATCAAGGTCCTTAGTTTACTTCTAATTTGATAGCTTCCCTGATGGAAGAGTATAACATAAGGCATGGTAAATACTCACCATATCACCCCCAAGCTAATGGGAAGGTAGAAGTTACCAATCGGGAGTTGGAATTTATTCTCACCAAAACTGTAACTATCCATAAGAAAGATTGGGCCACACGACTTCCTGAAGCTCTTTGGGCTTACCGGACTACCTGGAAATCTACAACTAACTTCACACCATTTGAGCTTGTCTATGGTCGGTCTGTAGTTATGCCTGTAGAATTCAAACATAAGACACTGAGGATAGCTCTTGATCTTGGTATGGATCTCACTACAGCACAACAAGAACGGATACTGAGCTTGAATTGTCTTGATGAATGGCGTAAATTTGCCCTACACAACCCAAAATTGATACAACACTAGTGCAAGCAATAGAAGGACAAGTATATTAAGGATAAAATCTTTTTTGTTGGTGATTAGGCACTCCTCTATGACTCTCTGTATCAGCATAATCTAGGAAAATTTCAAACCAGGTGATTAGGACCGTATGAGATTATAACAGTATTTCCAAATGGCGCGGTCCGTCTTTCCACAGTTGATCTAGTTCGGTTCAAATTATTAATCAATGGTCATAGGTTGAAGTTATATCACAAACCCTAGAGTAAGGAAGAGTTCCTGTAGCAATTCTCATCCTCTGCTAGTGATACACTTCCTGTAGCCTCTTGTAATGAGCTTTATGCTCATTTGCCTTCCTCACTCTAAAAGTCCTCATCACTTTCATAATAAACGCTTTCTTCACAAAAGTTACTTCTCCATAATAAAATTCCATTTTATTTTGTGTCTTTCACCCACCCATTTTATTTATTCTTCATTCATGGATAACAACGACTGCCACCTCAGTAACAATTCAAGTTCGTACACTTTCCAAGGTATGTAGCTTTAATTTGTTTTTCCAATTTTTTTTCATATGCCTTGTCACCTGTGCAAGTGTGGGACCACTTGCCTAATTTAGCTAGGGGGGAATTTATATCATTTTTATCATTATCTTCATGAAATCTTTATGTTTATTCTTTTATCATGTCGTACTTGCATTTCTTGTCATGATTTGACAATTTTTTAAGAGTTCTGTGTTGCGTTGTTATTTCACACATATCAAGTGAGGGCGGTGAGTACATGTTAAGTACAAAGCCTATGAATGAGTAATTATGAGTAGTTAAGAGCTATTATTGATTTGCGTTCATATTACTTATGAGCTCATTTTCCAAACTGCACTGCTAGAACTTTCCATGTTTGAAACCTTCTTGTAACTTGCCTTTTCAAGCCTCCTTGTCCAAATTTGTTCTTGACTATTTTGATCTCCTGCAAATCCATTTTGGGTATTTTGACAACCTGAAGATGGGGGGTGACCTCATTCGTAGGGATCCCAATGTGCATAATATCCCGTTAGAAGACCAAGCCTGCAGGCCATATTTTTAGGCAAAAGGTTGGCTGGATTATATCCAAAAGCTAACCAGTTGGGATGATGAAGTGGTGCTGTAGTTTCTGAGCTCATTAAAAGATAGAGTGGCTACATTCAAGGGGTTGAGGGTACCATTTTCCCAAGCAATTTTGGTAGAATTTATGGGGTTGCCGCAGGAAGGGGAGGAATTTGTAGAAAATTTTGATCCGACCACGTCCAGGGCTCAATTCACCTGCATTCGGACCCACCTCTTGAGGTTGACCATAAATAAGGTACATACAAATTGTCTCTTCCAGAGCCATTTAGGTAATGTTTAGTTCATGTCATTAGATATTTTAATTGTGAGGGATGACATTCATACCTGCATTCCTTTCATTTTAAATTTTTGAACTATCTAAGGCATGACAATAGGCCCATCAACGTTCCTAGTTTCATGTTTAGCATCTTGTCAAAGTAGGTCACTCTAGTACAGGAGGGTAAATGTAATTTTGTCTCACATCACTGTTTAATCAAATTGGTAGTTGAGAAAGCTTTAAGGGAGTAGTCAGAAATCTCTTGGGATGAATTTCTGCTGCAAGGGTTTAAAGAACCAACCCCAGAACCTATTGGGCGAAGAGTGGGGCAGAGAATTCAAACTGATAAAGGGGTTAGGAAAATTATTATTGAGCTTGGACAAGGTTCTTTTTCCAAGAAGAAATCTAGGGTTAGGACTCCTAATTCCCCTCATTCCTCTACTTCAAGGTCAGTTCATGAAGAGGAAGAGGAGACTTCTGCAGGAAAGGCTGAAGCTGCTCCTATGACGAAGAGGGTTTCTTAGAAAGACAGGAATAAGAAAAATAATCTTGGTACTAGTAAATAGACTAAGGAATCTTCCCCTGTAGCCACAAGCACTTCCAAAAAAAGGAAAGTTCCAAAAAAGAAGGAAGAAACTCCGTTAAGAAGAAGTACTAGGAGGAAGTCAAATGTTGAACAAGAAGCTTCTAGGCAAAAAGAAGAAGTCTAGAAACATTCAGCAAGAAGCTAAAATACAACCTAAAATTTTTGAGTAAGAAGAACAAGGGCATGAGATTATGCAGCAGGAAACATTTGAAGGGTTTCCTGATATTGAAACAGAACAAGTTCCTGATAAGCCAACAAATGCAGAAGTCATTATAATCGGTGATGACTCCAGCTCTGAAGAGCAAGCTTATGTATTTCAGAGAAGAGGTTCAACCTCCAAGCATCCTCAGGAAGATGACAGTTGCAATGACTCAGATAGTGATAACTTAGATAGTTATATAATGGAAGAAGATGAACCAATATTTTCTCCTACAATAGAGAGGAGTCCATATGAAGAAAACCCTGATATTGATGCAGACCTTGTTAATAAGGTAGTGGAGAAAATTCTAAATGAGGGTTTAGATAAATTGGCCTCTATTGCACAACAATGCTCTAATACTGAGAGATCCATAGTAATCTAGACAGATCCTTTGAAAAAGGCAAGTTCTAACAATGGTAAGTCCCCTGTTCCTAAATAAATAGAAAATTCTTGCATTAGTTCTATGCCAGATCAGTTTGGTTCAACATCTTTGTTATCAATTATTTTTAAATTGTCTAAGCAATTAGTTTATGAGAGAGAGCAGTGGAAGCAACAACAAAAAGAGTTAAATTGAATTATAGATCAACATTTTTAGGAGACTATTGAGCAAGAGGAGAAAGTAGAACAACTATAAGAAAAAATTACCAAAGTTACATCCCTTATTCCTGATCTGATGGGTTGTAGGTCCCCATCTCCTGTCTATGCCCTATTCCTCAAAGAACAATTGTTGAACTATCAGATGACCTGCATTATGCAAGATAGATCTCCCTCATTGCTAGAGCCTACTCATTTTTCTCAAGATTTCAATAATTCTCCTATAGCCATTCAAAATCTTCTGTGTGAATTCTTCCTCCACAATCTAGCAGTTCCAAATGACCGAGTTTGGAACCCCTTACTATATGTTGGGGATATCCAGATTAGGGCCCTTATGTCTTGGGTATAGAATGTGATTAGTTGGGACACTCAAGCAAAGTTGTATAGGTATTTAGAATAAGAGATTCCTCTATATCTGAGACCTAAAGCCAAAGACCCTAAAACTTGCTATTATGATTAGTTAAGAATTTCCCCCTCTGGCTCAGGCAGCAAGCTCATCTATCCACTTAGGAATGCAACATTTAATGAGTATGAGAAGTTAGTCGATTCTAAGTTGTCTATCGCTACCAATGCTATTCAGTAGCATTGGATTAGTTTAACCAAGGAACTAAGAGCTAAAGAGCCACATTCACCCCTCAATTTTAGCATGGCACATAGGAGGGCACCTTCATACATCTCCTTGGGCAGGACACAATAAATTTTTGGATTCCACTTACCTTTTAGCTGCCATTGATGATGTCTCCTCTCTTAGCAAAATCAGAAAATTTGGACAGTTATGATATGAAGGGAGAGGAAGAAAGGTGGAAAAGACATAGAGAGACAAAGGGATTCTATTGGAGCTTTGCCAAAGGAGGTTATGGATAGAAGACAACTGTTGATTACAGATTGACAGCCAGGTTGAAGAATTTTATGTTTGCTATGGGACCAGTAAAAAACTAAGTTGGGGGAATAATGAGTCTAGTTTATGGATTGTTTTGTTTATGATTTTCTGAGTCTAGACTTAAATATCTTATGGTTTTCATAAATACTATGCAGAATTTTATGTTTCTATGCTTTAGCCATGTGTATATCTGATACTTTTGAAACTAAGGGAAAATACTGAATATATATATATATATATATATATATATATATATATATATATATATATATATATATATATATATATATATATAGACTAATGGATATTATGATGAAATTTGCTATTTCTCTTCTCTAGTGTTAATGGGTACTGTTCTTGAAACCGTATGACAAGGATGGGTTAAAATAGGGAAAAATTATTATAAATCTTTGCCTTGGATTTGTGTTGCGGATTTTGGTATGCTAACCTTTTGTAGGGGAAGAATAAGTCAACAAGGAGTAAGGACTCAATGATGAAGTGGTTCCTTTAAGGTGAATAACTATTTCCAAAATTTATCATGGCTCCACTACTTCCATAACCTTGCGGTTGTTGTCACAGACTGGGTCAATCCAGTTATCGAGTGTTCCTATATTCTTGAAGCACTAAATATGGTTTATCCTCTTGCATAAATGATGTTGTCATTCTGATAACTGAAGTTGTTATGTTTATGTAATGAAGGACCTAATTTTTAGGTGTTCTATTTTCTCAATTGCTTTTAAATAAGCTAGAACTGATGATTCCGAGTTAGTTATATGTTTTGAGGAGTTTATATTGTAATTCAACAACAAAGTGAATACACTTTGATATTCCATCTTGTACTTGTGTTTTGTTAAATGAATATATGATAGTTCCAGATTTTAACATCTGAGTTTTAGATCTATTCACACTTCCGTGTGGGCCCACACAAGAGGTGAATTCCCTGTTCATGTTCAAGTAGGACTTAGTTAAGTTTCTTTGAAGTTGATAAGTACTATTGCTCCTGTAGCCATTGGTAGCAGAACCATTGGCTGTTTCCTGTAGCATATATTTACTTTCAAAGTATTAATTAGTTTACTACTAAGCATTTCCTTTAAGTTGTGAGTTAAGTTGTAGTTTCAGTTCTTAGTATAAATCTTCTGCAGCAATACCTTTACTTTAGTAGTGATGACTTTTGAAGAGAACTAAAGCATAGACCTTGCAACCACCATCTCAAGTTCACGTTCTTAGATTGATACATTTAATGAAGTCCAACATGATATTCTAAGTAGACATGTGATAATTTTGAGCAATGAATCACTGTGAAAGGATGTCCAATCCTTGAAGTTACTAGGGTATTATTCTGACCAACCAATGATCAAACTCCTAGACTTATTATCCATTTTGTTTCATTTCTTTTCATGAGCATGCTTAGAAACCTCAAAGGGGTCACCTCCCAAGAGCTTTATCATAGCTTGAGGGACAACCCAAAGTGGGAAAAATACAAATATAGCCTCTTCCAACCCACTATAAATAAAGTATCTTCTTGAGGTTAATGATTCAAAGGGAAAAATTATTTTGTGTCTAGTCTCCTCTGGGGTCTATAGGACCTAAATAGTGTTTGTGCTACCACAAGACCTTATATAATTCATATAATACTTTTGTAAGGAATCCTTACTAAGAGCCTGGTTAAATTGACAATCCTACCCTTTCAAGCCATGTTGAACCACATTGACCATAGATAGCTTATTTGAAGTGATTTAATGTAAAATACACGTGGAAATTAACAATAATATAAACTTCATGTGTAGCATTAAAGGGTGAAAAACAAGTATTTTTGTAATTGTTGTATTTGAAGATACATTTATCAGAAAGAAAACATCCATTAAGATTCAAAACTTAACTAAAAACATTCAAATTTCACACATTTTTGAACCACTGAGTCAACACAACACCTATGATAAACTCTATAATGCTTACTAGCTATTCTATAATGCCTCTAAAATATTATGTGATGCCTATTTGAAATTTTGCAATGCCTGTCAAAAGTCATGTAACACCCACAAACAGTCTTGTAGCATTGTTAAACTTGAAGTAACACCTAGTAGTAATAAAATAATGCCTATTCAAATCCTAGTGCCTGATGTTTACCATGATAGCGCATGTTAATAATAAAATAACTCCTACTAGTATTTAAAAAATGCCTAGTGACAGAGGCATCAAAATAGTGATCATTTTTGAAACTTGTCAAATTAAACTAAAGGTATTTTTGAATACCCTTTTATGAGATTAGTCTTTTCCAATTGAGATAGATTTGAAATTCACCATTCCTATAATTTTTGAGAGAATTGAGGACCTTCCAAAATGTTTCAAAATTCATCAAAATAATAGTGAACCTGTTCAATTATCTTCAAGCCTTACATTTCTGGAAGTTTTCCATTAAAGGGTACCTGGTCCTTTCACTAAAAACTAAAGAGGGAAAGATTATCAATCAAGATCTTCATTTTAGAGATAAATATTTCTCTATTAGGTCTTCATAAAAAAAATTGAATTTGATCCTAATAATATTGAAACTTCAACATATCAATTTTTCAAACAATACTAAAGTGAATATTAAATCGCATCTTTCTTTAAACAATTTCTCAAACAATTTTTTAGACAATACTAAAGTGAAGGTTAAATCTCAACATGTTGATTTTTTAGACAATATTATCTACCAAATGGTTGTGCTCTAGGTGATGTACAATATTTATCCATCCTAGGAAGTATATTGTGGTAATGAATTATGTATCCTTGCTCTAGTAATGATGGTATATCTTTTTGGTACATCTATGGTATTTAGTTGGTACAAAGATATGAAGATTAGATGGATATCATTAGATTAGAGCTTATTCTGGGTATCTTTGTTATCCAAACATTCATATAGTTTGTGGAAGATTTTGGTATGTTTGTTGTATTCAATTTTGGACAGGTTATATCCTTTGGTTGGTGCTAAATTTTGTGGTGATCAAGACATGGTCTTGGTTGTGGCATTCCTATCAAATTCAAGATATATTTCATATGTTATATTTTAGTGATTGTGTTGTGTAGTGTATTTATCTTATGTATGACCTATCTTTGGGTCATGTGGTAGATTGGTATGGATTTCTCATATGTGCGACCTATCTTTTAGGTCATGTGCTAGAATGTTGAACTTTATTGAATATCTCAAGATTACTTTTTGCATTCATGCGAACATGTTTTGATAGGATGGCTTATTTTTATTGTTCCAATAAATATATATTTATCATGCTTTGATATGATGAATTATTTATATTTTTCTAATATATTTGTATTTTTATAGAACATATATTTGGATTTGAGGATGTGATTAAGTATGCTAAAGTTTATATGATACAAGTATAGTGATGTGAATGAATACTTGGTGGAGAAGTGTGTGAGATGAATAAAGAGAGAAAAGGATAATAGTAGAGGTAGAGGAAAGATAGTAAGAGGAAGGATTATTTAGTTTTGTAGAAATTTGTTGAAGATGCAAAACTATAGGTTTAATTTTGTTTGAAACATCTTTTTATAGTCAATCACTTTTGTATTCAAGGAAGTTAGCCCAACTAGTAGTGAGCCTTACTTGCAGTGAGAAAACTAGGAGCGAGCCCTTGTAAAAATCACCTTGACTAGTGTCACCTCAACCAATTCCAACTTAACCAGTGTTTATATTCATGAGAATTAGTTTCTCCATAGTTTTTTCCCATGTTGGGTTTCCACGTTAAATCTAGTGTTCTTAGTGTATAGTATTTATGTGCTTTATGCTCTTGTAATATAAGAAATGGTGAGCAATGATAGGATGTAGATCACTCACCAAATCTTGGAATACATTAGAATGCAAGACCTCCAACAAGGAAAATCCAATTAGGACAACCAAGAAAGTAAAGGTGCCAATGCGTGATCTATATAATGCAGGTTTTGGATTCTTTTGTGATGGGGATGATAAGGAAATGTTTAAAGTGATATGATATATAAGTATGATTGTATCATTATAAAATGGAAGAACTTCCATTTAGGAGTGGTTTAGCCCTCCGAGTAAGTGGTTTGGGGTCATGTCAAATGCCTTGAATGGGTCTTTGACTTAGATTTGGCTTTTTCCCCTATCCTCCCCTGTTTTCCACTTCTTTCCTACCTGTTTCTTGCATCTTGCTCTAAGATTTTGAGGTTCTTGATCTCAGGGTTAAGGTTGACCTTCTAGGTCAAGGTCGACCTCGACCCTGACCTAGCCCTGACCCTAACCCAGGGTCCATATTTAAAATTCCAAAGATTTCTGGATGTCGGGGTTAAGAAAGAATTATTTCCCGCTTTCGGGTCGGCTATTTCTGGCTTCAAAATGGTAAAATCTTAAAATATATTTAATTTAGGTCCACTCATAGGAGTATAGGCCTAATGGGAATTTATTTCTCATATGTCAGCCTCTCTAGAAGTTTGTGCCCTTGACTAGTATATAAGGAAGCCTTCTCCTCTCATTTCAATTCAAGTGATCATCGATTATAATCAAATCAAGCAATCAAGAAGGAGAAAGGAAGCAATCATCTATTTTAAAGCATTCAAGATTCAATTCATCAAGGAGATCCATTAGTAATCCATTGAAGGATTCAAGCTCTATGGAGACCTCTTATTGAAGATTTCTCCATCCATATCCATTCAAGCTTCTTCCTATTCCAAGATCCATTCAAGATTGGTGTTGAAGATCTAAAGACAATTTATTTGAGACATCTTAAATCCTACATCCTATAATTCTACATCTATTTGGAGCATCCATACTTGTGGATTCAAGGATTCAAATCTTCCACAAGGGTTTCAACATAAGCAAGGTGAATTGTTCCATTTACTTTGTTTATTACTGCAAATTCAATTCTATTTCAAGGTTAATCCCAAAATCAGGGTTTGACCAAGGCAAAATCCTCATCCAAACAACAAAACCATTTTTTCTTACAGGTGCAGGTGTGTAACAATGAATTATAGAGAAGATTTAGATACCCTTTTCGACAAACTTTCAGGATCCGCGAACATAATTTTTGTCAGAGCTATGCAGGTCAAGGTTGACATAAAGGGGTCAATGTCAACCTTCATTTGGGTCAAGGTAAACCTGGATTAGAAAAGAAAATATTTCTATTTTTTCTTTGTCTTTGTGTTTTAGCTCTAGATTTGGTTGCAAAATTTCCAGAAACTCAGTACAGACACCAGAAAACAATAATTTCCAGATCTGCTATACTTTGAGGTTAGTATTTGTCTTCAATCAATTTCAATTAAGATTTCAATACTCTCTTCCAAAAATGGAATGTAAGGTTTTCCTCTTTCTCCTTATTACTAATCGATTGATTCATTTATGCACTGACTATTTTCTTGTGGTTAATCAATTTGGATCTTTCCTTTGGGAATTTGGGGTTAAGAAGAGAATCTTACCTTCCCCAATTCATCTATACATAAGAGGACACATTCTCCTTTTTTTTATTCTTTACAATGATATATGAAGGCAAGCGTAAGAGGGAAATAGGAGAAATGAACTTACCTTAGAGAAGGAAGAGGAAGATTGACTTTCAGATATGAATTTGACTGTTGTTGGGATGTCAAATTTAGGTGTAACTCTAGATCTAGGCCTTTGACATCTGTAATTTTCCAATGTGTAAATTTTAGCCAAAAACTGGGGGAAGAGGTTGTCAAAGTTGACCTCATCTGGGAATAGGTCATGAAATTCAACCTAGTCCTTTCAAGTCCTAATCTGATGAAAATTGCACAAGGTTTGTAATAGGTTTTGAGACTCCCTAGTTTGTCTCCGCAACTTCTGAAACTATTCTTGTACATAGAAAAGAATGGGAAAAGGTTATGAAAATGAGTTTTCCTTGGTCAAACCCATGTATAGGAATCAACCTTGAAATGAAATTGAAATTGCATAAAGGAAAGAAATGTAAACAAGATAAATGTAAGCTTCACCTTGCATGAGAACCTTCACGAATGGATGTAGAAATCAGTCAAATCCATGAAGATGCTTGTATGTATGCTTGTATTTTAGAATCAAGGATACCTTTACAAATGCATACATCTAAATTTTCCAAATCCTAGATCTTGAATGAATGTATTCTTAATCACCTCAATGGAGAAGGAGAGAGAATACAAGATAATGCATGGATATTCTTTCTTGCTTGTGAATTCCTCTACTTGGCCATCATGGGAGAGAAATTTGCATCAATGAGATAAGATTTCCTTTTCTTTAATGTATCTTGAAGAAATGGAGACATGGAAATCCTAGATTGGGTGCTTGTTTTCAATTCTTGAATCCACCACTTCAATTACACAACTTAAATTGCTTGAGAACTTGACTTTATTGCACTTAATCAATTAATTTCTTGCACACAAATTGGATAATTAGAGATTATGTGATGTCAAAATGAGAGGAGAGAGTCCCATTTTATACTCATTTTGGGATTCAATATAACTCTAGGTGAAACAAAAATATAGAAACTAGAAGAAAACCCCACCATCGAGTCCTAAACCAACTTCAAGGAAAAAAAATAGGACCAAGTCATCATGGTTGACCTAGTCCATGAGTATGTCATCATGGACAACCTAGTCCAAGACTAGGTCATCCTATTCGATGTATTCTAGGTGTTTTTCCTCAAATTTTCTCAGGACTTATGAGAGTGTGATAGAAAGTGGAGGGAGAAATTATAGGTTGTTGGGATCAAGAAAAATGGTCATTTGGACCTCAAAATCACCAAAATGGGGTCCAAAATTTCCTAGAGTCTCTAATTATGGGTGCTAACTTTTTATGACAATATATTTAGCCCCTACTTTAGTAGGAGTATGAGACAAACTCATGTTGACAATAAAGTAGATCAAATGCATAGGATGATCTCATCAAGGTCAAGGAGATGAAGAAATATCAATCTTGCAAGTGACTTAAGTCCTCATCAAATACAAAACCAAAATAAGAGAGGCATCACTCGAAAGAGAGAGAGGAAGAGAGAGAGGGTGTGATTACTAGCCCAATAAGAGTTTATCTAATTGTGAACCACATAATGAAAGCACCACAAAAGATGGAACTGAAAGGTCTAGAAAGCTATGTTATGCTAGTTCAATCCATCAAAAAGGATCAGTCCTTAAGGAAAGTGTATCCAATAAAGGATCTAGAACATGAGTGATCAGTTCTAAGAGAAGGTAAGCTTCCTTAGGGATCAAAGAAGGAAGGAGGATTACAATTAAGATCCAAAAAGAGATCATTTAAAGGACCAAATGTGTGTGGTCAGTCTAAGGACCAAATCTGTGAGAAAATTGGATCAATGTGTGTGTGAAACATAGAGTGAAGTGTATGCCCCCACATTAAAGTGATTGAAAATGCCTTAATGGGAGAAATTAATTTAACAGAGTATGCAAGCATCCAAAAGAAATGTTTCCAATGTGAAATGCCCCCTAGAAAGAACAAATCAAGGGAAATGAGCACATGCCAAAAGAAAGAAGATAAGGGATCTACCAACTTTGGGTTCAGTGTGATCATATGATAATACATGAGATATTATATCAAAATGAAATTTTATCATTGCCCAAATGTAGTAGAACTAAAATCACACTGGAAGAAAGAACATGTAAGAGTTAGAAAGAAGATTCTTTTTGGGCCAACATCACAAAGACCAAAAAGAATAGGTAGCTACAGTTTTGCATTATCCCAATAAAAAGACACAAAGACACATTTACAAACAATGGAAAATACACGACATAACATGTAACAACATATAGAAGAAGTAAGATACTGTTAGAATGATTTAGAATAACTGAGAGGGAGGGTGAATCAATTATCCTCGTTAGATGTACCAATTCAACTTCAACCAACGTAGATCTATTCAACAATCCACTTGGTCTCTATAGAATATAATCAACAACATAAACTTGTAGTCCACTGTCCAAAAGTAATCAACTTACAGAATATAAAACATAACACATCAAATAGCATTCACACAAGTATGACACCAAGATAGAAACCCAAGGGTTTCAAACATTCACATTGGGTTTCAATATAAAATCCCTCAAGGAAATTTCAAGGAGAGAAGACAACCCAAAATATATATTTTGGGTACCTCTGATAGCATTATGTTTTAAAGTTATAATGGCACGAGTATTGAAGAGCTCATTTTTGTTGAGGTACATGATGATGATCAAGCATTTGATGGTGATATCTATGTTAGAATAATTTTAGAATAACTAAGAGGGGGGGGTGAATCAGTTATCTTTAGGTCCAGATGTACTAATTCAACTTTTAAACTCTTCAACAAACTTAGATCTAATCATCAATTCACTTAGTCTCTATAGAATAGATCAATAACTTAAAACTTGCAGTCCACTGTCCAATAAAACTTTCAACAAAATTTACATCAAATAACATTCACACAAGTATAAAACCAGGATTTAACATGGAAACTTAATATGGGAAAAACCACCAGTAACATGCTACCAAATTTTCACTCTTATGAAGTGAGCTCTATGAGGAGCTAACCTTGTTAAAGGTTACAATATACACTGCTAGGTGTGACCCTATTAAAGGATTTAATCACCCTGTTAGGAGTGGCCTTGTTAGAGGGCTTAAGAACATCCCATTAGAATGACACCTTGATTAAAGGATTTACAAATGACTTTTAGGTCAACCTTGATTAAAGGATTTTAACTAATACAATGGTTAGAAAGTAATAGTAGGTTTTGATCTTAAATATACAACTCACTTTGCAAATACAAATCAATTGTGGCTCATATGTTGATTTAATGGCCTTCATTGTCATCTCCATCTCTGATCTTCTTAGAAATCCCTTCAAGCAATCAACACAATTCTATTCATCTCTTCTCAGCCTTCTGCTTAGGTTCGCCCATCAACAAGATCAACCTCTTCCTCACTCTGCATAACCTACAACTAGGTCATCCTTATACCTCCTTCATTAGGTAGCTTAATATTTTTTCACTTAATCATCTTCATAGATCTTAGGTTTAGGTCAGATTCATCGAATCCTTCCAACATTTTGTTCTCCCCCTTATCCTTCTAGATACTTCTCAAAAGTTCTCCTTGAATCCATAAGAAAATGGTTTACCATGCAGTAAATGCTCCAGGTCATTCATCCTTAACTTCAACACATTTTACATATCCCAAGTATTCAACTATGTCAGCTAGGAATCTCAATCCCTTCATAAACTATAAATTACTGACACCCGGTCATCATTGGATATCTCGGTCATCTCTAAAACTATTCTTCTCGGCAATTAATATCTTCACTTGATTAATACTTTGATACTCAACAATTACTAATGCTCAATCAACACTAAATATGCTCAGCTTATACTGGCACTCGGTCAACACTAGCATCACTCGGCTTACACTAAAGTTTCTTTATCTTCTTCTCTTTTTCTCGCTTAAGCCTAATCTTTCATACTTTCTTTAATAATTTCTTCTAAGCTTCAAAACAACTGACTTCTTCACTTAGTGTTAGAGATAAACAACACATTATCTTTCCAATGTGCCAACTAATCAAGTACCCATTGTATTTTCTCATAACTCAACCTTTCCACTAGGTCTTCTTGTTATCTCCTATTTTCAAATCCTCTTCATCAATCAAAAGATATGGTACTTTACTAGATAGAAACTATCTTACCAGTTAAGGTTTAACATCAATGACAATATAAAAATTATTTCAATTGTAATTTTCAACATATACAAATAGAAGAATGTAAATGACATTATGATTCTTTTATCACCTTGCACCAACAGAGCAACAAGGGTCATTTAAATAAATTTGAACAAAATAGATAACATGCAATACATAAAAGGGGAAGGACATTACAATAGGAAAACACACAGAATCCACTACACAAGAGGAGCTAGTCAAGTGTATCACCTACCCACCCCCATCTCAATCTACAATGTTTAGGGAAGGTGGGAAACTTGCAAGAGGAGAAACATCAAGCATGAAAGATGGAACAATAGCCAATTCCAAACAAGGACCATGCTGCAAAGATGGGTCACTTTGTTTATTAGTAAGAGTGATAGATAATTGTTGTGAAAGCATAGCTGGTAAATCATGATCAATATAAATACTTCCATACATGTTATCAAAATCACTAGCATGAATATCATTATTATCATCAAAAGCATCATCATCAATAGTATCTTCTTCATCCAAATTAATTGTAATAGAATCGTCATATTTGTTCATTTTGATCTTGTTTAAATTCACTTCCTATATTATCTCAAGCATGGGTTGGTCAAAGGGAAGTGAAGCATGAGTAGGTGTATTAGGTGAAGCAATGTTTTGAGAAGTACATTGAAAATCTTGAGCATGATGCTTATGATGGCGGTCACGGGCATGAAAGTTACATTTAATTTGCTAGAAATTTAGTTTTTGAGTCAATATTAATCAACATTGGGTCCTTTTCTTCTTTAGGAGGAAGAATGGAAGGAACCACACTAGTTTGAGAGATGAATTGAGGAGATTGTGTATTGTGTGTGAATGCTTTGCACCTTCATGAAATTAGGATTAATATCTAACAATCTTAGCAAATACAATGAAAATTTAAACTAAGAATTGCATATGAATCCATGACATCTCATGGCTGTCTAATTAGATGTGGTAAGTAGAGCTCTCAGCTTAATCTCCACTAGTGACACTTCTAAAATGAGAAATATGATACTACAAATGCTTATTCTAGCTCACTAACTCTCAAATTGATACAAAGATAATTCAAATGCTCTTGATTGCTATGAAAATGTCTATAATAAGGATGCTTTGCAAATGAATTTCTAAGATGATTATTGATCTCAAAATGCCTCATACTTATAGTAAATTCCAAAGGGTAGGGGGTAGAGTGAATTAACCATGATTTACCTTTGGTTGAGTCAAATACTTTGCAATGTTCATAAATGGGGGGACAATTTAAATGTTTGTCTCAAAGCTTTGGACAAAAGGACAAAATTGAGTGGTTGAGATTGAAACTTTAAAATGAGTGATTGAGATTTATCGTTTTTGAGTGATTTATGTCTTTTTGTCCTCAATTCTCATTGGTTGCTCAACTTTGTTGAAAGATATTAGGATTAATTAAATTCAGTTAATTAATTAAATTTAGCCATGTAAGGGAATAGGTTCATTTTGATTTTTGATAAAAACAACTATACAATTAATTGATTAAAATCAATTATGTAGTGCTTTTCACCCCTTTAAGCTTTGATTTAATTATTTAACATCATTATTTGATTTTTCCTTTGATTTAATTGATTTTGTCCAACTTGATTTAATAAATGTCCATTTTTATTGATTTGATCCTTTTTTATGAGATTTAGTGCATTTTGATAATTTTGAGCCATTTATTGATTTTAGAGCACTTGTCCATTTTTGAGTGTCTACATGTATAAGAAATAAGAGGTGAAATAGGAGCATATAGAGGAGGTTTAGGTGGTGGTGGAAAAATTCCATGTCCAGGGAAAAGAGATGGAACATCCTTAGGTTTCTAAGCTCACAAATATTTTGGACCTTGTAGGCTTGTTATGATTCAAACAGATGGTCAAGACAGGTTTGAGTTGGTTGAGGCATAGAAGGCCAAAAGAAATCAAGGTCAATTGAGTCTTGAGGCACCGAAGGTTGATAAAGACTATGGTCAAAAATTATGATTTCTCCCTTATGAGGAAATTTAAGACATTTATGAATAGGAGAAGCCACAACGTTCATGGAGGTAAGACAAGGAATACCAAATTTGACTTGAAAATGATCAAAAGTTGGGATGATAGTGAAGTTAACATCTAAAGTTTTTCCACCAACTTCAATAGGAAATGAAATTGAAACATGGGGAGGATAAAGGAAACCATTTCAAGTTTGTATAATAACATCATATCGATCATAAGAATCATGTTGTAATCATCTAGTATAAATATGTCGTTCAATTATCATATTCACCATGTAGGTAGGATAAATAAGAACACCATGTGAAGGAAGACCATCAACCCTCGAGATAATGTAGAGGGGATCATTAGGTGCTTTAATTGTCTCAGTAGAGTCAAAGGTAATGCAAGGTTGAGATGGAGGTTTAGGTTTAACTTTCTCAACTTGGTTGACTACATGATTAGCTTCATCAATTTTGTCATTGTAGTCAATGCAAGGGGAAGAAGAAGAAGGTTGTGCAAGATCAATGGTATTGGTTGAATGAGATGGAAAAGGATTGGTGTAAATTTGCAAATTTTGGTTGGGAGGTGCCACTGATTTGTTCCCATTATCATTTTCACCTTAAATAGATATAAAATTATAATCAATAAGATCTTGGATAATAGTTTTTAAATGGTAACACTTTTTAGTATCATGGTCGGGTTTATGATGGTATTGGAAAAAGGCTTTGGGATCAAAGTATTTGGATTGAGGTTTAGATGTGTCAATGGGCTTGATATGACAAAGTGTTAACACTTGAGAATTAATTAATTTCAAAATCACATTATGTAAAGATTTAGAAAGCTGAGTAAAATTATGAGCAATTTTAAAGACATATGACAAAGGAGCCACACCTTTGGATGCTATTGCCACTTGTTCATCAATAATGTAGGATGAATTTTTTTATTTTGATGAAGATTTTAAGTGTCTAAAATTTATTAAAAAATTTAGATGTGACATCATTCTTATCAATGGAAATAAGAGCAACTGGAGTGGTGATCTCAAATTGGCTCACTTGAAGTTGATAATGATGAAGCACTGCACACAATTGAGGAAAATAAGAGAATTCATAAAGAAGGATCGTATCTCTAATGTATTTTGTATATTTGCAATAAAAATACATTGAACATCAATATTAGGCATAGGATAAGAAATATAAGCATGCAAATGCTTAAATATACCAATAAAATCACTTACTTTGCCTTTAATACCTTGCTTACAATGCATTAAATCAGTTAAAGAGATTTGAGGACCGATGTGGTTTTGAAATTGTTGAATGAAATAATTAGAAATATTTTGAAAGGATTTTTTGGAATAAGGAGGCAAATAACAATACCATTGCAAGGCTTTGTCTTGAAAGGTTCTAGTAAACAAATTTTCCATGAACCTATGGTCATGCAAGAAATCACTACACAAAGTTTGAAAAGTCTTAACATGAGTCTATAGGTGAGGAATATCCATAATTTTGTGGGATAAAATCATGGATGATATCCAAAGACAAAGGAAAATGAATGTCATGAGTAGGAATGTTAAACTTGGATTGAGTCATGGAGGCAATTTATTGTTTCAAAAAAGACACAATTTGAACCAAACTATTAATGGTAGAAATGGTAGAGAGGATACTAGGAGGGGAAACATGAGAAATATTAGGAGAATTGTTAGAAATTGAAGGAATAGTTGAATATGAAAAAGGGACACTATGGTAAGTGGGCATGGATGAAGGAAATGAAACACATGACACACTTGAAGGAATATAAGGAATAATAGGATTTTGAAGACTCACATGTGAAGGATTGAAATTTTGAATTGAATTTTTTATGATGGGTGGAGCATAAGTAAACACTAGGAATAGAAGTAGAGATAGGAAAAGAGGTTTCAATATTTGTAGTAGGTGGAATGAGGCCTAAATATTGAGCACAATCCCTAATAGGCTTGGTATTAGTATGAACAAGATGATAAATTCTAGGCAAGATGTTAACATCATGTTAATAATTATGAATAAGTTTCCTTAAGCCTTATATAACAACGAGATCCTTAGGATTAGAGTTTTCTTGACCTAGCCATTGTTCAAACTTTTCAAAGTCATGAGAAATTTTTTGGACTTGGACAGGATGAACCCTTAAGTCTTCATCTTCATCATGAGAAGAATGAGAGGCGTTATTCTACATAATAGGATTGATATCATTAAGATGCATGATGGTCTCATCAAGTTTCCTAGGAAAGAAGGAGATCTTAGGATAAAAGGAACCCATATGTTTATGGCTTCTTCTAACCAGAATGCTATAGGTTGAACTCAAAGTGATAACACTCATGCACAAGGGAATGAAGAAAGATGAAAATTGAAGGTAATATGCAATCCAAAAGAAAGTCTTTCATGAAAGCACATTAACTATAAAACATGTAATGAAAAAGCATATACAAGTAGACTTGATTATGAACATACAATTAAGACTAGATGTAAAAAATGTAGTAAATATGTGATAGAAGTAGTAACTAACATAATACATAAAAACTAGATCTAGATGTCTAAATGAATAAAAAAATGATCTAACAACAAATAAAAAGATGAAATGTCATAAGGTGAGTTCACCAAAATGTAATGTAGGTAAATATAGATGAATAGATTGTAGAAAGATGATGTATATGCATACAAAATAGATCTAGATATCTAAATGCATAAAAAGGGAATCTAACACCACAATTAGAATGGAAATGTAATGAGTTAGGTTCACCAAAATGTAATAATAGGAGATGGTGAGCAATCCTAGGATATATATCACTCACCAAATCTTGGCATACATTAGAATACAAGATCTCCAACAAGGTGAATCTCATTAGCACAACCAAGAAAGTAAAGGTGCCAATGCATGATCTACATAATGTAGGGATTTGGATTCTTTTGTGATGGGAATGATAAGAAAATATAAAAAGTGATATGATATGTAAATATGATCTATGAAAGTAAGTTCAAGAAGGAAATAGGATAAATGAACTTACCTTGGAGAAGGAAGAGGAAGATTGACTTTAAGATATGAATTTGACTGTTGTTGGGATGTCAGAATCAGGTGTAACTCTAGATCTAGGAATCTAATGTTTGTAACTATCCACTATGTAAATTTCAGCCAAAAGTGGGGGACTAGGTCGTGAAAGTTGACCTAGTCCTTTCAGGTCCAAATCTGATGAAAATTGCACTAGGTCTATAACAGGCTCTAAGACTCCTGAATTTGGCTTTGCAACTCCTGAAATTATTCCTATACATATAAAAGAAGGGGAAAAGGTTGTGGAAAGGGTTTTGACTTGGTCAAACCCCTATATAAGAATCAACCTTGAAATAAAATTGAAATTGCATAAAGGAAAGAAACGTAAACAAGATAAATGTAAGATTCACCTTGCGTGAAAACCTTCACGAATGGATGTAGAAATCAGTAAAATCCATGAAGATTATTTTATGTATGCTTTTATTATAGAATAAAGGATTCCTTTAAAAATTCATAGATCTATACTTTCCAAATCCTAGATCTTGAATGGATGTATACTTTATAACCTTAATGGACAAGGATAGAGAAGAAGAGAGAATGCATGAATCTTCTTTATTTCTTGTGAATTACCCTACTTGGCCATCATGGGAGAGAAATTCACATCAATGAGAGAATATTTCCTTTTCTTGAATGGAGTTTGAAGAAATGGAGACTTGGAAATCCTTAGATTGGGTGCTTGCCTTCAAGTCTTGAATCTACCACTTCAATTGCACAACATGAATTGCTTGAGAATGTGACTTTCTTGCACATGAATTAGATAACTAGATATTATGTGATGTCCAAATGAGAGGGTATAGTCCCATTTTATACTCATTTTGGGATTCAATTTAGCTCTAGGTCATCCAAAAATCTGGAAACTGGAAGAAAACTCTGTCATCAGGCCCTAGACCAACTTTGGGGAAAAAAACATAGACTAGGTTGTCATGTCCAACATAGTCCAGGACTAGGTCATCATGGCCAACTTAGTCCAGGACTAGGTCTTCATGGCCAACTTAGTCCAGATTTAGGTCGTCTTGGCCAACCTAGTCCAAGTAGTTTTGCCTCAAAATTTCTTGGGAGTTAGGGGAGTGTGATAGAAAGAAGAGGGAGAAATTATCGGTTGTTGGGATCAATAAAAATGGTCATTTAGACCTCAAAATTATTTAAATTGTTTAAGATTTCTCTAGATTAATTAAGATTGTGAAAAATTATTTTGGAATAATTAAATCACTTCCCCTCTTAGTTATTTAGATTGTTCAATAGGATCAAACTACTTTTGATCTTGAATTTGAATTTGAATTTGATTATATTCTTGTCACACCCACAGAAGAAAGAAATACTCTTGAAAAAATATAAAGACTCAAAGAATGAAGAAAAAGAATCAAAACATTCTCCAAACACACCCACTAGATATGTGCATAGATCATTTAGAGGAACAAATAATTAGAGATAAGGATACAAGTGCTCAAAGAAGAAGAAGATGGGGTATAATAGAAGAAAAATTAAATTGTTATTTTCTTTTCAAAATAGAACCAAACAAAATTATTCTTAAGCTAATAAGGATGAAATTTGGATAAAGGCCATGAAGGAATAATTGGATCATATACATAAAAATCAAACATGAGAACTAGTACCTAATCGTTGGACAAAAATGTAGTTGGAACAAAATGGGTCTTCAAGAACAAATTGAATAAAGATGAATAAGTTACAAAAAATAAAGCAAGGATGGTATACAGAGGTTATAGTAAAGTTGAAGGAATAGATTTTGAAGAAACCTTTGCCACTATTTCTAGAATGGAATCCATTAGGATGTTTTTGAATTTTTTTGCTTACAAAAATTTCAAGGTTGATCCACTGGAGGAAGAGGTCTACATTGATCAACCATATAGTTTTAAACTTTTAAAATATTTGAACATGGTCTGCAGACTCAAGAAAGCATTATATGGTCTCAAACAAGACCCTAGATCTTGGTGTTGGTGTGCCAGGTTGGATAAGTACTTACTGTGATAAAAATTCAACAAAGTTATGATAGATAATAATCTTTACATTAAAATTGAAAATAATAAGCTACTAGTAGAAATAGCATATGTTGATGATATTATATTCAAGGGAAATGACAATGCTTGTAAGAAGTTTTCTAAAGAAATGCAGAAGGAGTTTGAAATGTCAATGATTAGTGAAATGACCTTTTTCCTTAGTCTTCAAGTTATGCACAAGGAGAATGGTATTTTCATCCCTCAAACCAAATACATCAAGGACCTCCCAAAGAAGTTTTGAATGGGGAATAAAAATTGGTAGCATCTCTAGTGGCTAATGGATGTAAGATAAGAAAGGATGATGAGTGTTTGGAAGTTGATCAGAAATTGAATAGATCTATGATTAGTTAATTACTATATTCGATTACTTCAAGACTAGATACTACGCATGTTTTCTACCTTTTTTCTAGATATCAAGCTAGTCCAATATAATCTCATGAAGAGTTAGTAAAGAGGATATTTATATATTTGAAGGGAACTCTAAAGTTTGAGTTATGATAAATAAAAGAGGGCAATGTTTCATTTGGATAGGTTCCTAAGTTAGTTTCTTGATAAATATTTGGTGTTCTACTTTGTTGATAATGAGTTTAATATTAGATGGATTGGACAAGCTTGGGAGAATGACTTGCATTTCTATGTGGAAGGATTTCACTTGTAGTTTGGTAAACTTGGTTAGATGGTTTGAGTGGTATTTGAGTTCAAATACCTTTTATTGGTTTTCTCTACAAGTGAATATTTATTGTCACATGCACTTTTCTACTATTTGTGTTAGCTTTTGGTCAACTTAGATTCTTGCAATGACTTGTTTCATAATGATTTGGTCTAGATATTGGTCAAAGAGAATGATAAGAGGCTTATGTTGTTTTTTATATAGAATTACATGCTTCTAATGGTGTTTTGTGCATTGAGGAATGTTTTGGGGCCGATTGGTAAAATGCATTTAATGAATTTTCACATGTTACCTTTGGGTCCAACCTTGGACAAGTTGCAATGATCATGGATTAATTATGTTGATCAGAAAATAAACTTTGGGATGTATACATGTCCTCTCTACTTCCTAAAGTGGACCTCTTTGTACAAGGTGACCAACTTTATTTCAATAATGCATATTTTATGTGGTCGACCTTGTTGAAATGTTTGACGAATAATTCACTATATATTTTAAAGGAAATGAATGAGACGAGCACGAGTGTGAAGTGATGATAGTTACAAGGATTGAAAAGGTTTGTGAGAATAAGGAGAATTAAGAATCTATTTGAAGAAGTATAGTGGGATGTTATTGCAGTTAATCACAAGTACCAATTATATATTTGGTCAATGAGTTTCTATTCATTGAGGATTTGTGTAATCCTTGGTAGTGTGCCTAAACTAAGAAGTCTAGTGATTTCCTTGGCTTTAAGTCTCAAATATTATAATAGATTATTTGGATAGTGTGAGTACATTTATCACCATGGTTTTTTCCATCTTTTGTTTTCCATGTAAATGTGGTGTTCCTATGTGTTCATGTGTATTTAGAATCTTTTATTTGTCTTCTGCTAATTAGTAATCAAAATATTTTAGATCTAGTATAATATAATTATAATTTTTAATTATTCTGATTAGACCCCCCTCTAAGATTTAGATTGTGTTTTATGACTCTTGTCTACTCAATCATTGCATCACCATCGTAACCCAATAATCAAGACCTTGTAAGGATTGGGATTATCTTTCATTCCTCTTTTAGGAGAAGTTGAGTGTAAACACTTGGATTGAATTGAGTGAGTCAAAATACCCCTCAAAACATACTTGGATTCTTTGTCCTTTGGAGAGAGTATACAAGATATTGTACAATAATAGCATCAAGAATGGATATTCCAAGCACAAACCTTATATTATTCTCTAATATGACTATTGAAAGGGTCTTTTCCAACCTATTCACCATAGATTTTGTCATGATTTTATACAATTTGTTACATAGTGAAATAGGTTAGTGATCATCTAGGGATGATGATCGGTCCTTTTTGGGAATAAGAACCAAAAATATATTGCTAATTTCTCTTAACACCATTCCATTATCCCATGAATCATCAATGCATTAAGTTATCTCTTTCTTGAAAATATGCCAATGCTTTTGAAAAATGAAATAAAAAACTCATATGATTGTGGTGCCTTATCAGGGTGTAGTTGATCCACCACCATCTTCAAATTTATATTCTGGGAAAATCTTCATAAGAAATCTATTTTTTTCTTCTATTGATAGCCTTATGATGTATTTTAATATCCCTTGGTAAGCCTAAAGGTTTGATCCTTCCTAATTCTTAAGTAAATTTTGGAAATAAGAAACAATAACATCCTTAATTTTCATAAAATTAATTTTACCTATTGCGATGCCTTCTCCGCTTGGTGCGTGCCCATTTGGTTTGTTTAGGGCTTCCTCTACCTCTAGTGGCAGCCTTGCTGGTGGTGGTTTGGGAGTGTCTTCTGCTCCCTCGTCTCAAGCTCAACCTAGCTCTACTACTGTGTCGAGGCTCTCCAGTCTAGGTGGGTTGCAGTTTGATGCTATGGGGGTGGGGTTTGTCCTTGGGCCTCCTGCCTTAGGATCCACTATTACTTCTTTGGCCGTCTTTGCTGGAGGCTCTGTTCCACCTCTATCCATGGGTTTGGGTGTGGGTAAATAGGGGTTTCCTATTTCCCACCAATGTAAATTTAAAAATCCTATAAAAGGGAGTGTTGGCTCAGTGCTTGATGTGCCCCCTAGGGGGCTTGCTCCTAAGGGTGCTTCCTTTGGTCCGTCTTCTCATGCTTCTGTTAAAAATTCAAATACTTGTATGGATGTTGTTATTCATGTTGGAGTGGGTTTTGGGGGCCCTCCCTATGGTGTTTCTAGGGGCTCTTATGCTAATGTTACCTCAAAGGCAATACAAGGGGCTAGGGGTTCTTCCAGTGGGGTGCCTTCTTCCATTTTGATTTATGCCAGTGGCCCTCTCTCTATTAATCTCTCTGCTACTGCTGAAGGGGAGCTAGAAACTTGCTTTGTGATCCTTAGGGATCAAGCTTTGATTTTTTTCTTTCGAGGGTTCTAGCTGACTCTGCCTCAACTACATGACTGGATTTCCTAAAAATGGGAACCAATAATCTCAGATAACGTCCATATCTTTCCCTTAGCAAAAAGTTTTTTTGTTACTAAATTTGATAGATATAAGGATAGATCTAAGATATTGTGCGAAAATTTCTTTAGCTAGGAGAAGGATAAATTTTTTCTTATGGTAAAACCCTGGGACCCAAATTTTGACCCTTCCTCTGAAGTTTTCAATAATATTCCTATTTGGGTAAGAATTCCAAATCTTCCTCTCCATCTCTGGCAAGGTGTTGTCTTGGAGGAGGTGGGTGAGGCTTTGGGGGAATTTCTGCTTATTGATGATAATTCTTCTAATATGTTCCATTCTACCTTTGCCCGTATTCTGGTAGATATTGACATTTCACAAGGTCTTCCTTCTGAAATTAAAATTGAATCATCAAAAGGCTACTAGATACAACCATTGGATTATGAGAGTATCCCTTTTAGGTGTAGAAAATGCTTTAAAATAGGTCATCATGCTTCTCTCTGTACTGCCAATTTCATTAAGAATAAATCTACTCATACTTGGTGGAAGGACCTCTTCCAAGCATTATACAGTTTTGAAAAGCTCTTCTCAAGATTTGAAGGATTATGTTCCTTCTATTCCTATCTCGGGCTCTCAGAAGCCCAATATTGTAAATGATTCAAATCCTATTTTGCCTCCAGTAGACCCTATAGGGACTATTCTTGAGGCTGATCTTAATTTCTCTGCTGTGTTGGTGGAACCCATGCTTTCTGTTGGCAGTTTTGAGGCTGCTTCTCCTACTAGCCCTGCTGGTGTGATTTCTATTGTGGAACCTGTGATGGATCCTAGGCCTTCTGGTAGTGGTTCAGTGGATGCTATTTCTACCAGCCCTGCTGGAGCTGAGTTTTGCTGGTAATATTTTTGCTGATGGAAATGGTGTCTCTGTCCCTCTTGTTGGGAGTTTTTCAGATCCAATGTTGGGAGATGTTTCCTTGAATTTGGTGTGCTGGTAGAAGAAGGCATCAAAAGTTGAAGATGGTTGGATAATTGTTAAAGGGAAACATTCTAAGAAATCCTCCTCATTGTTTGACATGACCCTCCGTTCTCATAAAAAGGGGATTTTTGGATATCCTTGTTTCTATCCTCTCTGGACTATGGTTTTTTGATGCTTATCTTTATGCAGTTTTCTCATCTTGTTGTCTGTGTGTCCTACCTTTTCTTGGTTAGACTGTATCATTTTGGGAGATTGTAATGTTATATCTTAAGTGTTGTTTTGTGGTGTCCAGGCTTATGTTTTGGCTGGACTGTTGTATTCTTGGAACTCCTATAGTTTTATCTTAAGTTCCAGTATTGTAAAGGGTTTCGGGAACCCTTCAAAACTTGATGTTACCTTAATAGAAAAAATCCTTAATTTTCTTTGGGGTGTCAACTACATCACCATTTTTTATCTTCATCTTAGATATTCTATTCACATTTCTTGAACATTTCACGTTGTTATGATAAAATTTTGTATTCTTGTTACCATCTCGAGCCATGTTTATCTTGAATTTTGTCTCTAGAAGGTCCCCTCCTTGGCCAAGATGTCCCCATAGTTTCCCATCAAATATTTTTCCTTTAAGAACCTAACTTTTTCCATTCCAATAATCAACACTTCCTTATGAAGCTCCTCCAATTTCACTTCTAGCGTTCTCTTAGATTCAAAAATATTTTTGAAGTGTTGTTTTTTTAATTCTCTTCAACTTTGTTTGATCAATTTTTAACTTGGTCAACATTATGAACAAATTTAACCCCTCAATAGCCCCCTCCCTCCACCATTTCTTTATTATACCTAGCAAATCAGGATGTTGAAACCACATATTTTTTAATTTGAAGGGTCATCTTTCTTCCTTTTTGTCTCCTACTAGATGCAAGTTAAAAAGAAATGAAGTATAACACAATTAAATATAAGGAGGGAGTTAATTTGTAACTCCTCTCTCTCACCTCTACATATTTAAGGTGTCTCTCTCATTTCTTCTATGGGAGCATTTTTGTGCTATCACTCTCTCTTTTTCTCATTGTGTTGTCTTTAGGATTTATGTAATCTATATAATCATGGGTTTTTTTCTTCTTCTTTTTACCCCTTACAAATCTTGTGATATCTACCTTTAAACAATTACTTGTTGATTAGTTTTTTTTCTGGTACTTTATATTATTTTTCTTTTATGGTATAAGAGCAAGTTTGTAATAATCATTTATTAAGCTTTTAGTTTTGAAGGATTACCTTTTATCTATTAGAGAACTCTCTTTGAGGAAATAAGATGTGAGTTTTAGACTAGTTATTTTTTCATCAATCTCATTTTTTTGAAAGTTTATTAAGTTTTCTTAATTTTATTTTAAAATTTATTGTCTTTTTTTGGCTCGCATAACCTCTATCATTATATTATGCAAGGTTATAGCTCCCTTTATTTTTAAATCAAATTTGATAACAAGTTTTCCTATAGACTTAATGCTTCATGTCCTTTGTTATATCTATTTTCTCACTGGTTTTTTTTGTGTTAATAGGTTTTAGCTAATAGAATTTCTAATCTTAACCTCTATTTCAGGATTCTAACCTCTTTTATGTAGGATTTTGACATTTACTTAGTTTCACTTATGCTCTTTAAATTTAATTTATGTTATAAAATATTGATAACAAGTCTATTTCCTCACTTTTTTTTTGTTCAAATCCATTTTGCAAGTTTCTTATCTCATATTTATTATGATCATAAAACTTGTGTAGAAATCAATCATTTTTAATTTCTTAGCATTGTTTCTCTTTGTTCAATCTTTCTTGCTCTTCCTTTGTAGGTTCAATCTACACTTTTTTCTTCCTTGGTCACTAGCTTAAGTCTAATTCATATCGCTACTTTCATTCTCATAAATCTACACTATTCTTCTTTTCTTTTTGACTTTTAGCCCCTAGAAAAGTACAAACATATAATACTTTTAGAAGATAGGGAAAAAATTACCATGCACAACAAAATGTTCCTCCTTCCTTTGAGTAAACTTCATATTAACCCCATAGAAGAAGTCCCCTTAACCTAACAAGTATATAATTCCATTTGCGCTAAATGACTACCCCAATCCCTAAGATTGTGTCAAAATACCAAAACGCTAAGCAATTCACACCTTTGATGCCCTACGAGTCTACAATCGCTTGAAACATCCAAGATAAGGGTTGCATAGGTGGTATATAAATTTTGAAAAACAAACCCTACTATCCCTATTACCATTCTCTATTTTTATTTAATTTGGACTTGTCTAGGTTGTATTTCCTTTATAAACCTTAATTTTTTAATTTCATGTTTATTTTGAGCCACAACTTGTTGCATAGTGATATTATAAGGGAAGGAGAAAATTCCAATATGCTTTTCCTTAATTATATTTGAAGGATTATCTCCAATATCTTTATTTTCTAGGTCCTATATATTATTATTGTTAGTATATATTAATTCCAACCACTAGTTTACTTCAGTTCTAATGAGGGATTTATGGATCACCTCTTTCACCTACTATTTGGTCCATTAATTTCTACGTAAAGAAAGGACCGCTTTCAGTCTAATCTCATTTTTTTCACTACATGCGTGTAAGATAACTAATGTTAATTCTTGATTAGATCTTCACTACAATTTCTTCTCAACAATGGTAAACTTGTATAAATGATGTACACTTTGTAATTTATATATAGAGCTAGGAAAAGAGAGTAATGTTTTATAGGTACAAAAGATTAGAGCTTGGAATAATGTAATTTTTAGCTTTTTCCATTCTCATGAGATTCAATTATTTTGAATGAAAGCCAAAGATTCTTCTTTAGCCCAAAAGTAGAGGTTTGCATTGAACAATCATGGAAATAAAGGTTAAACCAAATTGTTCATCATAGAAAGGCCAAGTTCATGCTCTTACTTCATGGGACTTGCCTTCATTTCCTCTTTAGTGACACTCATTTCAATGGACCTATCATTCCTCTTTGTGCTAATGCTTCCTTCCTTGGTTCCATAGTTGATCAATTTTCTTTTTTGAAAATTGGCACCTGTATTATCAACTAGCATTTTATTCTTGCATTGTTGAGTAGTGTCATTGGGGTCACTCGTACAGATTTATGTGTCATCTACATCCTCAACTTATGGATGTTTTGCCTTTTTTTTCTGTCTATTTATTATTTAGGGGTGCTTATGCAGATTATTGTCTTTTGTATCTTCTTTTGATAGATGTTTTTCCTTTGTTTTACACCATCTCATTGTTCAAGTAGTGTCATTCAGGAAACTCACACTGATTGATCCTGATCTTCATCTTCATTTTAGAAGTGTCCCTTCATTCAACACCATGGTGGTCATCATTCGACATATCTACACACTTTTCTTGTGACAAAAGATTTTATGTTACATATTTTGTTAATTTGGGGGGGGGGGTTTGTTCCCACTGGGTTTTCCCTTTTTCCTCTTTCCTTGCATTAGTTTTAATTCTACTTAATTGGAACTATGGGGGGTGTTAGCGTACATTAATTCCAACTAATTTTTTACTTAAATTCTAATGATCAATTTATGGATCACCTCTTTCACCTACTATTTGGTCCATTAGTTTCTATGTAAAGCAAGGACAACCTTCATTATAATCCCCCTTTTTCACTGCATGCATATAATATAATTGATGTTAATTCTTGATCAGACCTTCATTGCAATTTCTTCTCAACAATGGTAAACTTGTATAAATGATGCAATATTTTTAATTTGTATATGATGATTAAGGAGAGATTGAATTTCATTCTTGTTCAACACGCTCTATATTTTCCTTTTCTGTAAAAGATACTTTATTTTATCTTTTTCTTAGCTAGATTTGTGTAACTACAACTGCAAAAATTCTACAATTATAAAATTTAAGAAGAGTGGTGTCTCATATAAAAAATAGATTATTTCTACTTTTATGTTTGGTGGTTTCATTTTCTTACAACTCTTAATAAAATTATAAAAAAATATTAGATATGTGGGCTTCAAACTCTTAGTCTCTCACTTAGACAATTCAAGAAATTTAATTAAAAATACTAATGTCAACTCTTTTTTATTATTAGCGATCACTTTTGACTAGAGCTTTGTGTTGGCATTAATTTGTCATTGAATGTCAATGTAGTTGATGTGGATAAGGAACTTCAATAGAATCTTCAAAATACAAGAGCAATGGAAAGGCAAATGAAAGCATGTTTGAGTTCAAAATGATGTTACTCTACATTTCTATGTTCTACATAGTGCAAAAACCTATTTGATGCCTTCTCTGATGATGATAATGTTAAATTCATGAAGAAAAATTATTCATTGAGGAATTCCTATCCTCAAATAGTGTATGATTCTCATATTTATTATATATAAATGTTGCTCAAGCCCAAAGTATTATTGTCATTAATAAGGGCTCATGTTATTCACTTGTTGAAAGAAAATATATTTTCATGTGGCTTATCTCTTATCAGTATTGTTTGTTCCATCAAAGACCTAGTCTGTAGAAGCTAATGTTTTTTGTGTCTCTTGAAAGCATATTAGGGTTTTGTTGAGGATTTCATCTCAAGGCCTAAAACCTATGGTTTTGTTCAAGAAATTAAACTCAAGACTTAAAAAAGTCTAATTCTCCTTAACTTTTCTTGTGATAGTTTACCTTTTGTTATATTTTGAAGGTGACTTGTTATCACCAATGGAATGTCATGTAAGTGATAACTTGAGGCATGATCTAGATTGAAAAACTAACCCCTCAACCTAGTAGAAATTGATTAGTCCAAATCACTTCTTATAAGTGAGAATTAAATGATAAATCATTGGTCTTATTTGAAATTATTGATTGGTAGGAGGAAAAATATATATGGTTAAGGTTTAAATCCTTCAAATTCTCCAATGATTATCTCTTGGTAATCTTACTTTGATGGGAATCTACCCATATTTACTTTTGTAACAATTTAAATTGCATTTGATAACTATTTTGGAAAGTAATAAGAAAGAGGATTTATTTCATCATTTGACTTATGGTTTGGTTGATGATATGTGTTAGAATAACTGAGATGGGGGTGAATCAGTTATCCAATGTCCCAATTCAAAATGTATAATCCAAAATAAATTCTTCAACTTCTACTACTCGGTAAACATAAAATACTTTCACTGTCAATGTTATTACCGATTGTCAGTCTAAAACTTATAGCAGTTGCTGATTAAATCTAACATGTAATATGCAAAGTATGATAACAAAAAAAATCACAATCAACACATAACACAAGAGATTTAATGTGGAAACCTTGTGAAGGGAAAAATCACCTGGGACCGGCAACCCAAAATTGTTCACTCTTTTGAAGTGAGGTCGGTGAAGACCCAACCCTGTTAAAGGTTACAAACACACTGTTAGGTGTGACCTTGTTAGAGGATTTTCAACCAGAAGTTATCATCCAACCAGTAGTCACTTTGGGGTTGACAAGATAACAATGTTCACTCTATGAATGAAACATCAAAAGACTTTCATAGTCCACTCGATTAAGAGATTTGACTATGTACAATGGTTAAATATGTAACAGTAGATGATCTATCATGAAACAACTTCAATTTTAGTTTACAGATCAATGTTCAGCTCATTCAAATATTTTTGATCAATATACCACTTCAGATGCAATACTATATCAACTTACTGTCTGTCGGTAATTACTCTCTGTAGCTCAGTAATTGTTCTGTAGCTCGGTTCTCATTAACTAGTATGATCAGAATGCACGAAAACTTGTTCACGTGATAATTCTGTACTATCTTCTTCTTCCGGCTATGTTTCAACAATGAAACCAATGTCTCTTATATAGATGAGTAAATCATTTTATTTTCCTCCATCAGATTTTGCCACTTAATCATATTCATAGATTTTGCCACTTTAAGCTTCCTCGGTTGATGTGTCAGTAACACGTTTCAATCTGCTCCATTAGATCCTTTTTGATTTATGTTAGCCATTGATCTTCATAACAAACCTTATCTGTTACCTTGATTTCATACACTTTACAACTCATCACTTTATCGGCTAAACTGATCATTTAATTCCTTTCTATTTTGCTCAGTTAACAAAGAAATGCGTTGGTGAACAAAAGCTCAGTTAACACTACGCTTGATATACACTACATTCTGTCGGTGTATACTAGAATGCTTTATTTACCGACAACACTACTTTGTGTCTTTCAGCGCTATTCTTCATCATAGATGAATGCAACATAATAAAGTCAATTTCATCAAGTCATAGACTCATCAACAAGTTACTCAGTGCATTCCTTATCCTCATCTGATATATACATCTTCCTCATGTAGATATTTCTATTCTTCATCTCTTTCTCCTTTCTTCAGATGTGTCGGTATAGTAACTTACAAGATAAGTATTGTCAAGTTAGTTGACATTAATGACAACATAATACTGATTTAATCATCTTGCATATCTAATTAGCAACTCCTTAGTAATCTTTCAATCATAGATTCTTCATTCAAGTTCTAAATCAGTTGTAGTTCATCAATCTCTCCCTTTGGCATTGATGGCAACTCAAGTAATATGAAGTGTAGCATACACATACCAAATATGTATTCTACAACTCTGTAATCAATTGCTGTGTAAGCTCTCCTTGGCTTAATATATTTAATCATTATGTTACTAAACAACATTTAAAAAAAATATAGTCTCCCTTAGATAGTTCTCATCGGTGCATAACTCTCCCTTTCCTTTTCATATTATTTATCTCTCTCTTTGACAACAATGCCAAAGAAACAAATAAATAATCAGCTCTTGTAGTAGCTAAGTAACTCTATGTTGTCCAATACAATCTCTATATCTTTGTATACTGATATCCCAATCTATTTTAGTTCTTCAAACTTAATCACAACCTTGAACAATATCCAAAGTGTGAACTATACTGCATCAACATGTGTGATCATCTGATAAGATTAGGCTGATGCAACTTCTAGATCACATTAGTGACCGATAGACAAGGGAGGGACCCCAAGTCTAGTCCTCAAGTATTCAAATGTGTCCTTTGGTAGAGGCTTTGTAAAGATATCTGCAAGTTGTTCTTTAGATGTAACAAATTTTAACTTCATTTGCTTCTCTTGCACTTGTTCTCTTAAGTAGTGATACTTAATTGATATATGCTTTGTCTTAGAGTGCATCACTAGATTCTTTGAAATATTAATAGCACTTGTGTTGTCATAGTATATAATCACCGGGTCAGTGATTACCTCATTCATTCCTTCCAACACTTGCCTGATATATGCAATGTTTGAACAATTAGTAGCAGCAGCAACATACTCTACTTCAGCTATAGACTGAGAAATACAAGCTTGCTTTTTAGTTGTCCAGGTTACAAGTCTTTCACCAAAGAAAAATGCTCCTCCGGTGGTACTTTTTCTATCATCCACATTTCCAGCCCAATCAAAATCGGTATAAACCTTCAACTCAAACTTACCTTCCTTAGGATACCATAATCCATAATCCTCTATCTTTTTCAGGTATCTTAAGATCCTTTTAGTAGCAATCATGTGTGATTCTCTAGGATTAGCAGAATATCTAGCAACAATTCCCACAACATGTGCTATATTTGGTCTACTATGAACTACATACATTAGTTTACCAATCATGGATCGGTAAAGTGTCTGGTTTACCTCTGTAGTTTCTTCTTCCTTTGTTAGTTTACTTCCAGTAGCCATCAGTGTTCCCACAAGTTTACCATCTTCCATGCCAAATGCCTTCAAGACTTCCTTTATGTACTTGGACCATGTGATGAATATTCCATCACTTTGCTGAATCACTTGTAATTTGAGAAATAATTTAATCTCTCTGAACATAGACATTTCAAACTCATTCCTCATGTCATAAGCAAAAGATTTACATACATGATCTTGACCTCCAAAAATAATATCATCAACAAAAATTTCAGCAATAAGAATAGTGTCATCAGTATCACCTTTCATGTACAAATTGTTGTTTTCACTAGTTCTTATTGTAGGATTTGAGCAATACAAATCCACAAAACCCGAAGATCACCTGCATACAAAAACCTATTACAAGGAAGTAGAGACAAGAAGAGGGCAAGGGTTTGACTAAAAAATATGAAGAAGAAAATATCCTCAATTAATGAATAAATTAAATGTACAATGGATCATCCTTATAAAGGAGATCAAAAGCCTTGAAAGGAAAACCCTAGTGCATGTAATAATTAGTTAAATTATTACAAGACTAATGCATGCAAGTTTATATTTAAAATAACTAGTGCATAAGTTTAAAACAACTTGTGCATGTGTGTTTAAATATAAACAACTAAAGCAAAAGAGTTGACATCTTAAGAAGGGAGTAAATATTAATTAACATAATTAATACTTTAATCTAACACCCCCCCTTAAGATGAGCAACAATGCAAGAAGAAAACAAAGGAAACTACAGTGCTGAAAGCATAAAAATGGGTCCCAACAACATGGCCTGATGAGGTACCCATGTACAAAGGAGAGTCTCTATAAAGTGGAGAAATAGAGAAAATCACATGGGAAAAACTCTACTCCAAAAAGAGACAAAGACTAATTTGAAGGACTAAAGAAGCCCCCAAGACTAGGAATGTTCCAAAAAATAGGAAGAAGAATGAACATGTAGAACATCACCGAAGCAAAAGGATGCAAACTCTGTCAAAAAGTAACTACTGATCTGAAGATCCTCCATAGAAATATGACCAGGTAGAGAAGACTGTAATCTGCATGAGTGCCCTCACATGACACTACTCGAATCAGGAGGCAAACAAAGGCAAACACCTAAACTCGAAGATACAGATGGCATAAACACCAAAAGCCTAAAGAGCTGATCAATCAAAGTTGGAAGAGTGTATCCAAAAATAGGAAAGAAAGAGTGTCTATATGGTAAATGATCCATCTCACCGAAATGCATAGGTACCTAGCCATTGCATCTGCCTAGTACATAGGAATAAATACTTAATACATAGCTCACACTATTGAACCAAAGAAGTAGAAGAAAGATCAATAGAAACCCCCTATAATGCTGAAAAGAGAGAGGTGACAGGTACACTAAAAAAAGTGCCACTAAGAACTACATCGTGAAGAACCTGGAACATTGAAGGTGCATAGAAGGCACAAGCACAAATAAAGATACCCTAAGGCTAATGTCATGGAAGGAACACTCACTTGACAAAGGTAGATGGCAAACAAAGGCAAACATCAAACCCCCCCAATGGCATTTTATAATGGAGTGCGAGTACAAATCAAGGATAACTTTAAGAAACCCCCTTTTAGGAAAAAGTGTAAAGTCTTGGCGAATTGTACATTATTTTAGGGGGTAATTTGTTTTAATCTAGGCAATTTTTTTTTTCAAATCCACGATTTTTCATAGTTTGTATTGGCGATTTTTTCCCCCTGGATTGAAAATTTCATAAATTGCTGGCGAATAATTTTCTTTTCAAGTAAAAAATTATAATATTTGAGGCGAATAATTTTCTTTTCAAGGAAAAAATTATAATATTTGAGGCAAATAATTTTCTTTTCAAGTAAAAAATTATAATATTTGAGGCGAATAATTTTCTTTTCAAGTAAAAAATTTTAATATTTGAGGCGAATACTTTTCTTTTGAAGGGTGAAAAAATAATTGTATTGGCTAATCATTCATTAATTATGGAAAAATAAATAAATGATTGGCATAAGTAGCCTAATCATTCAAAAGATGGGAAATAAGTAGCCTAACCTAGCATACCTAACATACATAAATTATTGGCAACTGGCAAGTGATGGTTTAAAGACGTGGTTGTTTGACCTTATATTATGGAAGCATAATGTATTATTTGCCACTACCATAATCTTTGCCACTACCACTATAATTATGTTAAATGTATTATTTGAGAACTCAGACTGTCTGATGATCCAAGATCAATGGCTGAGGTTCAATTTCGGCCAACATTTCTTGAAGGAAGAAGAATTGTCGAGGTAGTCACCGGAATGTTGACACGTATCAAGGTAAGTTGTCTGCAGAGTATTAAAAGCACTTAACTGGAATGTTGACACGTGTGATCGTATCAAGGTAAGTTGTCTACAGAGTATTAAAAGCACTTAACCGGGAAAGAATTAAATGCCATGTCAGTGACAGTGACATTCTTTGGCTACCACACACCACTTCCCAAATTGTACAGCCGATTTCTAACAATTTTTTATCGATAGAAAAGATTTACTGCTAGATGTGAAAGATTAAGGACAAAATTTTCAATTCTCACACGCATGTATTTAGGGAAAAGATTTTCGTGCAAGATTTAGAGGCATATTGAGGACAATGTATTTAATAACATTAAGATAGAAATAATTGATTGGTAAGTAACGATCAAGGATTCAAGGGCTATTTAGAAATGATCTAGCTTCATTATTCATCGACATTGATTGATTGTTTGTTTAGGGTTTGCAGTGACGCATTCTTCAAGTAATTTGTTTTTAAATTTTCTAGTTTTACTGTTTTAAGTTTTACAGTCTGCAAGTAATCTAAGATGGACACTCCCATTTATCTTAGATGCACTTCTGAGGAGGCCCAGAAGGCCTTTTTGGGTTCCTTTTCTGATGAATTTTTAGCATCAATTTGTAAGGATGGTGGGCCTTTCGTTACAGAGGCTGTCAGAATGGTGTTGGGCCGAGAGTTTCTTGACAATGAAGATAGGTATCGGGTAGCCACAGACATTACGTCTCATTTTTTGGCTTCCCTTCTGGACCTTGGAGGAGCGAAGGTTGACATGGTGATGTTGCTGAGGAGGGTATTCAAAGAGGAATACTTGGGGGATGATGTTCAAGTTGTCATCTTTGCTGAATTAGGGGTGGGGATCCCTAGGGCAAGTCAAATACACAAGCTTCTCCTCCCAGGCCAGAATGTGGCCATGCAACCTTTTCTTTTGTGCTTGACTGCTGGGCAATTGAAGCGCCATAGGAAATGGGCGCTGATTGCCAGGGGTTTTCTCTGTAAGTGGTTTGAGCTTGACATAGAGGAGGCTCGGGTGGGGCAATTTGTATGGCTTGACGAATTCATGCAACTAATCCTCTCTGCAGAATTCTACACAGAAGGACGCAATTGATTTTTCTTTATAATTTTTTTTTTTAATAAATATTAAAAGCTTACCTTGTACTGGTACTGGTACTGTAGTCATTTACGGTTTTTTTATTTTGTTTATAGACATAGTATCAATTGAGAATGTAAATATAATATGTTTATAGACATAGTATCAAGTCGAGTATGTTTCTTTTTGTTTATAGACATAGTATGAAGTCAAGAATGTAAATATAATTTTATGAAAAATACAATGGAAATTTTGCAAGCTTTACCTCATTTCAATTTGTGCTTTGTGTAACCGTGATTGCAATATTTCTTCTCTGTAACCGTGATTGCAAAATTGGTTTTTAATATTTTATACTTCTCTGTAACCATGATTGCAATATTTTAATTACTTGCTTCAATGCTTTATCAGTTATCTGTAGACTAGCTTATCTATATTTATTTTAAGATATATAAAATAACCGACAAATATCCTCCTTCAGATATCTATTACAATTAAACTTCACTAATTGAAACTGTAGTTTAATAATTTTTTTAAAATGGTGTCTCCCACATTTAATTTATTACATAGTCTGAAGTACAATTATATCTCTACGAATGAGATTGATGTTTAAATACTTAAATAATTACTCTCCATTAAAAAATATTCACAAATTATAATATAGAATTTGAACATTACTTTTCACATGTAATTTTTTTAACTCTTATTATGGTAAACTAACATAGTATAATTTAAACATATATAAATGAAAAAAACTTATATCTTATATTTATAATTTGTAACATCATAAAATATGAAATATATTTCAACTTACAAAAAATAGTACACCAATACCATTCACTGTTGCCGTTGGATTATTATACATCAACGACCGAAGTTGAGTTTCAGGCCAAAAGGGAAAAGAAACCCCATCTTTTCAAACGCGTCTCGAAATCATGACACGTGTCACTTAACACCTCGCACGGTCATCGGTCTACCAACAAATGACATTGAACAATGTCGTTTCAATTTGGTGATGACGTGAGACTGACACGTCTGACTCGTGATGTGAGTCATCCTGACTAGATTAGTTAATGGGACCCATGGTCCACGTGGCCACCACACTATTCACCATTGCCATTGGATGTTTATAGATCAACGACCAAAGTTGAGTTTCAGGATGAAAGGAAAAAGAAACCCTATCTTTTCAAACATGTCCCAAAATCATTACACGTGTCACTAAACTCCTCAATCGACCAATAAATAACAATGTCATTTCAATTTGGTGATGACATGACACTGACACGTGATGTGAGTCATCCTAACTAGCCTAGTTAATGGGACCCACGACCCACGGGGCCACTAGTACCACACCATTCACCATTGCCATTGGATGTTTATAGATCAATGACTGAAGTTGAGTTTTGGGCCGAAAGGAAAAAGACACCCTATCTTTTGAAACGCGTCCTAGAATCATGACATGTGTCACTGCTCAGTTAACACATTGACATAATCACATTCCACTTACAATTTACAAACTTACAGTGCAACAAAGTTACATATTCTTAATTTCTAGGTTGAGGATTGAGGTCCGAGGAAAGCAACAAACTACAAAGTCTCTCAGCTCTCTATAAAAATTGAAACTAAGGGCAACATGAACGTCAACGGGTAAGTGTAACTACTAAAATCCTGAAAATCTACGTCCTGCATTTTAAATTTTTCAAGTCTCTTGATTTACAACTTTACTATTTATATTATATAAAATTTTTTTAGTCTGTTAGGTTTTAATTTTGAATCACCCCTGTAGGCTTGTAGCTACAAATACCAAGAATAACATGATGGGCAAAATAATAGAATTCCATAATATGCTTTAAACACCAGGTTTCAGTGATTTATTCCATCATATACATGATCCTGTTATTCATGGAAATAAGGGTATAATGGAGATTAGATTTGCACTTGAAAACAAGTGGAACCATCCAAATAAGGCTTCAAAATTTTATTCATTTAACCCTAGGGTAAATGCAACTGCAAATAAAATTGCACCGTGGGAAGCTGGGTCGGCACACATGGTGTTACCTCAAGTATTCCCTTGCCCAGAAATTGTTATGCTCTGCGCCGAAAATTATGATGAAAATAGAAAAGCAATTGTGAATAAAAATACTCAGGAGGAAATTTTGTCCATAACTGAGAGTGAATTTGCTAGTCTGTTGAACCTAGGGTTTCAACAACAACACTCAAATGTACACATTGACTTGGGAAAGCTGGCAGAGGATTATGAAAAATTAGATGCAAAACAAAGAGATTCTTATATCAGAGGAATAACAAGCGGTTGTAGTCTAAGTTCAGATCATAGGCCTCCTTATGATTATGAAATTTTTGTGCCATGGGCATAGGACAGTATTTCCTTGCTAGCATTTTGTTTGGGATTGGATAGTAACAAACAAGTGGGTGCCAGCATTCTTGAAATGCTTTATCATATTCATTTTGAAAGAGAACCAGTAAAATATTATTTTATTGAGCACATTGTTCGTTGCATGCAAGATCAATTACTAATGATTCAAAGAGGTTCAGAGAAGACATTTAGATTCACAACCTACTTGTGCTATCTTCTCCTAGCAAAGCATCGTGCATTATTTTAGGCAAACAAGCTTTGCAGTCTGACTGAAGGCCAAAATCCAATATATGAGTGGACACCTCAGATAAGGATGATTGATAACAGAAGGAACTACAACAATTTTGTAGACTTCTTTTTGGCACCAATGTACTGTAAAATTACAGGCACTCTAATGCCTAGATTGTTTGTTACTTGTAGAAATTGCATTCAACTCGGAAGTCAACTACAATTGGCTGATTGGTACTTAATGGAAGAGTACACTGTGTTAAGGTTTTACGGTTCATGGGTAGAACCCTACAAACTTCCAATACATGTAACAAAGAGGGTATTTGCATTGGAATATGTACGACAAATGGAGAGCACAGATGTGCTCTTTAATGGTCAGCAAAAGAAAATGATATTTCCCTCCTTGCCATTCTACTTTGGAGGGTTCACATTTGAGAGAAGAGGATTCAAAGTGGCAGAAGCCTTTTTTTCAATTTTTCGATTTGATGTTGACAGTCACTGGCAGTATGATCCACTGAACATAATTGGAGTAAGGCTTAAAGACAATGGGAGCTCTGCAAGCAAATATCAACATGAAAGTATGCCTTTGATTGAAAATTTTAAAAACATGGACTCCTGGGAGGAGGTCAAAAAATAGATGGAGAAATATGCTGCTGAAAATAATATGTCAATACAAGAATTGTCATCACAAATAATGGCATTGCACAAATAGAAAGGAAAAGTACAGGCCATGACATCGTCCAATTTCTACAAGAAAGCTGATAAACCATCTACAAAATGTATTCCAAAAGAGCTAATGAATGAATGTATAGATGCTAGATGGAGTCGAACCAAAATTTTTGAATTTTGGGAAATGAGGAAGAATCTCGGTGAGCCAAAGACCTCTGCAGATCTTAATGAGGTGGAAGAGGATACAATGTTTAACGAATTGTGGAATAAGGAGCATCCAGCTGAAGCATATCACAATGATAATGATGATGATTACGATGACCAGGATTCTTTGAATCCCTCATCCAGTACAACAATTAAGAGAGGAGTTGATGCATCCACCAAACTTCTATATAGCAAAGGGGCAGAAATTGTAGAAAAAATGGGCTACCAAGGTTCGGGTGGTCTGGGTCCCAGTGGAGAAGGGGTTTGGTATGCACCTAAACCACCAGCTATAGCACCAAAACATGGTCAGAAACTAGGCCTTGGGCATGGAGATCAATCATCAACTCAATCAATTCTATTCACATTGGTTTCAACTCAGTTAATTCCATCTATTTATGCTTCAAATAGAGTTCCACTTCCAGCTGTTCCAAGCACTCAGATTCAATCTGAATCAATTGTCACTCCCACAGCTGGCAATATCATTTGTACAACTAAAAGTAGTGGTCCAAAAAGGATATTATATCAATATGTAGATGCAAGAAAGGTTGGTCCCGAAGGTCAAGAAAGTGTAAAGAAGCAAAAGGTTATGACAAGTATTAGTAGTAGTACTAGTACAACAGTGCCAATGGTGACTGTGAGTCCAACAATTGCCCATCCTTCAGGACAAAACCCTCAGAATAGTCCACAAACCCCACTTGTAATGGGTCTAGGTGTTGGTAATCCTCATGGTATTGGTGGAAGCTCGTACATCAGTGCAAGTGCTATTTCACCATTCAAACATTCAATTGTCTCACAAAATCTTGATTTGCATTACAATGAATTTGTAACTAACTATGAAAAATCAAAAAACAAGAATAGACAAAATAGTAAGACAATGAAGATGGAAGCAATTGCTATAGCTCATGATGCAGAACCTACATCCAATAGGTTATTAACCACATATGACCCAAATAAAGATATGATGGAATTCATGGTTGTTATGCCCCCAGCTAGAGATAACAATCCACCAGAGAATCAGTTAGATCCATCTGAATTTCAAGTTAGCACCCTCCAAATGGATTTATCCAAAATTAAAAATGTGGACAAGATAAATGTGTCCAAAATGACCAACCAAGTGGTCTACATTTCAGTGATGAAGTTGGAGAGAGAGAAAGGAAAGCTTCAGGGCACAATAGATAAGTTAAAGGCAGACCTGGCAAATGTAAAGGCAAGTGAGAAAGCAACAATAAACAGGTGCAAAGAATTAGAGAAAAGGATAAAAAATTCATCCTCTGGCTCTAAAGAAGCAATTGAACAGCAAGAACATATGGACGTAGAACTGAAAACTTTGAGGGAAAAATTGGAAAAAAGGGATAAAAAACTTTAGGATGAAAAAGCCTCTTTATTAAATTTATACAAAAACTTGGAGAATGCTGCACAGGTAAACAATGAGTTAAAGAAAGAATTGGAAAAAAGGGATAAAAAACTTCAGGATGAAAAAGCCTCTTCTGGAAATTTATACAAAAACTTGGAGAATGCTGCACAGGTAAACAATGAGTTAAAGAAAGAATTGGAAAATGAGAGGGTAAAAACAAAAGAGTAGGAAGAGAAAGCAAAAGACTAGGAAGAGAAAGCAGAGCAAATAAGAAAACATAGTGAACACCAGTACTCAGAAATGAAAGAAGACCTAAAGAAGGCAAATAATACTATTAAAAATTATGAAAACTTCTTGAATGACCATGTAAATAATACAGTACATCAAATAAAAAATTACTTTTGGGGGCAAATAAAGTCTTCTGCTGATAGGTTGTGTGATTGGTTTGAACTCTATGAATCTCTTACATATGTTTTTGAGAAGCTGAAAGAGCAACTTGAGGAGAACAAAAGTTTTGGTCAGAGACAAAAAACTGCAAAGCAGATTATGCAAGAAATCAACAGCACTGCTGACAGGCAATTGGCGAGCAAGGGAATTCGGGACCGTGTTGGTTCAATAATAAAGGTGACCTCTGTATTTCATAAATGTCAGAAACTAACAGAAGTAGAAGAATTTCTTGCTTTATTTGGGCCAAAGCTCGCCAAGATGAACAATAAAATAGCCAAATTGATATCTCTTGGTTTACCGAGTCCTGGACCTGATTTGTCAACAACGGGTTTCGTTGGAAGGGAAGCTTACAAACAAAAGTTGGAGGACACAATAACCTCTGATTTAGGCAACCTTCCTCAGGGCAGAACTCATGAAGGCATTGCAAAGTGCATCAAAACATTCACAAATTTGCATGCACTAATGGAAGGAACATTGCTTAAAACTTGCTCTTCCAAGTATGGAATTCTGATGAGAATGCAGGTCATTTACCATACCATCAAATTTTTTTCCCTTCCAACTGAAGAAGAATGGAGCATACTATAGAAACTTACAGAATCATCTTGAATTATAGTATGTGAAAGTCCTTTCAGTTTCAATCATCTCTATATCTTTCATATTATCCTACATACTACAGTCTAGACTCTAGAATTGAGTTTAAAGTAACAAGTTTGAACTTTTCTTTTTGAACAGGATCAATGTTGCAGTCTTGCAAATGCTATTGCCTATGCTAATTTACTAAACCGACCTGTCAAATGTAGAAATGTACAACTAAAGTTGTAGAGATGTTGTAGACTTGTAGTCTTGTAGTTGTCTTACTGATTTAGATTTTGAGACTTCACATTAGGAAAATCGACCTGAAGCTATTGTTGCTCCCTTGTTTCTATAAAAGGGAATTCAGGGTCATTGGCTTACTAAATTGCCAATGGGAATTGAGTCATTGACTTTTGTAAACAGAATTAGAGAGTTGTGTTCTTACTAGTATTGATCAATGAATGGATACATTGTATCATATTTGTAATTAAATTAATGAGAATCAGTATTTCTAACTCTAAGAATTGAACATACGAATTGCTATGTTGTCAAACAAAATAATGAAAAAACTACAAGAATTGTACCATATTAGCTAAATATTGCGAATGAAAACCATTAATAATTATTAATTGTGGAATTGAATCTTGAATCTTGATGACATTATCAACCACATTCATGTTTTTGACATTGGGATATGCATGATTGATGATGAAATATAGAAACTGACAGTAGACTTCAGGGAAAAAGTTAATAAATACCTAGGACATGCTAATTCTTCAGTGCTACTTCTACAACGGTTCAATTTCAAGCTGCCACACCATATCATCATTGAGATTTTCAGATTCATTAGCATCAACTTCATAGCTTCCTTGGTTCTTTGATATGTTTTCTTCACTCTGCATACCTCTGCTTAACTGATGTTCACCGCTAGCAGTACCAGTGCCAGTACATGGGTCTCGGTCAATGACATAATTGTCTCTGGCATTCCCACTCCCACTCCCACTTTGGTTTGACATGTTGCCCACCCCTCTTCTCTAACATTTCTTCCTCCACAATTTTAGTGCCCTTTCGTAAGGAAAAGTATTGACTTCATACCTAGATGTATAGAGCCTCAAGCAATTTTCCAAATTCTTGTCAAGTTTGTTTCTTAGCTTTAACTTTAGGAATCCCAAAGCACTGAAAACTCTCTCATCCTCCACCGACCCCAATATCATGGTTAGACATAATTCAGCAAGCTTGAAATATTCTAATATTGAATCAATCAACAATTCACTCTCAGCTAGGTTTTTCCAAAGCCTTGTTACCGATCCATCTTCTATAGGGTTCTCCATAAGATTAAATTGTTCCCTCATTGTCCATGAAAAATGAGCTGATTTCTCTCTCAAACGATTTGCATCTAAAATTCCATTTAGAGTTACTCCATCTAACTCTTTGGTTTTGCAAAAATGATCTATCAAAGTTAGTAGCCTACTTTTAAAATCTTTCGGATTGTTCATACGCCAATAATGAGGAAACACAATAGCCATGGATTCAAGTAGTTTGACTGGAGGGAATCTTGCTCTAATCTATGAGGAAAGATCAAAGGCAATGTGCTTCACTGAAGCTATTATAAACTCAACGATCTTGGTAAAGTCTTCCCTTTTAACACTTGATACTCGCCTCCTAGGGTTCTTTCCTGGTTCCTCAGACTCAATCCTGGCATTGTAGTGCATTGGTATCTCAACTCCACGAACTTCTGCACATAACCCCCCGTTTGAACCAATTTTTAAAAAGTTATCAAGATCATCCAAATCTGTGATTTTCAGCCAGTTGGCAAATTTTACTTCATCAACAAATAAATGATAGAGATTATCGAGCGTCACGCATGTCAACTTACGGAGTGTAGCATATTCTATGATATACATAGCTCTTTGTTGGGCCTTTTTCATTAAATTTCTCATTTCCTCAAGCATGGTGAGAAGACCTGCTAATGTCAACAGTGTCTCTACATTACTTAACATTGACAGTAGCACAGAAAATTTTGGTTGCCCTGCTTCGTCATGACTTGAGTTCATTAGACCAAGCAATGATTGATATTCTGAAAAAACTCGATGTGCTGGTCCATCCAAAGAGATCCATCTAGTATCATTATCCTTAAGAAGCTTGTTCCCATCGGTTAGTCCTTCAGCAAAGTGTTGAAATTCCCTGAATCATTTCGGACTTCAATAGAAGTATTGGTAGATCTCTTTGATTAAAACTTCAATTTTTTGTACTGGAGCATGCTTGCTGACAACTCCAAAAGCTAGATTCATTCTATGGGCCATGCAGTGAATGGGAGTAACGTAGGGTGCACAAGAAGATTGTATCTTTGTGCAAAGACCACCCCTGTGGCCTTGCATTACTGAAGCTCCATCAGCTCCAACACACACCAGATTTTTGGCAATGGTCATGTCATCTATACCTCCATATTCAATTAGAGAACTCTTTACTAGTTGAAATAAATTTTTCGCTATCGCATTATCCCTCATTTTAGCAACAGTTAGTAGATGAGGTTGGCGAACAAAATTCGGTATAGTATAAACATGCATGCATACCCAGGAAGTATTGTCTACTGCTATGACCTCGTCTAAAGATAATGCAATAAAATTTGACTCTTTAATTTTTTCCTTCAAATCCTCTTTTTCAACATTGGCAAGACAACTTGCCCATTCCCATCCACTATTTACTGACTAGTGACTGTTAGGATAGTTATGAACTTTCAGAAAGTGTAATAAAGCACTCAATGATGGGTAGTCTATCATTGGACACCCTCTACTCAAAATATTAAACACAACACTTAACTGAATAGCTTTTCCCATTAGTTCTACTTCTAATGCTTTTCCAAAACAAGCTTCAATAGAGCCTTTAACTTCACCAGGCTTCGTCTTTATATTATGTTGAAATTCATATAATTCTGCATTCCTAACATGCTGAGATTCCTCCTTTGTTTTCCATCTTATCACTGATTTTTGAACTCCATCTATGGTTTTCTTTTCGTAAACTTTACCAATATGCTTTTCTATGGTGTCAATTTTTAGCTGCAACCTCTTTTCCTTCTTATTTATCACGCTGCAAATCTTACATCTGCATTCTACCAGAGGTTCCCCTTCAATTGGATTAGGCATTGGTTCAATGAATGGATATGTTGACACCCAATCTTTTTGAAAATTCCTCGACATATCCCACAGTCTATCATTCTTTGATTTGGATTTTCTTTTCTTCCTTGCAATTGCACCATCATCTTTTCTGACATTCTCATTCTCATCCAAGTTGATTATATCATTATGGCTACTCTGGGTATTTAAATGAAAATCTTCTTCAAGTTCATCATGATTTGAGATATCAGGTTCGCTGACTTCTTCAATATGTCATGAAGGTTCAGCCTCAGGTTCAAAATCTTCTTGTAATGAAGTAACACTAGCTTCCCTATTTTGGCCAAAAACATTTCCACGACCATGACCAAAGTACGATGATAAGGTTCTGCATTTTGTTGGCCTCTCTTGGCTTTCCCCATCTACCGGAGCCTTACCCTTATTCTTGTTCGACATCTCGATTGGCTACCAGCCTAGTGATAAAAATATGTAAAAAAAATGTTTACTTGTTGAAGAAGTGACAAATGACAACATAACTATAATATACAATGTTTACATAGTCGCAGAAATTCAGAATAATTATCACTTACCTTTGACTCGCCAAAGCAGTCGAGACTTAACAGTGAGACAGTCTAAAATTCGCTATTGATCAAATTGAACTGATCCAAGATTCCAAATTGTGTACAATAACACTGATGTATGAATGTATTTATACTAATCTCTTTTGGCGAATTGGGCGGGAGGTATTAGGTCAGTATCCAAATATTTGGCGAAGCCCGCGTAATGATAATACGTCTTGTGTTATTTCCTAGGTGATTATGGGTCGCCAGTACCTTGGTATGATTAATAAAGGTGGTGAAAACCCATCAGTTTGATACACGTGTCAGTAAAATAACTGGCGAAGTTGGGGCCGCCTAAAAAATATTTATATATAACTATGGGCGAATATAGGCCGTCCATTTGGGGCCGCATTGAAATTATAGGCAAATTTTAAAAATATATCGTGCCCAAGACGTATATGCCATTGGCGAAAATGTGCAAGAAATGGACAAAATTTAATATAGCATTTGGCGATGGACCCGGGCAACGGACCCAATCTTCATAAATGCGGGGCGATGGGGTCAGTCCCATATGGGAAATTTATTCACCAAATCGCGGGATGCCGATGGGCGACATTCACCAAATGGTCAATAATCACCACTAAAGTTTTCTCTGGTAGAAATAGCACAAACTTGTTCAAGATTCCAAGCATGCAAGAAAATGACACTTTATCTCAGTGCATGTGCATAAAAGAATGCTACAAAAGTAAAGTATACACTACTCAAATAAGAGAGAAGACTGTTGAAACAAAAGAATAGTGTAAGAAAAGTCATCCCTTAAAGGGAAGAGATCCCAGGACCTGTAACATCCAAGATATCCACCAGAGTACAAAAGTGCAAAAAACTAAATAAAATATACCTAGAGTAGAATCTATAAAAATGACTCATAGAACTAGAAAACTCTTAGAACAAGCTTTCCAATGATATCTCGCTTTAAAAAAATGGAGTCCAGATGCGCAAGATAGAGCTCCCGGAGTGCATAAATGAACATTTAACTTTGACAGTAAAAAAACACCATCAAAAAAGAAAAATAAAAAATTCAAACCTCCAGATCTGGATAGAGCTCAGAACAAGCTTTTCGATGATATCTCGTTTGCCCGATTTTGACATCGTATGCACAAGTTATGAGCAAAATACCAACTGTTGCGCTGGAGAGCCCAATGGTGTCTAAATGTGTTGACGTCAGCACTTCACAGGTTTAAAATTGACGGCCAAATGGCTGTCATAGCATGCAAGCCCCTTGGGGCTAAAATTCTCGGCCCCTGGTTGCCATATGACCAGGGGCTAAAACTGCATTCGCTGGCTTAAATTTGACGGCCAAATGGCCGTTGCTAGCAAAAAATAAATAAATAAATAAAATTGCAAATTCGCATGTGCGCCTCGGGATCCATGTCAGGCCATTTAGATTTTGCCTTGATTTGCATGCCAAAATTTTTGGTTTTAATTTGCGTCCCGAACAACAAATTTTTTGTCTCGATTTGCATGCCAAAACCTATGAATTTTGTCTTGAGAAACATGCTAGTCTGTACAAATGCTACCTTGAAAAATGTGTCAAGCTGTCTGGTACCAAAAAAATGCCCCAAAATGCAAAGTTGTCCAAATTGGACGTGCCTTATATCAAAATAGGGGTTTTTGGGTGTTGCGAGCTCAACGATGAGGTCCGTTTGAGCTCAAAGTGCACCAAAATTTAGGGACCCATTAATTTCAATAAAAAATAACCAAAAAAGCCCTAATCTAAATCCTTCAAATGTGAACAAGCTGCAGTAGATTAGGCTCTGATACCATGTAGAATTTGAGTAATACAAATCCACAAAACCTGAAGATCACCTGCATACAAAAACATGTTACAAGGAAGTAGAGACAAGAAGAGGGCAAGGGTTTAACTCAAAAATATGAAGAAGAAAATATCCTCAATTAATGAATAAATTAAATGTACAATGGATCATCCTTATAAAAGAGATCAAAAGCCTTGAAAGGCAAACCTTAGTGCATGTAATAATTAGTTAAATTATTACAAGACTAATGCATGCAAGTTTATATTTAAAATAACTAGTGCATGAGTTTAAAACAACTCGTGCATGTGTGTTTAAATATAAACAACTAAAGCAAAAGAGTTGACATCTTAAGAAGGGAGTAAATATTAATTAACATAATTAATACTTTACTCTAACACGTACAAATCCAATACTTAACAAGTAAGTATGCATCCTTTCATACCATGCTCTCGGTGCTTGCTTCAAACCATATAAAGCTTTGTGTAATCTACATACCATGTTTCTGTTGTTTGGATCAACGAATCCTTCAGGTTGTTCTATGTAGACCTCTTCTTCAAATGTACCATTTAGAAATGCTGACTTCACATCCATTTGATAAACCTTAAATTTCTTGTGTGCAACATATGCAAGTAGCATTCTAACTCCTTCCAATCTAGCAACAGGTGCAAATGTCTCACCATAGTCAATGCCTTCTTCCTATGCATATCCCTTACATACCAATCTCACTTTATTTCTTATCACTTCACCATTTTCATTCAGTTTGTTTTTAAATATCCATTTAGTACCGATAACATTCTTATCTTTAGGTCAGGGTACTAAGGACCAAGTTTTGTTTTTCTCTATTTCCTCTATTTCCTCTTTCATTGCATTAACCCATTCTTCATTCTCTAATGCAACTTTCACATTCTTTGGTTCAAATTCACAAACTAGACATGTACCTTGTCTTGTTTTGCTTCTTGTCTACATTCCAGCTTGTCTGTCTCCAATAATTTGTGTCTCAGGATGATGTCTTCTGACAAAACTAGCCAGTACTCAGTTTCTTCTTTCTTGTTCATCCTGTTTAGGTTCATGTGCTTGCTTGGTAGCACCATCTTGTTCATCGGTTTCCCTTTCTTATTCCTCAAGGTTATTTTCCTGTTGACTGATTATCATAGGTTGTGACTTCGATAGATAATTAGGAAGTTCAATGTAAGTGAATCTACCATAGTCTTCCAGTTCCTTTCTTTCTTCTGTGTTCTTGTCATCAAACTCATCAACACTGACATTAGTACTTTCAATCATCTTATTTGTAACCTTATTTAGACATTTGTATGCTTTACTCTTAGTAGAATATCCTAAGAATATTCCTTCATCACCTTTAGAATCAAATTTCCCATTTCTCTCATCTTTCAGAATAAAACATTTGCTTCCAAAAATCTTGAAATAACTTACAGTAGGTTTGTGTCCAAACCATAGCTCATAAGGTGTCTGGTTAGTGTCCTTTAGTTGTACTCGGTTAAGCACATATACAACTATGCTGATAGCTTCCCTCCAATATGTCTGAGCAACATTCTTTTGTATCATCAGTGTTCTAGCATAGTCAATGATTGACCTATTCCTTCTTTCAGCAATCCCATTCTGCTGAGGTGTTCTCGGTGCAGAGACCTGTCTCTTAATACCATGCTCATTACAAAAATTAGTAAATTCATCAGAGATAAATTCACCTCCTCTATTAGATCTTAATCACTTAATTTATTTTCTAGTTTCTTTTTCTACCTTTGCCTTATACCACTTAAACATCTCAAATGCTTCAGATTTCTCTTTCAAGAACATAAAAGTCATCAGTCTAGTATAGTCATCAATAAAAAGAATAAAATATCTATCACCATAATAGCTTTGAGTTCTCATAGGACCACATAGGTTGGTATGAACCAACTAAAGTATTTTCTTTGTTGAGTAGTCTTTTCTCTTAAAACTAGACTTAGTCATCTTACCTTTCTGACATTCATGACACATAGCATGATCTGGTTTTGACAAGTTAGGCAACCCTCTAACTCTTTTCTTCTTACTAATCTTGATCATGTTATCAAAATTTACATGACATAACCTCTTATGCCACAACCATGCATCTTCATCCTTCAATTAATAAACAAGAAGACTGATCAATATCAAGATAAAATAGATTACCTCTGGATTGTGTACCGGTTTCGACAAGTCTTCCTCCATTATCATAGATTCTTACCTTTCTGCTCTCAAAAGCAAATCGGTGGCTTGAGTTATTCAGCTATGCCACACTTAACAAATTATAGTTCAGTCCATCTACCCAATATGCATTTTCACATTTTATTCTATCATTAATCATTAGTGAACCTTTACCTCTCACCATACAAGGTGCATCATTTCCCATTCTAACAGATCCTCCATCATATTAATCAAGTAGATCAAATTTCTCTATATCACCAGTCATATGATGTGTACAACCACTGTCTATGATCCATGTATCATTTCTGCTTACTTTAGAGATCAGTGTTGTTTCTTCATGTTTCTCTTCTTCCTCTGAATAATCTTTCATAGAAACAAATACTACTTCTACATCATCATCAGTGTCAGATTCAGATTCAAATTCTTTAGCTATGTAACATACCTTTTTCCCTTTGTCATAACTATCTTGGTTATCTCTGTTGTTGTGCTAGTAGCCTCTGTTGACTCTTCTCCCATAGCTTCCTTCGGATTGGTCTTTGGATCTATCATCATCTTTCTTATTCAAACATCTAGCAGTGATGTGGCCAACTTCTTTATAATTAAAACATGCTAAGGGTAGCTTGCCTCTAAACCTTCCCTTACCTTTGGGAAATCTTTTGGCCATAAGAGCTTCAAGCTCATCAAGTTCATCATTGGTATTACTATCACTATCATTATTCTTATCATTCCTGCTACTAGACTTACCAATCTTGAAAGAGGACATGAAAGTGGATTCAATAGAAGGTACAACACTGTTGTCAAAGTTATTCCATTCAAAGGTTGTAAGCTTACCGATCAGTGTGTTAAGAGTAAGGTTGGATGTAGCCCTTGTTTCATGAATTGCAGAGATCTTGATCACATAAACTAGCAGCAAAGTTCTGAGAATCTTTCTTATCACTGTTTCATCATCAATAACTCAACTAGACGCTCTAATAGCATGTACTACCTCTTTTAGTCTATTTGTGTATTGCACAATGTTCTCACCTTCTTTCATCTTCATATCATCAAATTGACCTCTTAGGCTTTCTGCTCTGGCTCTCTTAACATTCGCATCTCCACTGTATATTAGAGTCAATTTATCCCACATCTTCTTAGTAGTATCACAACCCTTGATGTCTTCAAATTCGGCATTGGTACAAGCAACAACAAGTTCCATCATAGTAATATTGTGTTCATGCCTTTCCTTTAGTTGATCAAGTGTCAGGGGACCTGGTGTCGGTTCAATGTAGCTATTCTCCATCAGTTCTAGTGAAGAATTCCCAATACCAAATATGTGCAACTTCATCCGACTTTGCCATACTACGAAGTTATCTTTGTTTAGCTTTGGCACTTCCCTCTTATACATCTTGAGACCTTTTTGCTGAAGTCCTTAAAACTCTATTCTAAGCAACCAACACTTTGATACCAATTGTTAGAATAACTGAGAGGGGGGTGAATCAGTTATCCAGTGTCCCAATTCAAAATGTATAATCCAAAAAAAATTCTTCAACTTCTTTTACTCGGTAAACATAAAATACTTTCATTGTCAGTGTTATTACCGATTATCAGTCTAAAACTTATAGCAGTTACCGATTAAATCTAACATGTAATATGCAAAGTATGATAACAAACAAATATCACAATCAACACATAACACAAGAGATTTAACGTGGAAACCCTATGAAGGGAAAAACCACCTGGGACCGGCAACCCAAAATTGTTCACTCTTCTGAAGTGAGGTCAGTGAAGACCCAACCCTGTTAAAGGTTACAAACACACTATTAGGTGTGACCTTGTTAGAGGATTTTTGACCAGAAGTTATCATCCAACCAGCAGTCACTCTGGGGTTGACAAGATAACAATGTCCACTCTATGAATGAAACATCAAAAGACTTTCATAGTCCACTCAGTTAAGAGATTTGACTATGTACAATGGTTAAATATGTAACAGTAGATGATCTTTCGTGAAACAACTTCAATTGCAGTTTACAGATCAATGTTCAGCTCATTCAAATCTTTCTGATCAATATACCACTTCAAATTCAATACTATATCAATTTATTGTCTGTCGGTAATTACTCTCTGTAGCTCAGTAATTGTTCTGCAGCTCGATTCTCATTAACCAGTATGATCAGAATGCATGAAAACTTGTTCACACGATAATTCTGTAGTATCTTCTTCTTCCGGCTATGTTTCAACAATGAAACCAATGTCTCTTATATAGACGAGTAAATCATTTTCTTTTCCTCCATTAGATTTTTCCGCTTAATCATATTCATAGATTTTGCCACTTTAAGCTTCCTCGGCTGATGTGTCAGTAACTCGTTTCAATCTGATCCATTAGATCCTTTTTGATTTATGTTAGCCGTCGATCTTCATAACAAACCTTATCTGTTACCTCGATTTCATACACTTTACAACTCATCACTTTATCGACTAAACTGATCATTTAATTCCTTTTTGTTTTGCTTGGTTAACAAAGAAATGTGTCAGTGAACACAAGCTCAATTAACACTACGCTCGGTATACACTACATTTCGTTGGTGTCTACTAGAATGCTTTATTTACCGACAACACTGCTTTGTGTCTTTCAGCTCTATTCTTCATCATAGATGAATGCAACATAATAAAGTCAATTTCATCAAGTCATAGACTCATCAACAAGTTACTTAGTGTATTCCTTATCCTCATCTGATATATACATCTTCCTCATGTAGATATTTCTATTCTTCATCTCTTTCTCCTTTCTTCAGATGTGTCGGTATAGTAACTTACAAGATAAGTATTGTCAAGCTAGTTGACATCAATGACAACATAATACTAATTTAATCATCTTGCATATCTAATCAACAAATCCTTAGTAATCTGTCAATCATAGATTCTTCATTCAGGTTCTAAATCAGTTGTAGTTCATCAATATGTAGAATATTTGCACAAATATAATCAGAGATATTGTCAAATATTGTGATGAAAAATTAGAGATCAATGGTGCAATAATGTGAAGATTGAAAGAGAGTTGAGAGAGTAAATCATGTAGCCTTTATGCTTATAGATACTTATTGAAGTTCAAATCAGATTATTAAAATCATGTTTGTTGGTGAAAATAAAGTAAACTTGTCAATTTTTTGTATTAAAAATAGAGGTTGATCTTTGTATTATGTTTATTGACTTTCTAATTGGAGTATATATTTTTATTTCCAGTGAGACACAAGCTATAATCAATGAGAGTTTTGGTTAGTGATGCCTAATAGAGTTCATTTACATATTAGTTTTCTAACCTTCAAGGGATTTCCATTCAAAACAGGTGCCAAGTGATGTGCATATACGATTCTTGTATCCTATGGATTAATATAAGCCTTTATGCTATTATTTTATGTCTATATACTAATGTATGACTTTGTACCAAATATTTTAAGTATTTCTTGGTGAATGGATTATTTTTTATTGACCTTGGTTCACCCTCTCCCCCACTCTCAGTGGTCTAGAGTATTCTAACAAGTGGTATTAGAGAAATGGGTTCCTTGTAGAGGTTTGATAACCTTAGGTTGACCTTGGTAGTGCAATACTTGTATTCATGGACCAATAGGTGTCTTTAATTGTAAAAGAACCCCATTTTGATGACACTAACTATGAAATTTGGAGGGTTAGAAAAGATAACAAATTAGTTTCTTAGGTTTGATCAAATTGTCAATGCTATCTGTGATCTAGGAAAAGATGTAGAGGATAAAGATGCAATAAAAAAGGTTCTAAGACCACTACCATCTAAGTATGATTAAAAAATTTCTACAATAGAGGAAGAAATGTAATTAAAGAAGTACTCTAAAGATTATCTACGTGGTGCTCTCACTGGATATAAAATGAGAGCATGGAAAGAAGAGTCTTTTGCTAGAAAATTAACCTTCAAGGTTGAGAAGAAGGATAAATAAACTAATTTTGACTTTGAATATACATACAATAGAATCTAACTTTGTGAGAAAGTTGAAAAGGGGGCTAGGAAAGTATAATGGAAAACTTCCTTTCAAATTATTCAAGTATGACAAAATAAGATATTTTGCTGCCAAGTGACCTTATGATGAGCCCAATGGTGATGAAGAGAGTAGTGAAAAACAAGGAAAAAACAAGTCATTTAATGCTAGAAGAAAGTTATCATATAAGAAAAATAAGAGTTTGTATGTTGATGTATCTCATAGTAACTCTAAAGACTCTTCTTATGAAGAAGGAAAAGCCTTATTTATGGCTATAGAAAGTCCAAGTGAAAATTAGAGAAATTAACACGAGGAGGACAATGAAACAGAGGTTGTAGATGTTGATCTTGAGGGTGAACTACTTTGTGCTCTTGAGGAGATAAAATATTGAAAATGAAAGCCTACATAGAAGAGGACCAAGCTAAGAAAGATAGTGAAAATATGATAAGCAAAGTGAATTAGATCAGATGGTTGTTTATTTGATAATCCAACTTGAAGAAATAAAAAGAGTTGAGGAATTAATAAATAAAGATTTAGAATCCAAGATAGAGGAGTGACAAAACTTGGAAGCACAAATTATCATGATTAGAAATAAGCTAGTAAGATATGAAGGGATTGACAAATCAAAATATTTTTTGAGCAAACAAAAAAGGTATGACATATGTAATTCCCCTCTTGGGAATCCTTGGGAGAAAGGATTAGTCAAGACTAACATTTTTTTTGAAGAATAACTTTAACCATCACATATAACATAATGAAAGAGGAAGACATAACACAACACCAAAGACTCCCAAGCCTTAACTACGTTCATGATTCAATTATTGTCTACATGATTAGCATACAAGGTTCATCTAGATTACTATGTTAACAGACAATCGATGTTCTTTTTAAACCCAAAATGAAATTTCTACATGATTAATCATAAAAGTATAGTTATAAAGTTAAAATGCATAGACTAACATGAATTTGCATCTAGCTACCCCAAAAGGCGATCAATTTCTGATCTGTTCCAAATTGGAAGGATACATCTCCCAAAAGGGTATCTAAAAAGTTAACTCGCAATCTTCGATCAAGGGTGGAAGTGCTCACTGTTTGGGAAATGATAATCTCAAGAAGATTATCGTACAATGAAAATCTAGAAGGAATACGATGAAAATATAGAAGGAATATGATGAAACTCTAGAAGGAATACAATAAAACTCTAAAAGGAATACGATAAATTGCATTTCAAGAGTTTGGTCATATGAAATTTAACCCAGTAACAAATGGCCTATGTTCTAGAAGCCATAACTTTCACATCTGGAGTCCGATTGACTCCGTTCAAAAAGTGTTGGAAATCTCTTAACGAGCTCTATGACATGATGAACCTAAAACCATATTAAGATATCAAAATTTTTGACACCACACAAAGTTACAAAACATAGCCTAAAATGAGTAGTCATGGTTGCCAAAACATGCAATGAGTAAGATGCTTTGAACAACAAAAGATAAGGCATGCGAACACTGACATACGACATGAAATGAAAGCTAACTTCACACTGAGGAGTATGAAAAACAAACATATCAAGGATTTAGACACTTTAATGCATCAAAAGCATAAAATGCATCTAAATCAACATCTAGATCATCTAACATCTCAGTTACATATTCTGATCATCATAAGAAGAACATTAATGTAAAGAGAATAAACATACATCATCAATTGTAAACATGATCAAAGGTAAATATACCTACATATACAATGCAAAAATAGAAATGATCTCTCAAGCTCTAAGTACTAAGGCTAGAGGGAGTCCATCTCCGTACACTTGTCCCCAACATTGGTATCGATTAGCAATGCCTCCCAACCATGAGGAACCCGTAGCCCACCCCGTCGTACTCATGGAGATAATGACCCAACCATAGTCATATAGGAAACACACATGTAAGAGGATACAAAAATGCCAACCAATTCATGAATCAAGGTACACATATGATCATGAATGCAATGTAGTACTTCAGACCACTACTTAGAACACTCTATAGGATAACTATGTAGGGACTCTAGTGGAGTGTATTTGCTTGGCTCATATTAGCCTAAGCTATATGTGGGTATGGTAAATAAACTCCCTTGGGAGGCATCATAATGTGTCCTCGCACTAACTCATGCAAGAGAATAGCTATCATATAGACACCACACCCTCACACTGACTCCCTTGGGATGCTTGACTATCATACAAGTGTTCTCTTATGTTACATTAAGTTTTACTACCCATGTGTTTATTTGGTTATCACTTTATTAAAACCTCTTCATGTTACATTTTTAGCCACTTCCCTTTTGGAGTACCCATGAGAAGCCACTCTAGATGTCTACCCGTACATACCCTTTCTCACAATACGATGAGTGCCATAAGGCAATGTAAGTTCCCAACCCAACCCCCAAATGAACAAACACTCAACTGGCCTAAATCAAAGAGTTTGGGTCTTGTACGATCCCACCATAGGTACACTCACATGCACATGGGTGGGTATAACCAACTCCACATAAAATAATGATATACAATATGTAATTGGCTAGATTTGAGAAATGCAATCAAAGAATCAAGTATGATAATACACTCAACCTGGCACTTTTCTGGGAGTATGGATTCACCTACGAATCCAAAAGACATAAAGTAAAAACATGAGATGAATGGAAACATGGAGGAAAATCCATTTTCATGATCCAAAATAACACCACAAAATCCCAACTCAAATCTTGGTAGCGCACAAAATGAGGCATGGAAAAAATGCCCAAAAATTAAACATCTCAGAATTCAATGAAATTGAAAACCCACTTCTAAAATATACTCAAACTCTCAAAAATTAAGTAAAATTAAAGTTACGGGAAAACATGCAAAATTCAACAGCATAACTAGGTAAGAAGTTACATTTTAAACTACAAATCATATAAATGTTCATACCCATCCAACCAGGTTATGAAATAACATCAAAATGGAGGGGAACACTATTTCTCAACCCCAAAACATTTAGAAATCAAAAGAATACATTAAATTGAAGTAAAACAATTAAAATGAGAGAGCCTTACCTCACTCCGAAAGCTAGAAATCGGGAATGAAGAGAAGAAATTGAAGAAGGCTTCAAACGGGTTGAAAATCTTGGGGAAGATGGAGATCCATGCTACGAATCCAATGAGCCTATCATCATGATGATCCAACAAGACAATCTCCCACAACAAGCAATTTACTAAATTCTCCAAAGAGGGTTTTGGAGTAAACTCAAATTCTCAAAAATATAAAATGAGAAGTGAGTGTAAAAACTCACTTTTTGCCTAATATAAGCACTTTTATTAAAGTGACTTATAAATTAGAATATTAAGCCACTTAATAAACTAATTGGCCCTTTTCCCAAATTAAATAAAATGATTCCAGGCATTTGGAATCCAACTACAAAAAATTAGCTGATAAATAAATAAAATAAATAAAATCATTAAAATCCCCCAACATACAATTAAATCAACATTTTTAATTTAATAATTTCCGCGATAACTATGAAACTCTTGTTAGCTTGTGGTGACTGATCAGGAAAGTACTATCCAGGAAAGTACTGTACACTTTTCCTCCTGACCTATTTTTGGCTATTTTTGGGCCGACATGATTGTAACTCTTTCTAACCCTAAAGTGGCAAAATATTGTATAATATGGCTTAGGGTTAGGGATTTCATAATGTATGATTTTAGTACTTGCGACATAATTGAGCTGTAAAAGATTACAGATTGTAATCAGGTTGTAATCACTGGATAATAATAATATTGGACTTGTTGTTGGTGGACGTAGCCTATGGATTGGGTGAACCATGTTAAATCTTTGTGTATTGTGTTCTCTTTTGTGTGGTTTATTATTTTATGATATTGGTTATATTTGCATGTAATTTTTATTTCTGCCCTGTTAATCCTAACAACTCTAAATGCATAGAGCGTTCACTAGTCTAATCACATAGTCTATTATGAATTTGGATTTACCAATATTTACCAGGGGGTTAATAATAAGACAATATTAAGGATACGTCGCACATACAAGGATGACATTGGCTCAACATTAAAGGTTAAGGTCACTATCTCTTGGTACCACTGCTGGGGATATAGGTACACACTCAAATCCTATAACTTAGGATGAATGTACCTGGTACCTATTTAGTAAACAAGAAAATATCAAGTGTAGATGCTCAACATATAAATAGTTGAAGCACAAAGAAACACATAGTCACATTGAAGGAGAATGGGATATCATGTAGATCTCGCAAGAAAGTTACTACGTCTCTATCTCACTTCATACTAACACCAACAAGAAAAATACATAGCAGTGGTGTAGTAAAACATACAATATATATTCACATGATATAAAATTTAAATTAAAGTATTTAAATAATGACTTACAACCATCTAAGCATATATCTACTGAAGGTAAAAGGTAGATATCCACAACATAAAAACACCATAATAATAAGTCCAATAACATCTATTATATATAAATATAATCCTCAATCCAAGTGCAAATACAAAATAAACCAGACATCATCATAAAGCATCAAGTCACATCACTAGCATCATCATGTCGATATGATCAAACTAAATAGAAACATCATCTAGCATCTAACTATAATACCCCAAAAATGGGCTATAGGTTCATTAACCTCCTACATCATCAAATCGATCAAAATTGACATCAAAGTCCTAACCTAAGGCACATCTGCACATCAATTTATCAAAAACCTAATTGATTATCTTAATTCTGCATTTAGGAATATTCCTAATTTATCATAATTATCTTTAATTGAATATTATTTGGCGATAAATGTCATTATTTACCCTAAGGTTGATTAATTGAATATGATGAATATTTAATTAATTAATTTAATTCTACCACTTAATTATTTAATTAGATTTAATTACATTTATTCCTAATTAATATTGTTTTTATTTTGACTTGTTAGATGCTATGGCAATGTTATCATCTCTACTACAGTAGCCCGAACATGAGCTACGCTATGAGTTCCTGGTGGAAGCATTGTCTTTCCTTGCATATGATTCCTCTAAAACCCACATGATCTGCACTGTTGTTGGTCATGATTCTTCCAGATACAAAAACCTTTTCTCCTACCTTCAAGACCGAATCATTCCAGATACCTTCAACCACCATGAGAAATGATACCTTATCTGAAATGCATCCCGGTATGTCATCATTGGTAACAATCTATACAAATGAGGTCTAGATGGTACACTTCTTAGGTTTTTAGAATGTGAAGAGTCTCAACGTGCATTAGAGGAAGTCCATGGCAGTATATGTGGATCACATTCCAACGGTTTAACACTAGTTCAAAAACTTATTAGGGCTGGGTATTATTGGCCTGACATGGAGAAAGAGGCTATCAAATATGCAAAGAACTGTCAAATGTGCCAAGTTCATCGTAACTTAATTCATGCCCCAGGGAGAGATTTGATTCCCTTTACTACATAATGGCCTTTCCAGCAATGGGTATTTGATCTAATAGGTGCTATTTATCCACATTATTCTAATGGACATACCCATATTATTACAGCTACAAACTATTTTACAAAATGGGTAGAAGTAGTCCCTTTGACTCAAGCAACTGGCAAGAAAATATCAATGTTCATCCTGAACTACATCATTTGTCGGTATGGTATTCCACATTCCATAGTCACAGATAATGGTGGCCAGTTCAAGAACATCGACTTAGATGATTTATGTGCTAAATTCAAGATTACACAACATTGGTCATCTATTTACTATCCTCAAGGGAATGGACAAGCAGAGACATCAAACAAGAACATGTTGAAAATCTTGCATCGCACAGTTAATAAAATAGGAAGAGGCTGGCATCTCATGATCAATCTAGTTCTTTGGGCCTACAGAAAAGGTATCAGACCGCCCACTGGGGCTACACCATTCACTTTAGTTTATGGGTTTGAAATGGTACTGCCTATTGAGGTTGAAATCCCATCACTATGAATCAGAATGCATGGTCTAGTAACTGATGATGACTACAAAGTGTATAGGTTGCTAGAACTTGAACTACTAGATGAGTGCAGACACACAACATATGATCATATCAAATTATATCAGAAGAGAATGTCTAGAGGTTACAACAAGAAAGTCAAACATGGAGAATTTCAGGTTGGCGATCTAGTCTTGATAGAGAATCCTAAAAATCAATCACATCAAGAACGCAAGCCGAAGTTTGAACCCAACTGGCTGGGTCCCTTTTTTTATCATTGCTAATTTTGGCTCTGGAGCCTATCAACTCTCAACGATTGAAGGAGAACAGCTCTGAGAACCAATCAACATTCTCCATCTGAAGAAATTCTACACCTAAGGCATTTAGTCTTAAAAAATGTCCTAAAAAATCTTAAAAATCTGAAAAAGTCCTGAAAAAATGAACATCTTGGTGAAAACCTAGCAATAGGCACCTTGATAATTCACAAAAAAATAAAAAAATATCAAAAGTACCAAAAAATTGAAAAAAATGAAAAATACAAAAAAATGAGAAAAAGAAAAAGTGCCTTGGTGAAAACCTAGAAACAGGCGCCTTGGTAGAAAAATAGAATCTCTACCAAGATGGTGAAAACCTAGCAAATGGGCTCCACTTGTTCAAAACACTCCATCTATCAGTGCAATCTTGGTCTTTCCCAACTTTCAGTCCTGCTTTAGTTGTACATATCTTTTAGTTTTCAATAAAGTCAGTCTGTACACCAAGCAACAAAGTGTCTGTATCCTATCAATGTTTCAAACTTGGGGGAAATTAATGTCATATCCTATGGTCTCCAATATACCTCAAACGAGTCATATCTAGTCAAAGTCCTTTGAAGCTACATCCGAGTCAGTCAGTCAATCTCCTTACCAGAAAGGATTTTGCAATCAAACACAAACAAACATCAACAACAAACTAAAAACAATCTTTGTTTCACTGCTTTTATCTCCTTGTATGCTTACTGATTCACATTGAGATTTTTGCATATTGTGTCCTTTTGAGCTCTTCGATGATGTCCTTTACAGGATTTAGAGAGTGATGTCTGGGGACATAATCTTTTCTTTATTTTCTGCTTCGAGAGAAAATCTAATAACTTTGGAAATTCTGGATTGAAATGGTGTCTTTTTGTAAGAGCCTCCATCACGTGTTGGATGGCCATGAGTACCTCAACCATTGATACCTAGAAAATTCAAGGAAGTTTGATACTGGTAATCAAAATAATGCATAGTCATCAAAGAATCTCATCATGCAAATAATCTAGTCATAATAATCAAAGTGTCTCTTAGGTCAAAATAGCCATAAAATAGCATGCAAACACGAGAGGCACTACATCCTCCCCCACTAGGTATAGGCTTACTTCTGGAATCCTAAAAAAAATATGGGTACAAATCTCTCAATTGTGTGGCATCCTCCCATGTGGCTAAGTATCACTTTTCGGGTCCCATTGGAACCTTACCTGATCTATGTCCTAACCTTTGAGGGTAAACCTCATAAGCTAAAAAATACAAATGGGCTCCAAAGAAAGTTGCATGTCCTCTATTTGTAAGGCACCCCAATCAAGAACATAGGTCACATCAAGAATATACTGTCTCAATATAGAAACATGTAAAACATCATGGATGCACAATAGGCTATGTGGAAACACCAAGTGATAGGCAACATGACCAATGCTCTCTAAGATTTAAAAAGGTCCAACAAAATGTGGAACTAACTTAGATCCTTTCCCATAATAGATGGGGCTCTTTCATAGACAAACTCTCAAAAATATATGGTCACCAACTGAAAAGTGATGATCCAGTCTATGGGTATTTGCATACTTATTCTACCAATCTTGAGTAGTAACTAAATGGTCTCTAATACAAATAACCTACTACTGCATATCTTGAAGCATCTCTGGACCCAAAAATACTCGATCCTCTAAATGATCCCAACTCAAAGGAGTATGACATGGTCTATTGTACAAGGTCTGAAAAGGTGACATGCTAAGAGAACTATGGTACCCATTATTATAGAAAAGCTCAACCAAGTACAAATAGTCCTCCCATTTCACCTATTGATCCATCACATACATGCGAAGCATGTCCTCAAGAACTTGATTCACTCACTTTGTCTATCCATCTATATTTGGGTGATAAGAAGAACTAAAATTGAGATGTGCACCCAAGGCATGCTGAAGAGATGTCCACAATTCTGAAGTGAGCACTAGATCTCTATCTGAGATAATCCTACAAGGAATCCCATGCAACCAAATAATATCCTCCAAGAACACATGCACTATTTGTAATACCCCAAAAATGGGCTATAAGTTCATTAATCTCCTACATCGACAAATCGAACAAAATCGACATTGAAGTCCTAACCTAAGGCACATCTGAACATCATCAAATCTAATTGATTATCTTAAATTCTGCATCAAGGAATATTCTTAGCAATATTCCTAATTATCTTAATTATCTTTAATTTTATAATTATTTGACAATAAATCACATTTATCCTAAAGTTTGATTAATTGAATATTTTCATATTTAATTAATTAGATTTAATATTTGCCACTTAATTGTGTAATTAAATTTAATTATATCTATTATTAATTGTATTATTTAATTTTGACAATAAATCTAATATCATATGAATAATTGATTAAATTCTTATTTAATTAATTAAAGCAAGTTGTCATTATTTAATAATATAGTTTTTAATAAAAGTTTGATTAAATAGTTAATTAACCCATAAATTAATTATTTTATTTCAAAAAATAGTTAGGTTGAAAATAAATCACTTTATTTATTTATTAAATCATAATTATCCAGGTGCACATTCAAGGACCAGTTAAACTCAAAATTGGAAAATCAATGCAAGTTGTTAGCTTTTTGAAACTCAACATCTTTTTGAGTTTTAAAGTGGATCTAAACTTCTAATTCGAGTTGAACTGTGCTTTTGCATGATTTTTGTGACTTAATTATCTGTTATTTAAAAATAACTCAAAAATCAACCTGAGTTATTTGAGTGATTTATGACTTTCTTTCACAACCTCCAAAGCCTTGGATTTCTATAAAAACAAGGCTCAGCTCTTCATAATTCATCTCTCAATCATCTCTCAAATTTGCATCCAAGCATCTCATAATTTTGCAAACTTACTTTGCCAAAGTCATCCACGAATTTGCACAATCACGTTGGAGAATTGGAATTGGGAGAATCAAAGCTCTTGCGAATCAACATCTTTGTGAGATCAATCTTTTTTTTTCATATCATTCTTAGATAGTTTCATATCAAGTTTTTCATTCTTATTGCATAGAAAATCCAAAAAAAAATAGCTTAATTGCATTCATATCTCATATCTAGATCAATTACATTCAAATCCTTCATTTAGGTGTCGTCTAGGTCACTGATCTCAATTACAATTTGAGAACATCAATCTCGCACCTACTAGAAGGCAGTAAATTGCTTGGTTAGATAGATTTCAATTTTGCATGATTTTGATTATAGCTAACCTCTAATGTTTTACTGAGTGTTGTGCTTACAGATTAAGTACAATTTTCACACACACATTTTTGGCGCCCACCGTGGGGCAACCCACCTTTGCATGCTGGTTTTGATTTTTTTGGGGAGCTAAAACCCCAAAGTTTCAAAGATTTAATTTTATCTCCCAAATGGATTGGAGTTTTGGTCTAAAATTTTTTTTGTAGATTGGTGACATATCAAGGAAGCTTCGATAAAAAATTTAGAATTTTCAAATTTTTTTTGATATTTTAATAATTTTTTTTCAATTTTTCATAAAAAATTAATTTTCGGCGCAAATCAAAATAGTTTTTGGAAATTTTTACATTTTTGGAAATCTCTTCAAATTCTATAGGGGGTCTATTATTTCTGTTTTAAATTTGGATGCAATTTAATAGCTCAAATAAAAAATTTGCAAAAACTGGTCTGTTTTGATAAAATGGGTCTCTAGGGCACAAATGAAGAGATTTTTCTAAAATTTTTGCATTTTTGGAAAGCTCTCTATTTTTTAGTAGGGGTCTCTATTCTAAATTTTTATTTTTGTGGCCAAAATCATATCAAAAAAATTAGATCTTGTTGACTAGGTCAAATGCAATGCAAAAAAAATTAAAATTTTGTGATGGGTATGCACTTATTTTTCATATGATTCAATGCATGATATGAGTTGTCATTTGGATTAATTTCTAGTTATTATTGCTCCTAACAGTTGATTTTTAGATCTAACCCTAGGGTTTTCATAAGTTGAATATACCTTGCATATCTTGTTTGCTTGTTGGCTTGTTGGAGAGTTCGTAGCTTGCTTGCATGGAAAAGCTCAACAAAAATTGCTAAAAATTAGGTAAAATCTACTAAGCACGTTGCAAGGATCCCAAGTATTCTCCTTAATCTAATAACATTTCGATTTGGGACTTAAAATAAATCTCTTATGTGTCAAGCTTGTGTGCATCTTTTCATGCTTTTGATCTATTTCTACACACTTGCATAATTTGATACTAGGTTGTGATCCCTTAAGGATTCATTAAGTAGTCTTAGAATACGTGTGATTGATCTTGATTGCTATCTTGGGTTATTGGAATCACTAATCCATTGACCCCTCATTTCCACCCCGTGGTTGCAATCTCAGTGCCATAAAGGGGAGGGGTCAACAGGACAGAAGCGTTAAGTGTTCCACTTGGCAACCCTTTTGTGCTTTTAGGAACTCACTTGTTTTCTAAGTTGGGGACTCATTTTCAGCTTGTGTGAGGTGTTAAGTGTTCCACCTTGTGGACTCATCTCATATTCTCTTTAAGCGTTAAGTGTTCCTCTTTCTGCTTTTTGGGTACTTTTGGTAGATTTGCTTTCGGGAATATATCTGTGCTCACATAGTAATTAGGCCCTATGAACACTATTTATGATTCTTGAGAGATTGGATTCCTAGCGAAATCTTTCTTGATGACAGAATCCTTGTAGGTAGGGAGGATACTTAGTGCGTTTCACATTCAGCTTGGTTAGTGCGTCTTCTCTTATTGATCGACACATTCTCTCTCCGGAGAGGTTGATAGATCACGTGGAGTTGATATCATGAGCTTTGGTGAATCAAAATTGGTTAGTGCGTCTTCTCTTATTGATTGATACATTCTCTCCTCAGAGAGGTTGATAGATCACGTAGAGTTGATATCACAGACCTTGGTGGAACAAAATTTTGTCTTAGCGTGTCGGATTAATCTGCTTGCTTTGTTTGGGTTAAAAGTGAAAAGGTGTCAAAAACCTTGGATCTGGAGCCAAGTCCCCTTGTGGTATAAATTTGTGAGTCACCTTTAGAGAGGGTTAACCGTAGCGGACAATCCCTTCATAGGGCAAACTACGTTGATGGAACCTCAAGCAGTAATAGCCATTTTCGCCATGGTAGTGACAGCCGTGATATAAATGTCCTTGTGGAAGAAATCTCCACGAGTATGGTTCATTGTTGGGTTGTCAGATCTCCCTAGCAGCTCTTGAAGATTAAGTTCTTAGACTGTGTCAAAACCTTGGTGCGCCGGGATTGGAGTTCACCCATTTGAATCATAAAAGTTGCAGAGTCAAACCATTACTAAAAACCCTAAAGAGGCCAATTTTTCATTCTCAGGTATATGTGTGTTATTGCAAAACATTTTTGGAACATACACAATTAGCACTTCTGAGGATTAGAACGAATAAGTCACTTGATTGTTCATGTGCAAAGTTGCTTTTTCCCTTGTTCATTGTTTTCAGACATGCTTGAAATCACTTGCTTGCTATTTTGTGTACTTGTTTATCTATCTGGTTATTGAAAATAACAAATCTGTTACAATCTTCAAATCTGGGCATTGAAATTTGCAAACAATTCAAATCTGAAAACTCAAAATTTGCAAAATCTGAAGTCAAATCCTCTTCTGGAGTCAAAAGTCATCTTAGGAGGTCAGAAAGTCATACGAGTTTCCATCAAGTGTTGTTTCATTACAACCCATCTGTCGTATGATTGAGTACCCAGTGTCATATGAGTTTCCATGCCAGCAAATTCTCAAAGTCAAAATCTTGCAACTGTCATATGAGATTTTCAACTATCATTTCATTGCTACCCAACTATCGTACGAGTTTTTCAACTGTCATTTCATTGCTACCCAACTGTCGTACGAGTCTGCAGAGTGTTGTTTGGCAAAATTTTGAAGAGTTGTCAGAAAATTGTCAGAATTGCCAGATATTTAGCTTTTTCAGCCTATTTCCAGAATCTATCGAACAAATCACTGTGTCAAGAATAGAGTAATAGCTATTGAGAATCAGTACATAAGAGGAAGAAGCTCTAATCACCACTATGATGAAGCAGCTGCAAGCTATGTAAGTCCAGCTTGACAAACTTGAGAAAGAAAAGGAACCTCTATACTCTTTTCCATTTGATAAAGAATTGTACATGTCACCATGCCCTCAGACAAAATGTGAGCAAAGTGACAACACTTATGATACTTCTTCCACAGAGAGTGACACATCAAGCTTTGGAGACTATGATGACTATGACGATAGACAATGTAATGATACCTATGACACCTCTGTTCCTAAGAGTCCTCCTCGTCGTGTGTTCCTACTTACTACAAATGGGCCATCACATTGGATAGATCGTGATGGTGATCCATATGATTCTAATTTTGAAAGAGATTTTGATGGCTTTTGTGGACAATACCTTGATTATGATCCATCTACTACTACTGAGGACTATAAAATACATCGTGCTAGCTTGAAACATCAATACTATAAGGATCTCTCCTCTAAGAACTCTCCAACTGAAAATAAAGATTACACTCTCAAGCAAGATCATGTTAATGTTGGACCTTTGTCTTGTGATGGTTCCCTTCCATCCCCTACTTCCTCCAATACTCGTATATTTCTTAAAGCTTCGGAGTCTTTCAAATCTTTCACAGAACCTTCATCCGACACAAGCCTTGATACTTTTCATGCGGTTCCCTATAGTTATCCTCCAGGGCTACCTCTTAAAGAAACTCAAGCTAACCTTCACTTGGCTGCAAAGACTTTTAATAATGATAAACCTAAAGAGCCTAAGCATTCATATGATATAATCCCTACTTCAGCTAGTCCTCCACCATCTCTTCCAAAGTCATCCATACAATCCCAACATGCTTCCTTGTCCTTAGAAGTGGGTCCATGTCAAGAGGACTTTAAAAATGATGAAGAAAAGAACATAAAGAAAGATCAAGATCAAGAACCCTCCATGTCATCCACTCCTTTTCATGATGTCTCTTATCCACCTCAGGGTTCTTTTGATCCTGTACCCCCTTTTTCATGCATTCCACCATGTCTTAAGTCTTCTCCTAAGCAAGATCAAGCTACTACTTACACTGCTGAGCTTATTGACAATGGTGTTGTTACTTCCAATGTTAAGCCTATTGAAAATCAAGAAAAAAATTATGTGCTTATGCTATCCAAAGATCCTTGTCAAGATCAAAGTCTTCCATCTTCTTATTCTACCACTCCATGTTCGCTTCCACTTTCTACTATTCCTAAGTGTTTGCAAGCTTTGAACAATCCTATCAAAGAAGGTGCTCATATTCAAGATGTACTTGATTCTATTGAAAATTCTAATGCTCACTCTAAAGATGTTGATATCCTTGGTTGTCATATAGATGCTGATGAACTTATTGATTATCCTTTTGGGTCTTCCACTTCCATCCTTTGACCTCTTCCACCACTACTAAGAGCTTCACACCTTCCTTCCATCTTGGGTCCTTATGTCCCTTCACTTTCCCCTCCTAACTCTCCTAATTTTCCATCCATCTTGGGTCCTTACATCCCTCCATCTCCCATCTTTCCTCAAGATCAACATAGATGCATACCCTTGAATCCTTTTCATCCACCCATCCATCTAAACCAGTCGTATCCTCCCTCTTCCACAAATCCCAAGTCTTTTGGAAGTAACTTGAATGTTCAATACAAGAAAAAGAAGCAATACAAGAATCCATCAAAAAGAGAAGATCACCATGTCTCCTCTAAACGACATGGAGGCATAAAGTCAAAAGAGATATCTAAAAAAAAAATTACAAGACAAGTATGGGCTCCAAAATCCATCATTGAAGATATTATCTCTAAATCATCAAAAGGAAATAAAAAGCCTATGACTATATGGATTCCAAAGTCTCTCTTGAAAGAGTCTGGTGTTGAAAAAAAAGTGAAATTGACATTCAAGCTTCCAAAGGCTTCCACTACATCTCCTTCCAAAAATATTCCTCCATTTCATGCGCCCAAACCTCAACCTCTGCTATCCATTCACCATATTCCTTCACGTATTCCTTCATTCACATTTCCTCCACCCTCTTGCCACCCTTCAAGGTGTGTGTTTACATTGATCTTGCCTTCCTTTCCATCTACCCTTTCACAATGCTTCCATTCATTAACCTTCTACCTTCTATCCTTTTTCCTCATTTGCCTATTCTTCCTATCTTCCAACCTCACTCGCTTTACATAAAACCCTATCCTCCATTTTTCTCTTCCATGTTCCTTTCCCTATCAGCATCTTTGAGCATATCATTTTGAATCCTTGGCATATCATGGTTTATCCTTTCAAGGAGCATTATCTAAAAAGCTTGCCTTCTTCCAAAAAAAATTGAAAATGTGCCTTGGTAAAAACCTAGAAACAGGCACCTTGGTAGCAAAAGTAAAGAGAAATAAATTCATCCTATGGTGAAAACCACTTCCTTGTGGCACCTTGGATAAGTACCATGATGAAAACCTGGCAATCAAGCATCATGCGTAGTTCTTCTACATATTTCATCCATTCCATCTTCTCTCTTTGATCTTGACAATGTTGATCTATACACAAATATTTAGCTATTTTGTGAGCTATCTTACGGTGATCTTGCTTTCATTCCTTCCATGTTTAGCCTTCATATCCATCTTCCTCCATTCATTTTCGCCTATCGCTATCCTTTTCCCCTTTGGTCTTGATCTAATAAAAAAAGAAAGAAAGAGTAAAACACAGTGCTATGAAGCCTCTTGACATGTCTACTCCTTTGGATTGCATTCTTTCCTGCTCTTGCACTACGCTTTTGTGACTTATCCTATACTAGCCTTTCCCTACTTATCCAAATATGCTTTACATGATGATTTTTCCCTAGCTTGAGTATTCTTGAGGAGTTTTCCCTTGAGGATTTCTTCCCTTCATTCTCCTTCATTCTCTTGTCTTCCATCTCTTCCACTACCCCAAAGTACAATTCTCTAAGGTTAGCATGCATTTTGTCAACGCCATGATGTGAAGACTACAATGCACAATGTGCTTCTAACAAAATCAAAGAATGAAGATCCCCCAACAGTGGTACATAAATGCACTCTAGGTGCCACAATAGTCCATCAAACTCTATAGAGTAACCCAAGAATCATCCCTCAAGGGCATGCCCAAACTCAATCCTCGCTCTCACCTCTTGATACCAAGTGTCACTAGGTAAAGCATCCAAGATACGACTACACAAATCCACTCCCAAAGATAAAATCAAAATCTCACACCTGCTTCTTCTCAAGGCATTCGTAACCACATTCTCCTTCCAATGATGCTATCATGCATTTAGATTTGGCTGAGAAAAGATATACTACAAGCTACGATGATCATTGTGCAACTAAAAATTATAGCCCAAAAGAAAATGGCTTTAGCTGTGAGGCCTCACCCCGTACTATTATTGCATAGATGACATTTCCACTTATGTTTCTCATGTTGATACATTATTCTAATATACTAGACTCTTTTGAATAGGGATTTCATATCTTAGATATTATGTGATGATTTTAGATTATGTGTTTGATGATATAAGACATACTTTTTATGCTTTTAATTTACAAAGCCTTATTGTGATGATATTGATGAGTTATAGAATTTAAGTATTATGCTTTAAATTTTATATTGATGCAAGAAATGTGAATCAAGTAGATATGATAATCAATTGAAATTGATGGAGTTGATGAAAAAGAACCCATAGCTCCCAAGAACACTTGCACACAAACACCTGTCACAGAAAGAGAGAGAAGCAAACAGCTATGGAGGCCTGAACGCATTGATCCACGAGAGAGGAGAAATCCTTGATGTGCAAAAACAAAAGTTGTAATCAATAATGAAATGTCAAAAAAGGTTACAAAACAAGAGGAGATCAATCCTTATAAAAGGAGATCAGAAACACTAAAAAGGTAAAACCCTAGGTTGCATAATAATAATTAATAAAGATAATTAATTATTATATGCCTAAAGTTTAGCTTAAGTCGAAAGAGGTAATAAGTGACTGAATAATTAAATCAATATGATTCAATTAATCAGTAAACACTTTATTACTCTAACACCCCCCCTTAAGATAAACTTTGGGAGAAGCTAAAAACCTAGAAAGAACTACTGAAAGCAAATGGGTCCCGGCAACAAAGGCTTGATCAGGTACCCAAGTACAAAAGAGTGTCTCTACAAAGCGGAGAAATAGAGAAAACCACATGGGAAAAACTCTACTCCAAAAAGAGGCAAAGACTAGTCTGAAGGACTGAAGAAGCCTCCAAAACCAGGAATGTTCCAAAAAATAGGAACAAAGATGAACATGTACAACATCACTGAAGCATGAAACTGCAAACTCTATCGACAAGAAACTGAAGATCCTCCATAGAAATATGACCAGATAGAGAAGACTATAATTTGCATGAGTGCCCTCAAATGACACTACTCAAATCAGGAGGCAAACATAGGCAAACACCTAAACTCAAAGATACAAATGGCATAAACACCAAAAGCTTGAAGAGCTGATCAATCAAAGCTAGAAGAGTGCATCCAAAAATAGGAAAGAAAAGAGTGTCCATATGGTAAATGATCCATCTCACCGGAATGCATAGGTACCCAGCCATTGCAACCGCCTAGTACATAGGATCAAATACTAAATACATGGCTCACACAATCAAACCAAGGGAGCAATAGAACCAACAGTAGAAACCCCCCATACTGCTGACAAGGGAGTAATGACAAGTACACTGAAAAGATCATCCAATATGAACTGCATGATGAAGATGAATTTGAAACATCGAATGTGCAGAGAGAGTACAAACACAAATAAAGATACTTGAGGCTAATGTGATTGGAGGAACACTCACATGACAAAAGAAGATGGCAAACAAAGGCAAACATCAAACCCCCCCAGCACTTTAGAATGGAGTGCGAGTAAAAATAGCACAAACATGTGCAAGATCCCATCAAAGCAATAGAATGACACTTTATCTCAGTGCGCGTGCATAAAATAATGCTACAAAAAATGAAGTATACAGTGCTCAAAGAACATCAAAGGCTGCTGAACCAAAAGAACAACCTAAGACAAGCCATCCCTCAAAGGGAAGAGACCTTAGGACCTGAAACAACCAAGATATCCACCAGACTGCAAAAAAGAAAGAATCTAAATAAAATGAATTTGGAGTAGAACCTAGAAAAATGACTCATAGCACTGAAAATCTCTCTAAACAGGCTTTCCAACGATATACCATTTTCTAAAAATGGAGTCCGGATGCACAAGAAAGAGCTCTTGGAGTGCAGAAATGAAGATCTGGCTTTGACAGAGAAAAACACCATCAAAAAAATAAAACTAGAAAATATAACCTCTAGATCTGGAAATATCTCAGAATCAGCTTTTCGACGATATCTCGTTTGCCAAATTTTGACACCGTATGCTCAAGATATGAGCAAAAAACCAACAGCTGCGCTGGAGGGCCCAAAGAAAGTGTCTGCAAGGATCTAAGGATGGGTGACTTTAGAAAAGGGACAAAAAACCACATAAAACCATCAGATTTGATAAAATCTTAGAAAGAGCTTTCTGAAAATATCTTGTTTGCCGAAAACAGATCCCGGATGCAAGAGAAACAGATCCTGGAAGGCAGGAGGTCTGAAACGCCACGATCACAGAGAACATCTGACTTTGACAGCAAAAAAGAGCATCAAAATGGAAAAATCAAAAATCATACTAGCAAATTTGGATCGGGCTCAGAACTAGCTTTTTGACAATATATCTCATGCCCAATTACGATCCCAGATGCCTGAGATATTAGCAAAAAAGCCCAAGTACCCTTAGAAAACCAAAAAATGGTTCAAAGAATGTTGATGTAGGTTGACGTCAGCAAACAACCTACTTAAAAATGACGGCTAAATGGCCGTCGCAGGTCTAAACCCCCAGGGGCTAAAACAAAAGACCCTGGTCACATGGGTGACTAGGGGCTACGACCTGGGGCACTGGGGCCAGGGGCTGGTCCCCCACATGACTGCAGCTTAGCGGAAGGGGTCCGATGGAGTTGGGCAGTAGTGGGGCTGCGGGGGGTGGCACGGGCGGCGGCATAGGTGGGCGGCAGCAGCTTTGACGGTGGAGCGGTGGCGGTGGCTCTTCGATGGCCGCCTAGTGGCACCTAAGTGGCCACTTGGTGGCGGGCCAAAATTTTTTTAAATTTTTTTTTAAATCATTGTACTGTACCTACCTCGGAGTGTGTGCCAGGGCCGTACGACCCTGGTACGTAAACATTTTACCTCAGAAGCCAACTTGTTAGAATTCAACAAGTTCTATATGTATTTTGACTATCTCAGGCCTTTCGAATGCATCTGTGAGGTCCGTTTGGGCCAGAAGTGCTCCAAAAAATAGTGATCACCTCAGGATCTGTGCCGGGGCCGATTGTAATTTTTTTTTCTCACAGATCCAACTTTGTCCAAATTTGACAAATTTTATATGGATCTTGGGGTTCTTGGATGCTCTGAAGACAACTGTGAGGTCCGTTTGAAGCCAAGATGACCAAAAAAATAGGTCCCCCAGATCTGATAGGAAACCCTCTCTGAAAATGTAATCTAACGAACATGATTGAATCTCTCAGGAAGAGGACAGGGGCAAGCATATCTGAAGCTCTAATACAATGATGGAGTTGATGAAAAACAACCCACAACTCCCAAGAACACCTGCATGCAAACACCTGTCATAGAAAGAGAGAGAAATAAACAACTATGGAGGCCTGAACGCATTGATCCATGAGAGAGGAGAAATCCTTGATGTGCAAAAACAAAAGTTGCAATCAATAATGAAATGTCAGAAAAGGTTACAAAACAAGAGGAGATCAATCCTTATAAAAGGAGATCAGAAACCCTAAAAAGGTAAAACCCTAGGTTGCATAATAATAATTAATAAAGATAATTAATTATTATATGCCTAAAGTTTAGCTTAAGTCGAAAGAGGTAATAAGTGACTGAATAATTAAATCAATATGATTCAATTAATCAGTAAACACTTTATTACTCTAACAGAAATGTTCTATGTGTCTTGAACCATGTAAATGATTTAGGATATTTGTGATAAATGTGTTTCTAGGAATTTTATAATGTTGAAATTTAATAAATATTAAGTAAATGCATTCCTTGAGTAAATTGAATTTTATTTGATGTTGTGAAAATGAAAGTGAATTATATGATGTATTTTATGTGACCATTAATGTTGCATTTATATATATATGTTATGGTTTCTTATTGAGCTACTGATATTTTGATTTAGTGTGCAGGAAAAATTGACCATGGAATTAAATGAGGGGAAATCAAAGATGGATATATGTGAAAACCATGTTAAGACAAGGTTACCTCCAAAGGGAGAAATAACCTTGTTGTTACATGTTATTATTGTAAATATAATGCTTGAATGTATTAATATTGTTGTGTTTATTTTATTTATGCTTATGTCCACTTGGCATGCCATGTGTGTAGTAATGTGATGTGATTTTATGTGGTGTCAATTGACACTTGTACTTGTGAGTTGACATTTCCAAGTAATTTTTTATTGGTTAGTTGTTCACATTTGTATCACCTTGTAGTGTCCGTAGGTTAGGTATCTTGGTTATAAAGCCATGAGAGGCAATCTTATTTTGAATTTTTGTAGGTCAACTCTTGGTGGACTTTTGAGGGGTTAATTGGAGCCCTAGAGGATAGTTAGGGTTAAAATAAGATAACCCCATAGGTGCACTTTGGGTTAGGGGTAAAATTTTGACCAATAGAGTGATCATTTCTCATTTTTACGTCTTCTAAAAATGCCTTTTTAGAAAGTGACAAATTTGGGATGTGCGCCATGTCTTCCTCTCTTTCCAAATTTAAAATTTTCTCTTGTTGGAGAGAGGGAACACTTGGAAAAGAGTGCCCAATCATTTTTGAGGTTAGGTAGAATGTTAGGTAGGGTTTTCCTTTTATTGGGATGGAGAGGAATTTGGTGGGTTGATTTCCCACTCTCCAAAGTTAAAGACTTCTAGTGGACTTGGTTGGATTTTGGAGGACTTAGCTGAAGGAAGGAAAAGCAAGTAGGAAGGGAGCCCATCTCAAGTTTCATTTTGCCATATCTTGGAGCAAGGTTGGTTCTCCTATCATGGAATGCCTTGTTTTCTTTTCATGTGTTGTATGAGTAAAAGTTGTGATGTTGTAGTTTTTGTTTTTTGTTGTGTTTCAAGCTTGTTTCATGGGTTCTTGTAGTCTTCTTCTTGCTATTTTTTTCTTGTCTTTGTTGGGGTGTGAAAGACTAGACTCACCCTTAGGAGGGAAGAGAACCTTGAGGGTCAATGGAAAATTGGGAATGCCCAAATAGTCTAGAGTCCTTCCTCATGGACGAATGGGATATGACATGGATGTATGGGCTCCATGTTGCCATCATATTCTACTACACATTTGGGGGTCATAAGGGGTATTTATTTTGTATGTGAAATGGAAGGAAGGGTGATTTTTGTTAATCCTTTTGAAGGCATTGTTAGTATGATATTGAGCCTTGTTGAAGACATTGTAGTCTTGTTTATGGAATCTCCTATTTTGGGTTCATTTCCACCTTCACCCCTTTTCATGGGTCCAAGGTGATCCATTGTGAAACCATGGGAAATGAGAATTTTATGTGTTTAAAAGTTGTTGGTTTTGTATGTGTTATGTGTATTTGTATTTCCATCCATCTTTATTTCCCCAAGCTCAGGGATGGCCATGAAATGGCCTAGGTTGGGACGTGAGCCTCCATGGTCAAGGACATGATTTTATTGTAGGTTTACTCTTGGAAGAAGCTGGAAAGTTTGATTTCAACATGATGATATGTTGCAATGAAATTATGTATTATGGTATGTTTCCTTACAATGTATTGGAAAAAAAGGGGAAAGGTCTATGAAATGCTTCTTGTAAAGTACATTTCTTTGAAGGAAAATTTTGAATGTGAAGTGCCATCTTAATTTTTTTTTTCATAATTGTGTTGCCATTAGAAAACAAAAAGAAGAAGAAAATGTGGAATGAACTATGTTGTTTTTCCCCTTTTCCTCTTAGGAAAGCTTGATATCAAAAATATTTTTATTAGTATTTCCTTAAATTATTGAGAAATTTCATGAAACAAAAGTTTAATGTTTAGCTTATGATTTCTTTAAAAAAAACAAGAATTGTTGTCCTATTTATTTATGCAAAGAAAACAACAAGCTAGCAATATATAGATACCCATGTGTGCACATTTGTATATATATATATATAGCTATATAAATATATACATGAGCATGTATATAAGAATAATGAATCCCTTTTATTTCATTTTAATCTTGTATGTTAACAAACCTAAGACTAGAATGTCCATTTTGAAATCTTCCTTGCATACATGCATGATTCTCATAAAAATTCATATGTACTTCTTTTTATTAATAGATATACATTTTTTTATACAATGTATATATGCTAGGGTTTGTATAAATACCCTGTTGGTTATATATATACAAACCCTAGATGAACTTTTGCTATACACACACACACATATGTGTGTGTGTATATATATGTGTGTGTGTGTGTGTATATATATATATATATATATATATATATATATATATATATATATATATATATATATATATATATTTTTTATATTGGACTGTATTTGCTTAGCACTGCTTCTTATCAGTTTACTATTTTTTATAATCATGTTTTAAAGAAAAGTTAAATAAATAAAAAAAGAATTTAAAAAAAAATTAATAATAATTTTTTTTGTTTTGCTTACTTTTGGGGGTCTGCGATTGAAAGAAGCCCTTTCCCTTCAAGGGACGCGGGTGTTAGAGCCACTACGGTCCCCAAAGGGGCCATGAGTGGTAGTGCCACTACGGTCCCCAGAGGGGCCGCACATGGCCATGCCACCACGGACCCAATGGGGCCGCGAGTGGCCTTGCCACCGCAGACCCCAAAGGGACCATGGGAGGCCTATTCTATCACAGACCCTAAATGAGGGCCGCGAGCTGGCAGTCACTGCAGACCCTAGAGGTCGTGGTCGACCCAGCTGCGGTGGCCTTAGAGACACCAAGCCACTAGTAGATGGGGCTCTAAAAAACTATAAATATAATAATATATTTAAAAAAAAAAGAAATTTACAAATTTTTTTAAAAATAAATTGAAAAAAATGGTATACCTTTTGGTGGAAAGTCCAACAACTTTCAGAACACTTTGATCCTATTCTTTTTAAATACATATATGTATATGTAAATATATATACACATCTTTTTGTATATATATTTATATATACACCCATGTGTTCATCTTTTTCTTCCCAAGCTCCATGGTAGCCTTACTTGACCTGCAACACCAAAACTACGAAACCCTAATTGTGCAAGCTAGTGAGAAAATGTTAGAAGCTAGGAGGGTGAAATGGAGAAATAGGGTTTTCAGATACTTTTATTGGCTTAGCCCCAACCCCAACCCTAATTTTGAATTAGGGTTAGGGCTAAGCCATTTGACTTTATCATTTTTTAATTTGTTTTTTTTGTGATGTTCATTTCAAAATTTAAGTTAGGGGATTTTCCCCCCCTTTTTAATGTTTTGACTATGTTATTTCCTTTTTCCCATTATTTAATTTGAATTTTGATTTTAAATTTTCAACATAGAATATGGCTCTATTTTTTATTTGTTTGGGAAATGTATTATTATCTGTTAAACTAAGTTAAATATTATTAAATGAGGATGTTAAAATTTGTGTTGAAATTTTAACCTTGTGAGTAAATTTTGAATTTGATAATGTTTGAAATTTAATATTATTGCTAGGCCTAATTTGATTTAATTTAAAAGTGGATGAAAATATAAATTCAAAATTTGAAACTTTTAAGGTAAATTAAGAAATTTGAATACTTCAAAATAAAAGTTTAAATGGCTAGCCTAAGTGGGAAATTTTAATAATGATTAATGTTTAATGATTTATTTAATAAAAATTTAAGTATTATTTTAATGTTTTTTTTTAAAATTTGAAATAATCTAGTGGCATTAATTTAGTTGCCTTAGACTAGGACTTATGTTCCCATTTTTCCCTTAGCCAGAATTAATAATTTATGATTAAATCTTTGTAGTGATAATTTTAATCTTTCAATTAATTAAATAAATTAACCAAGGGAAATTATGTTTTAATTAAGTGTATTATTTTAATTAAAATTATTAGAACCTTATTATTGAAGTGGATTTAAAATTTGTTACCCAGGGTTATCGCTTAGGGTTATTTATGACCTTATTTATTATTTTAATGTACCCTTGCAAAACCTACCTTAATCTTGCAACCTAGCACTTGTTTACGAACCTCTATGGTTGTAATCACTTTAAGTTTAATTAATTATATAATTAAACCCTTTTGGGTAAGTTAACCCAACATTTGAACTTAAGTTAATAAGCTAGTTAAATTTAATCTCTTAATGCTTAATTATTTTAACGAATTTAATTTAACCCTGTTAGGTTACTTTAGAGACCTAATTAGGTCCTATGGTTATTTAACATAGTTTTCAATCAAGGGATGTTGACAAGCCAACGTTTGTCATGATACCTCTTGAGAGAAAACTTGCGTTATTTTGTGCGATGTTCATGTTAGCTCTCCTTAGATTGCTATCCTTAGTTGACTTTTGTGCTTTAAGAAAAAAACATGTCGGTGTATTTTTGCCCTAATTTTTGGGCATGACACCAGCGCACTAGCACATACACAATTGTCACTTGTGTGTGTATTTATTGTACTTGTATCTGCTACACACTTTAATAAATCATTCCATCAAAGGGGTTAGAGACACGATAATCAAATCAAATCAAAACAATGGTGAAAACACATTTGAAATTACTTCCTATATGAAGTGAGTATGATCTATGAATAATGCTCTCAGTTATAGCATAGGAGATTAGTGAATAGACTACTCCATAATTGAAGATTCATGAGTGGATTGAGATGCAAAACTAGATTCAACAAATCTAAATCTAGTTATGAAAGACTCAACGCTATGAATCTAATGCTTATTCTAGCATGATATTAGATTAATCTATGAATTTGAAAGCTATGAATTAACATGTAAAACTAGATTTTTAAGAACACTATTAAGAATATAAATCTAAGATAAAAATAGCATAATGCATTTACTTAAAAATTAGGATCTTTTGAATGAGCTAAAAGGCTGGTTTTTATAGAAATTTCAGAATGAACATGCGGTTGAGATTCATCATGTTGAGCGGTTGAGATTCTCTCATGTTTTTAGTAACTTCTTGTGGTTGGATGAGACTAAGAGAGAAAATAGCAATTTCCATTCTTTCAAGTCTTTCTTTTTAATTAGAAAAAAATCAGTTTAGAAATTAGAAATTTGAATTAAAAATCCAAATTAGAAATTTGAATTAAAAATTCAAATTAGAAATTTCTTATTCATTTAAATCTTTCCTTTAATTAAAAAATCAATTTAGAAATTTGAATTAAAAATCTAAATTAGAAATTTGAATTAAAATTCAAATTAGAAATTTCTTATTCTTTTAAATATTTCTTTTAATTAAAAAATCAATTTAGAAATTTAGAAATTTGAATTAAAAATCCAAATTAGAAATTTAAATTTAAAAATCCAAATTAGAAATTTGAATTAAAAAATTTAAATTAGAAATTTGTGCACATGAAGTTGAATGGTTTATTTTATTAATTAAAAGTATTTAGATACCTTTTAATTAATTGATTTGAATTGATTTAAAATAACCTTTATGCTCTAATCAATTAATTATTTTATGATTCATTTAATTATGCAAGCCAATTGATTTAATTACTTACATAATTATGTCTAGCATATTGTTTGATTTAATTAATTGAAATTAGTCCCACTTAGTTAGCTAGACCATTTTTAGGTGATTACATTTGCCCCTCTTTGAATTGATGTGCGATCATCGTATCTATTCAAAAAACTTTTGATGTCAAAACAACAGATAGCTTGATGTGAGTTTTTTGAAACCATTCCTGATTGCAAGAGATCAATTCTGAACTTGATTGAACAAAAATTGATAGAGATTCCAAGCTATTAGTTTTGAACTTGATTGGACAGAGACTGACTGAAGATCCAAAACATATTGATTCTAAACTTGATTGAACAAGAACTGATCATACTGATGCAAAGCTTGATTGAACAAAGACAGATAGAAAGACCAAGATATCGATTCAGAACTTGATTGAACAAGAATCGATCATACCGACTCTGAACTTGATTGAACGAAGATAGATAGGAAGACCAAAATGTTCAACTTGAGGTGATGTGATGAAACTGAACACCTATCTAATTTGACGATGACAACTAACCAAGATGATGTGAAGCGATGAAATTGATTAATGTAAAAAAGACTCTTAAATTAATAGATTGATTTGAACGAATAAACAACTTGATGAAGTGCGATGAAACTAATTACCGTTAAGGACTAATATCGTAGGCACTATCAAATCAGTGCGGTGTGATGAAACTGATATGCCCCTTTGAGTTTTGGTTGATTCAAATACCTTCCCCAAGTAACTTGATGTGGTGCGATGAAACCACTCATGAAGAAAGATTAGAGTCTCAACTTGATGTGGGTCTCGATGAAGTTGAGATGCCCCTAGTGATGAGGTCTTGCTTGAATTTTTAGTTTTGAACATAGTTGATTTGATTGATGATATAATATTCCCGCCGCCTCAGGATCGAGATCAAAATATGGTAAGGAATAAGAGTGTTTTGAGTTGATTCGATTGATAAAAAATATTGAATGTGAAGCAAAATTGATGTCAAATTGATTCAATTTGATTTAGATAGGATTATAGATGATCGAGAATGAATTGTGAGCAATTATAAGGTTATTTTGAAAATTTTTGACCATGTTTTGACTTGAAATTTGATGTTTTGATTTTGATCCTGGAAATAGATTGAGGATAATTCAATGATTTGATCGGGTCAAGGATGATATTCGTAATGATATTCATAGTTGACTGTAGAGGTGATGAATATTTACAAACTCTATGATTTCAAGATTATCATTATCTCAGCTCATTCAGAGTTACCATGCAAACTACATGCAAGCCTAATATGAATGCAAAACTAGGACTTTAGTCACTGATCTCTTTAGCCAATTCATCATCATCAAGCATTGTGGGACATCATAGTTGATACAATTCTCACTGGTACCACTACGACCATAAGAATATGTATATCCTATATTAGATAAAATGTGGAGAACAAATGCAAGAATCAGGACATAAAAGCTGAGATGACCTAAGCATCATTTCTAGTTTATATTGTAAGGTTACACCAACATTGAGGTATTTAGAGCTGAAATAACCATGAGTGCGATCTTGTTTAAATAAACAAAGTAATAGATAAGGAGATAGTTTTGACCTCACCTTAGTGTCCATATAAAATGAGTCAAGGTATGTGAAAAATTCCAATAAAGATGGAGGCTTTTACCACAAACACCCAATTTATTGGATAATTTAGGATCATTGGAACCACACCGACAAGCATAAGTCAAAGAACAATGATTATGCCCCCAGTCCATGTTCCTCTAGTCATATAGACATCTTAAAGTTATGTAGAAAGGGATAATCAGTAAATCAAATGATAACATGCAACATACCAAATAAAATTCACAACCTTTACTCTTTCTCTAATCATTTAGACATTCTCAAGTTGTAATAGAGATGTGATCAACATCAATTCAGAAAATTTTTGGGTGTTGTTTGTATTTTGGTCTGTGTAAAATGTTCTATCTTTTTGAAGTGTGTAGTGTTAAGAAAAAATGTTTGATCATTCATGTATGTTGTTTGTTTGTTTGGATTGTGATTTAAGTTTATCCGTTAAGTATTGAGAAACACTGTTTGTTGATCTCTTCACATTGTGGGGTGTTGAGAAACACCGTTGTGTGTCACTGATGAACCTTTCAGTGGTTTTTGGAAAATTGACTTTGATTCATTTCAAATGATGATTTGACTGACTATCGGGTGAACCCACAATAGTGGGTTACACTTTTTGGCCTGAATAGACACTGAACTCTACATTTTTTTAAAAAACTTTCAGATTCATATGCATATTGTTGTTAAACCGTTTGAAATTGGAAGATGAAGTAAATTAGAGTCTTTTAGGATTTTTGTGTAGATTCTAAATATATTTTTTATTTTTATTTTTGAATTTATTTGAATGGTTTTTTCTTTCTCCCACAAAAATTGGTATGTTGCTAAAAATGTCATTTTCAAAGAGTTACATTGTTTTCATAGAGCATAACTTTTTTTCTAAAATAGATATCAATGTGATTATTTCGAATTTAGTTTTTTAACATCCATATGGAGGGCATGCAATTGGTTTTATGAAATTATCATGATTATTTCATATTTTATTAACGTTTGAAGTTGACTAAACCGTAATTTTGACATACCTTGACTACATAGCTTATAACTTGTTGTGTATTTGTCTAATTTCATTTTTAATTTTTTTGATAGAAAGAGAACTTCAATACCTATGGCGTAGATATTTTTTAGAATTTTTTTTCTCACATTTACTATTTTTCCATAAGCATCGAATATAGAGGTAGACATATGGTGAAATATCGATGTTTAGTAAAACTAAAAATACAAAGTCATAATAAACTTAATATATATTAATATTATAATAATTGGAAAGATGTTTCTAAATATCACCTTACTACATAGATAGATTTTGCAAATGGATTCATTTGATCTGCGAAAAGATAAAATCAAAGTAATTTTTTGTCAGCATTTTAATAGGTGCGAAGGAGACTCCATTGTAGGTATGAATGAGGAGTATAGATGTTATATTAATGTTTTTTTTAATCTATGAGGCTTTGAGAAAACTATTTATAATTAATTCTTTCAAATAGAACCTCTAAAGGCTTAAATCATCATATTTTATTAAAAATGTGTTATTTTAGCAAAAATCAGCATCTCTAAAAAAGTGTAACCCACTATTGTGGGGTCACCCTATCATGATAGGAAACTTCCCCCTAGTAAGACCTGTATATCCTAGGATGAATATAAAAACCAATTCCAATCTATGGCAGTGTTGCGTGAAACAACTGATTTGTCACGAAAGTGACTTAATCTATATACAAGTTGAAAAGAAATATTGAAGCCCATGCATGTGGGATAGCCAAGTTACACATTGATAGATGAAGTGTTAGGTTTGCAAGTGACCCCTATTTACCAGGTTTTCACCACTTGGGAGATATTCTATGTTTGCTACCGAGGTGCTTGTTTACCAGGTTTTCACCAAGGTACTTTTTTCTTTCAATTGTTTTTGCTCTTTTTCATTTTTTTTGTATTATTTTTTTGGTTGATGCATCAAAATGTCTGTTTTCCAAGTTTTCACCAAGTTGATCATTTTTTTAGGACCTTTTTCAAAATTTTATCTTTTTTTTGTTAGGACTTTTAGGATTTTTTTAAGGACCTTTTTCAATTTTTTATATTTTTAGAGATTAATCATTCTCAAGCTAGATCACATTGGTTTTCCCCCAATGTCTAGCAAGGTATAGGACATGATGGATGAATTAGAAAGCTGATGGATGAAGTGGAAAGATAATGATGGATGAAGTGAGTGAATGCAACCCTCAGGGATAGTCTCCTTATGATTACCCAAGATAGGGAAAGGGAATATAGAAATGTAGGCTCATGAAGCAGTGTTAGATTGTATATAGGATAATGACTCGGTATCATGAAAGAATATGGTCCAAAAGGTGGACATGTCAAGAGACTCTTATTAACAAATTTTGCATTTTCTCATTCTTCATTTTGATCAAGACCAAGGGGTTGATTTGGATAACCCATGTATAGGATCACATGATGAGGATAAGGGGTGATGTAGATTATGAGTGGATGGTTTGAGATAATAGAAAGGATTCTTAGGATTAGTGATGACCAATTTTGGATAAGAAAGATCATGATAGGGTAGCATGGATGGAAGCAAGTGAGTAAGATGATGGAAATGATAGCAGATTAAAAGATGCTCATGGATAAGTTCAACCTTGTCAAGATCAAAGATGAAAAGAGGAAGTATGGATGCACATAAAATAGCTTGTGTGGATGAATCTTTCCCCCAAGTGTAGAGTGAAAGAGTGAGGAATTATGCATGATGTTTTTTTGCTAGGTTTTAATCATGGTACTATTAGATAACTAAGAGGGGGGTGAATCAGTTAAATCAGTTATCCTACAGTCCCAAACTCTCAAATGTAATTTTTCAAAATTTTTCAACAAATCAAACAACTCTGTAAGATAAGATAACTATCTTTCTATTCATTTACCGAATACCAGTAATTTCCAAAATTGTCTTTACCGATTAATCAAATATGAAACATGTAAAGTATGATAGAAAAATAATCATAACAAAAAGATTTAACGTGGAAACCCTGCTAAGGGAAAAACCACCTGGGACCGGTAACCCAAAATAATTCACTCTTCTAAAGTGAGCTCGGTTAGGAGCCAACCCTATTAAAGGTTACAATGCACACTGTTAGGTGTGACCTAGTTAGAGGATTTATCACTAATAGTTAACTTTTGACCAACATTTACTATGGGGTCAACAAGAAAACATTTAACATTCTTTGAATGTTATATGGAAATACAAAATGATTGTTAAGTCCACTCGGTTAAGAGATTTTGTTGTAAGAATGGTTAAACTGACACAAGAGTGATTTGATTCAAATAAAACTCAATTTGCAAGTATTCAGATCTATTCTAAGCTCAAAATAACTCGTTTGATCAATAATCAATTCACTTCGTCATATCCTCCAACTTACTTCACTTGGTGTATATATCTTTGACACTCAGTTATGCTTGCAGTTCAGCTCAGTTCTATCTGTAACCAATTTGATCAGGTATGCATGAAAAATGTCTTCACGCAAAATATTCTATAGTCTCTATTCATCTGACATAGTTCAACAATGAATCTCATGTCTCTTAAATAGACATGTAAACCATTTTCATATCAACCATTAGATTTTTCCTATTAATCTCCATCGTCCATTTTGCCGCTTCAACCTTCCTTAATAGATGTGTCAATCACATGTTTCATTCTCTTCCCTTCGATCATCTTTGAATTTTGTTAGTCATGGATCTTATAACTTACTTCATCTCTTACCTTAGAATCATAAGCAATTTCTAGCTCATCAATTTCAGTTAGCTGTTATATCATTTAATGTTTTCATCCATACTCAATTAATACTGAATGCATCAGTGATAACTAACTTAGTTATTACTGTCACTCGGTATACACAAGACTGACTCGGTGTATACAAAAAATTTCAATTACCAACCACATTAACTTGTTCAATTCTGATCTCTTCTTCATAATAGAATAATGCAACATGCTCAAGTCAACAACATAATGCCATAGACTCATCAATAAGTTATCCAATGTATACCTTATCCTTATGTGTCATATCCATCTTGTCCTTATATAGATATCTCATTTCTTCACCATTTCTTCCTTCCATAGATGTTCAGATGTTTGTAACTATCATGATAAGTATAGTCAAAACTAGTTGAAATCAATGACAACATATTGACTGAGTTAATCATCTTACATATCACTTTAATAGCTTGGTGATCTCTAATCACCATCTCTTCAATTCATCAAGATATTCAATCAGTTGTAGGTCATCAATCTCTCCTTTTGGCATTGATGATAACACAAACAATATGAAATATGCCATACCATACCAAACCTTTTTTCTACAACTATATAGATAAATGTTGTAGTTCAGTAAGATCTCCCTAGCTCGATATTTAATATGTCTAATCACTACAAAAGCATTTCATGTAGACTCTCCCTACATATTTGATCTTCTTTAGTTCTTTGATTCTTTCTCTCCCTATAGTGGATAGATGTTTCATTGAAATCTTTCTCCCAATATTTCCTATAAATCTCTCTACCTTTGACAACAATGCCAAAAGAAAATAAATAGCTCTTCAGTAGCCAAGTAGTTCTTTGTTGTTCAGTCTAGATCAAGTACCTTCATGTACTAATATACAATTCTCTATCCCAGCTTTTACAATCCTTTCACAACCTTATGAATCCTAAAGTGTGAGCTATATGCATCATCATGAATGATTTTATTATAAAGTACAGGTTGATGCAACCTCTGATCATCTTAGTGACCAATAGATAGGGGATGGACCCCTAGTCTAGTCCTAAAGTACTCAAAAGTGTCCTTCGATAAGGGCTTGGTAAATATATTAGAAAGTTATTCTTTAGACTTTACAAACTCCAGTTTCACTTTCTTTTCTTGTACTTGTTCCCTCAAATAGTGATACTTAATAGATATGTGCTTTATTTTTGAATGCATCACTAGATTCTTGGAAATGTTAATAACACTTGTGTTGTCACAATATTTAATCCCTAGATCAATGATCACCTCATTCATTCCTTCCAATAATTGTTTTATCCATGCAATATTTGAGCAATTAGCAGCAACAACAACGTACTCTGCTTCAACAGTAGACTGAGAAATACATACTTGTTTCTTTCTTATCCATGTTACAAGTCTTTCACCCAAATAGAATGCTCCACCAGTTATACTCTTCTGGTCACCAATGTTTCCAGCCCAATTTGCATCACTATAAACTCGTAGTTCAAAATTGCCTTCCTTTTTGTACCATAAACCATAATTTTTAGTTTTCTTCAAATATCTCAGAATCCTTTTAACAATAGTTATATGTGATTCCTTAGGATTAGTAGAAAATCTTGCTACAATCCCAACTACATGTGCTATATCAGGCCTACTATGTACCACATACATCCATTTTCCAATCATTGATCTATATAGTGTCTGATTTACCTAGGTTGATTCATCATCTTTTGTCAACTTACATCCTATCACCATCGGTGTACCTACCAGTTTTGAATCTTCCATGCCAAAAGTCTTTAACACTTCCTTGATGTATTTTGATTGTGTTATGAAAATGCCATCATTTTTTTGTATAATTTTCAAACCTAGAAAGAATTTAATCTTTCCAAACATTGACATCTCAAACTCTTTTCTCATTTCATCAGCAAAAGATTTGCAAATATTATCATGTCCTCTAAATAATATATTATCAACAAAAATTTCAGCAATTAGAATATTATCATCATATTCTCCTTTCATTTACAAATTGATATTGTCACTTGTCTTCATAAAGCCAATACTAATAAGATAAGCATGTAATCTTTCATACCATGCTCTCAGTGCTTGTTTCAGTCCATACAATGCTTTATGCAATCTACATACCATGTTCTTCTGATTTGGATCAACAAAAACTTCAGGTTGTTCTATATAGACCTCTTCCTCAAGAATTCCATTAAAAAATTCTGATTTCACATCCATTTGATATACTTTGAATCCTTTATGTGCAACATATGAAAGTAATATTATGATGCAGGAGCATCTTGGGTCCTTGGCAATTCTATGTCACCAAAAACAAGTTTGAGTTTTCTGTGTTGCTCAGTTCCTTCTTTGACTGAGTTGGCTTGGTAGTTGCTTGGTTCCTTCATTAACCAAGTTGGTAAGTTAATTCCCTAGCGCTTGATTATTCTTTCTTGGCACTCGATTATCCTCGCGTACCAAGTTTTTTCTTTTGGTTTTCTGTTGAGGCCGACTTGTGCACTTAATTGTGGTCACATATTTAATGTTGGTATCTGTCATTGGGAAGCATGTGGACCTAGATCTGGTTGTTCCTTCTGTTAATGGTGGATCTGAAGGCTGACTTTTTCAATAGCCTCTTGTATATATTGTAGTCTTTGGTTGTAGTTTTACGAGAGGAGCTTAGAGCTAGAAGATAAATGGTATCAGATTAGGACTTGAAGATAGTTTTTGAATCCTCACATGTTGGAGGACTTTTGTAATTGAATTGTAATATCTGGCCCTAACCAGGAAGGCCTTATAGCCCGACATATATGAATCTATTTGATGAAATATAAGGATCTGATATGCATTCTCTCTCTCTCACTTTGTGTGTTGTTGCTTTCGTGTGTAATCTCTGCAAGGCGGATTTGGATTAGGGTGTGCCTTTGGCCCCTCTTCCTGACCTCCCTTGTGTCAGGTGGTATCAGAGTGAAGGTGAGCTATGTGCATGTGAATTTTGTACCTAGCTATAGACACAACACTTCAGTAAAACATTAGAGGTTAGCAAATCAAGAAATCTACAAATAAAGTAAACAATGCTAACCAGGCGATTTACTACCTTCTAGTAGGTATGAGTTTGATATTCTCAGATTATGAGACTAGTGACAATGCAATACCTAAACGAAGGATTTAAATAATTGAAAGATGGATGAAAATGAATGCAACTCAATCTATATTTTTGGATTTTCTATGCAATATGATGAAAAACTATATGAAATTGATCTAAGACGAATGTAAATGATTTGCAAATCTAATCTAACAATGCTATGGGATGCTATGAAGTGATTGAAAACAATGAAATAAAATTGCAAAAATCTCACAATCGCATGTTTGCAAGAGCTCGATTCTCCAGACAATTGAAAGAACAGTTGAAGGATTCGAAGAAGAATCTTTTGTGAAGGGCTGAGCCTTGTTTATATAGAAATCCAAGGTTTTTGAAAGCTCATGGAAAGCCAAAAATCTCTCACTGATTAACTTAGATTGATTTTTGAGTTATCAGGAAATCAAAATTAGTTAACTCACAAAATCATGCAAAATCAACTTTTTAACTCAAATCAGAAGTTTAGATCACTTTTTAACTCAAAATAGATGTTGAGTTAAAAAATATAACAAATTGAATTGATTTACTGTTTTAAAGTTTAACTACTTTTCTGAATGTGCATGGATAATTATGAATTAATTTAATAATTCAAAAGAATTATTCTCAACTTAACTGATTTTTGAATTAAAACAACTGATTTATGGGTTGATCAATTATTTAATCAAACTTTATTCCAAAACTATATCATTAAATCTGACAACTGGATTTAATTAATTAAATGAGAATTTAATCAATTATTTGTAGGATTTTTGATTTATTGTCAAAATTAAATAATATTAATTGGGAATAAATAGAATTAAATCTAATTAAATGATTAAGTGGCAGAATTAAGTCTAATTAATTAAATATTTATCATATTCAATTAATCAAAATTTAGGATAAATAAAAGAATATCATTTATCACCAAATAATACTTAATTAGGCGATAATTAGGATAAATGAGGAATATTTAGGAAATATTCCCCGATGTATAATTATGATAGAATTGATTAGGGTTTCGATGATTTGATGCGCATATGTGCCTTAGGTTAGGACTTTTGTGTCGATTTCGATCGAATTATTGATGTAGAAGGTCAATGGTCCTATAGCCCATTTTTGGGGTATTACATTTTTCCCCTCTTTGAATTACTGTGTGAAGCATAATGGTTCAAAGATTAATCTATTTTTGGTGATGATGTGGACTCATTTATGTGGTGGAGAAACTGGTCTTGAAAGACTAACTGATTCCAAGATAGGAACTGATTGATTGATTTGAAGATTTGGTGATTCAGGTCCTGATTGGCCAAAGAATCAAGATGATGTTAGCTATAGTAACAATGAATTGGTGATTACGAAGAAGTGTCAAAATGCCTGATTTTGAACCTTATGATTATGAAGAAATGATTGTCTTGACTCTAGACCTGATTGTCCAAAGGAATCGAAAGGATGTCAAATCTAAATCCTTCAGTTACGAAGAAACAAGGAAATAACACTAATGAATTGATGGTTATGAAGAGCTGATACAGTTTACAAGTTTGTGAGAGAACACCAGATTGATATGGATCTCAATGAATTTGATATGCCCCAAGTGATGTGCGATTTTCCCCAAGCGATGAGGACTTTTGATGAATCAACAACTAGACGTGGTTCTTGTCTTGATTATTGAAAGAAAGGTTTGACAGATTTGATTAATGATGTGCAATACCATGCCCCCTTCGGGATGAAAATTGAAATCTGATAAGAAAGTCAGCATTGAGAGACTGTTGAAGCATGTTAATCTATTTGAGAAGTGGTTATGCATGTCTGTAGACGTGTTCTGCATCGTTTAGATGTCCTGAAGGCCAAGTTTGACTAGGTTTGACCATGAGTTGGCCATGGTTGACCAAGTTGAAATTTTGATAGTTTGATGTAAGATAATTAGTTAAGTTGAATTCTAGATTTCAATAATGTTCAGAAGGTTGATTCTGCAAGCAATTGGCCATCCTAGGTTCAAAAATTTTAAATCATGATTTTGACAAAGTAAACAATCTCATATTTTGATTTTGATCCCGAAAATGGGTTCAAAATGTCGAAATTAGCTAGGGGTGCAATTTCCACACAAAACATAGCACTTTGAAAAATTAGGTCAAAACCTATATAAGGCCCAAAAGGGTCATTTTCAAATCATTTGAACCATTTGTCTTTTGTGAACCTGTGGAGCCCTCAAAGAAAAAATGGAAATTCCTATCTCCTCGCACTGATTTGAGCACAATCATTGATACCAGCGACCTCCCTAATACGAGAACCTAGTAAGTGGACCTTTGTGCCTGTCTTGCATTCAAATTTTGCTTCATTTCATGCTTTCTAGGATTTTTTACACATTTTTAAGTTTTTAAATTTTTGCACCATGGAAACTTGTACGATAGTCTACTTAGACTCGTACGAGTTTTTAGTTTCCTTTAGACTGTCATGTGTGTTTCAACTATAATTTGTAAGAGAGGGACCCTTTTTCATACGACATTTCATTAGGTCCCTCAAGTCTCATACGAGAACCATTTGAATGTCGTATATGCATGAAGTGTCGTACGGGACCTTGTAGGAACTTGTACAAGTTTTGGTGCCAGTCTGAAAACTCGTATGGAAAATAGTGACTATTTTTCATATACTTAGGTCAAAATTTTGATTTTTTTGATTTCATGATTATTTTCCTTGGTCTTTTATGCACCTTCTAAAGTATTCACTTTCTCAATTAGAATGCTCATAGCCTAATTTTTGATCAAGTTACTGATAGGTTGTCCCATTTTTGTGCTGTTTAGCTTCATTATCCAGATGTACATATTTGTATTTCTCACCCAGCGACCCAGAGACTATGTGTAGCATTTCTTGATCTGCTCAGAGTTCATTTAGCTGCCCGTGGCTTTGAGTATCTGATTCGGTTACCTGACATTTGGGTAAACCATGGGTTGATTACTGCACTTGTTGAGAGGTTTCATTCTGAGACCCAAACTTTTCATTTCCCTACCGGAGAGATCATCGTGACTCCGGAAGAAGTGTATAGGATTCTGAGGATACCATTTCATGGCCTGTGCCCTAATTATATTAGTGTGGGTAATACTGATTGTCATGCCTTTAAGACTCTATTTGGTGCTAACGAGCAGATAGCTCAACAGATTTCCTGGGAGATTCTAGTATAGAGATACGACCACACTCATAGGTTAGAGTGTATCATAGCAGGGATGATCAGAGGTATCATCATGGTGAATCGTCAGCTAAATGGTCTCCTGATGGGATGGGCCTTGATGGTTGCACACTTGATGGATACACCTTCTGAGCTTGGATGGGGACAATTTCTATTAGCTCATATGTTTTTAGAGATGCACAAGATCGTGTATCATGAGGTGAAGTCTTTCACCTCAGGTGCTTTAGTTCTTCAGTTCTAGGCTTGGGAGCACATCCTAATATGCCGTCCTATTTGTGGTGATGAGAGGCAACCATAGGAGCCTTTGATTTACAGGTACTTTGGATACATCACACAGGTCTGGATGGGTCATACTAAGTACTAGAGGCATGTGTTAGTGACATGACCTTTGTCATCTGGAGGCCTTACTTGCAGATAGAGGTATGGCTAACTGCTTATGCTCAGTTTGGTTATTTCTTTCAGAGTCGGGTACTAATAGGATGATCCACCACCATCCTTGAGAGATTCCTTATCAAACATGTTTGGAGGCAATATGGCATCATACAAGATACCCCATAGGACTTTTCTACTTATGCATGATTGGTTCAAGAGCTAGGGTTAGGTTGGACAACTTGTTTGTCTTATGCACTGTGCAAATAGGAGTACAATGGATATGTTGCCAGGGATTGGGACAACATGCCATAGGTTGTTGACGCTGGAGTTACTAATGCATTCATTGCTTGGTTAGCAGAGCATCCTATGAGGCATTATTCTGATCCTACTGAGATTATTCCCACCATGGAGGATGCGGAGGATGTTACAGGTGCCCCTATGGGTAGAGGCCAGAGATGTAGAGAGATGCAGATAGCAGTAGTGCATCCTACACCACCCTGACCTAGAGTATTGATGACCCCACCGAGGCCATAAGGATAGATGAGACCACCTTGACCATAGAGTGTTTCAGTAGGTAGGCCTGTAGTTTTGTAGTGTAGATATACTAGAGGTGAGAGTGGTACACTCATCGGTGTTGGTAGTGTTGATGAGGTGTTAGGGGATCAACAAGACACTCCAATGGAGGAGGCACAAGATGCTCCTAATTTTGATTTAGGTGTAGAGATCTACCACTATAAGGCACATAAAGGAGCTAGCATAGAGAAGCCTATAGATGAGGTAGAGATAGTGGCACCTGAGGTGAATCCTAGATTGAGACAGATGCCATAGGAGATCATTAGGTGACTCTGGCTGTAGATACATGATTTTTGGTTATAGAGTGCCACTTTTGAGGTCCAGCTCAGAGAGTCTGAGAGACAATGACTAGAGCAAGAGGCTGATGTGAGGTGACTATGAGCTGAGGTGATCCATTAGATGAGTAGGGCCTCTTATTATGTGTTTGCTTAATATTTGAGGGTACCTACTAAGCAGAGAGTACCATCCTATTATGAGTACATGATTTCTTCTGAGGGAGCTAGAGCACCACGTGCTGACCCACCACCAGATGCACCTGCTGGAGGAGCACTAGATGTCGAGGACCAGGCAGACAACTGATCTATCATAGTGTTGTCATGTTTTTGTCATTTGTGTCCATACATTGATCATATCTGATAGCTCAGTCAAGCTCATTCTTTTGTATACTGTGCCAGTAGTGCACCCCTGTACTTATCCTGATTTTTGATATACATATACAAGATCTTTTTGGGTTGTGACTTCATATGCACTTGCCATTTTTTTTATGAGTATTATATCATGTGATGCAAATGTTTTATGTGTTAGTGTAGAATGTATGGAATATGCAATGCAATATTTACTTTCAAATGTATGGATTATGCAATGCAATGATAGATGGATTATGGAAATGTATGAGTTGTTTATGATTGATGAATGCTCATGTATGTATGTAATAGATGTGTGAAATGATCATGATATGTAATGTAAATATAGAGATACACATGATATATTTTTTAGGTATTGATGAAAGCAAGTGCTCGGTCATTTGTCAAAATAGATGTTTAACCCAGGATGGTGACTACTTGCTGATCTGTTAAGGAGACCTTCATGTGATACTTAGTCCTTGTGTCATGTTTAGCATAGTTTTGGATAATTATTAAGCGTAAAGATGAATTTGAAATCATGAGATAAATGCAATCATGTAAAGTGCAAAAATGAAATGTAGACCTAGGACCTAGTCATTGATCATGTGTCAGTTGTTTTCATCACTGAATATTTTATTTAGGTAACACCAAATAAATCAATACAATTTTCACTAGTTAGGCAACCATGAACATATGAATATTGATTTTTATTTTGAAATGTCAGATTAGATATCAACATCAAAGCACAAAAGCTAGGATGACCTGAATATCATGTCCAATTTGATATAGCAATTTGTATAAGCATTAGAACATAAACATTGTGATGACCTGAATAGGCCTTGTGGATGAACAAACCAAGAAGAGGAGATATCATTCTCATTATCATGTGAATTTACCTGCAGTGACCCGTTATCGTTCACATCCTTGGGTATCAACATGTTCAACAATAGAGAAGGATAAATCACTCAAAAGACAAAGTTAGATCAAACTTCCTTGAATTTTCTAGGTATTGATGGTCGAGGTACACATGGCCATCCAATACATGATGGAGGTGCTTATAGTGGACACCAATTCAATCCACAATTTCCAAAGTTATTAGATTTTCACTCAAAGCAGAAAAAAAATAAAAGATTATGCCCCCAGTCATCACTCTCTAAATCCTATGAAGGACATCATTGAAGAGCTCAAGGGAACATAATATGTAGAAATATCAATGTGAATCAGTTAGCATACACAAGATTTAAGCATGTCGCATAGATTTTTTTTTAGTTTGTTGTTGCTGTGTGTTGTTGTAAGGTGCAAAATCCTTTCATGGTGAGGAGACAGACAGACAGACTTGAACATAGCTTTGGAAGGACCTTGACTGGAAATGACTTTTTTGAAGATACTGAGGGCTTTAGGATATGACATTGATTGCCCCCAAGTTTGGAACATTGATAGGATACTGACACTTTTGTTGGATGGTGCTCAGATTGACTTTATTGAAAATAGAATGTTAAAGCAAACTGAGAGATATATACAAACTAAAGCAGACTGAAAGCTGGGAAATACCAAGATTGCGTTGATAGATGGAGCATTTTGATACAAGTGGTGCCTGTTTGCTGGGTTTTCACCATCTTGGTAGAGATTTTATTTTTTCTACCAAGGCCCCTATTTACCAAGTTTTCACCAAGGCACTTTTTTCTTTTTCTTCTTTTTTTTTTGTATTTTTCATCTTTTCAATTTTTTTTTGTATTTTTCCATTTTTTTGATTTTTTTTGTATTTTTGATCTTTTTGAATTTTTTTGTGATACATCAAGGTGCCTATTGCTAGGTTTTCACCAGGATGATCATTTTTTCAAGACTTTTTATGATTTTTATGATTTTTTTCAAGGCATTTTACCATAGATTGAATGTCTTAGGTGTAGAATTTCTTCAAATGGAGAATGTTTATTGGTTCTCAGAGCTATTCTCATTTAGTCATTGAGAGTTGATAGGCTCCAGAGCCAAAAGTAGCAGTGATAACAAAGGGACCCAGCTAGTTGGGTTCAAAATTCTCCTTGTGCTCTCGATGGGATTGATTTTTAGGATTTTCTCTGAAGACTAGATCGCCAACCTGAAATTCTCTATGTGACTTTCTTGTTGTAGCCTCTAGACATTCTTTTTTGATATAATCTGAGATGATCATATGCTACTTGTCTATGCTCATCTAGTAGTTCAAGTTCTTGCAACCTAGACACTCTATAATCATCATCAGTTACTAGACCATGCATTCTGATTCTCAGTGATGGGATTTCAACCTCAATAGGTAGTACCACTTTAGACCCATAAACTAAAGCAAATGGTGTAGCCCCAGTGGGTGTTCTAATACTTATTCTATAGGCCCAGAGAGTTGGATTGATCATGAGATGCTAGTCTCTTCCTATTTTATTAATTGTACGATGTAGGATCTTCAACAAATTTTTGTTTGATGCCTCTGCTTGTCCATTCCCTTGAGGATAGTAGATGGATGACCAATGTTGTATGATTTTGAATTTAGCGCACAAGGAATCCAAGTCCTTATTCTTGAATTGGACACCATTATTGGTGACTATTGAATTTGGAATTCCATACCGACATATGATGTAGTTTAGGATGAACATTGAAATTTGTTTGCTGATTGCTTGAGTCAAAGGAACTGCTTCCACCCATTTTGTAAAATATTCTGTATCTGTAATGATATGGGTGTGTCCATTAGAAGAATGCGGATATATAGCCCCTATTAGATCAAACTCCCATTGTTGGAAAGGCCATTATGTTGTAAAGGGAATAAGATCTCTCCCCGGTGCATGAATTAAGTTACCATGTACTTGGCACTTTTGACAGTTCTTTGCATATTTGATAGCCTCTTTTTCCATATCAGGCCAATAGTACCCATCCCTAATAAGTTTTTGATCTAGTGTTAAATTGTTGGAATGTGATCCACATATACCTTTGTGGAATTCCTCTAATGCGTGTTGAGACTCCTCATGTTCCAAACACCTAAGGAGTGTACCATCTAGACTCCGTTTGTATAGATCATTACCTATGATGACATACCATGATGCATTTTGGATAAGGTATCATTTCTCATGTTGGTTGAAGGTATCAGGGATGATTTGGTCTTGAAGGTAGGATAAAAGGTGTTTGTATCTGGAAGAATCATGACCAATAACAGTGCAGATCATGCGGGTTTTGGGGGAATCATATGCAGGAATGACAATGCTTCCACCAGGAACTCATAATGTAGCTCATGTTTGGGCTGCTGTAGTAGAGATGATAGCATTGCCATAACATCAACAACCTTGTTCTCCATTTGAGGAATCTTCTCAAAAGTGACTGAGATGAAATAATTCTTAAGGTCATCAACCGTGCGTTTGTATGGAACTAGTTTCTCATCTTTTTTCTAGTATATATCATTGACTTGGTGTATGAATAGATGTGAGTCCCCATGAATGTGCAATTATGTCACTCACCACTCAATTGCTATCTTCATGCCATTAAGTAGAGCTTCATATTCAAAAATATTGTTTTTGCAAGGAAATTTTATTCTGAATGCTTTAGGTATTGAGTAACCTTGTGGTGTTATGAAAAATATGCCTGCTCCAGATCCATTCTCTGTGTAAGATCCATCAAACAAAAGATACCAATTTCTAGAAGAGATGTGCATGATGGATGAGTTAGGAAATTCCATCTATAATGGTGTATCATTGAACATTGGTGCTTCATCTAACTGATCTACAATGACTTAGCCCTTGATAGCTTTCCTTTCAACATATTCTATGTCAAATTTGCTCAATAGCATCACCCATTTAGCTAGTCTCCCTATGAGCGAAGCTTTGCTCAATAAGTATTTCAATAGATCTATCTTAGCTATCAATTGTGTTGTATGAGCCAACATATAATGTCTCAATTCCTGTGATGCAAAGATCACAGCTAGACAAGATTTCTCAATCATGGAATAGTTCTTCTCATAAGCTACCAATGTTCTGCTAATGTAGTAGATAGCTCTCTCTTTCTTGTCTTCATCATGTTGTGCTAGTAAATACCCCAGTGATGTATTTGTAGTAGAGACAAAGAATTAATGGCTTCCCTTGAATAAGAGGCATCAGAATAGGAGGATTTGATAGATATTGCTTGATGTGGTTGAAATTCTTTTCACACTCCTCATTCCATGAGAAGGTCACACCTTTATGTAATGTTTTTGTGAAAGGTTGTGTTATATCTACTAGCTGAGATATGAAACATCTGATTGATTGCACCCTTCCTTGTAAGGTTCTCATTTGACTGATATTTTTAGGGGGTTGCATCTCCATGATAGCCTTGGATTTAGTAGGATCTACTTCAATGCCCTTCTTTGAAACAATATAGCCCATAAGCTTTCCAAAAGTGACACCAAAAGCACACTTTTTAGGGTTTAGTATGAGACTAAACTTCTCCAGTCTATCCAATATTTTTCTCAAGTCATTCAGATGTTATGATCTTATCATTGATTTAGCTAAGGTGTCATCAACATAGTCTTCCATAGTTTGATGCATCATATCATGGAAGATAGATGTCATAGCTCTATGATAAGTAGCTCCAACTTTCTTAAGACCAAATGGCATGAAATTCTAACAGAAGGTACCCCATGCACATGAAAAAGCTATTTTCTCTTGATCTTTTGGAGCAATCTTGATTTGGTTGTATCCAAAGAAACCATCCATTAAAGAGTACATTTGAAAGCCCGCAGTCATGTTCACTATCATATCGATGTTTGGTAGTGGAAAATCATCCTTAGGGCATGCTTTGTTTACATCTCTGAAGTCCGTGCATACTCTGATAAATTTATCTAGTTTTGATATTATAACTATATTTGAGATCCACTCTGCATAATCTATGACTCAGATAAATCTGGCTTTTAGTAACTTTTCTAGCTCATCTTTGACTAGGAGTGCAACATGTGGATGCATCTTTCCTAATTTTTGTTTGAAAAGTTTGACTCCTGGAGCTATAGAAAGATGATGCATTATCAGATTTGGATCTAACCTTGGCATATTTGAATATTTCCATGTAAAGTTGATTTTCTTCTCTATTAAGAATTTGGTAAATGCTTGTTTCTCTTCCTCTGATAGGGATTGAGCTAAATGAATCAGTTGTGGTTCCTCTATTGTACCCAAGTTGATAGATTGAGTTGGTTCTATTAGTACTGGAGATTTGTCCTGTAAATGACTTAGAAGGACATCAAATATCTCATCCTTAGGCACCTTAGGGAGGTTTTCACCTTCGGATATGTCTTTTATTTTTACTATTTTAGGTTTTGAGACTGCCACCAAGTGGTTTTCACCCTCATAACTCTTTTTCTTTTTACTTTTGTTTTTCTGATTGAGATATTTGATATCCAACTTTGTCATTCTAACGCTAGGTTCACCAATGGAAGTTGTCATAGGTTCCACTGCATTGAGGTAGTAGGCAAGAGCGTAGTCAGTTTGAAAGGTATGGATATCTCAGTTTGGATCGGTAGATGTTTGGCCTATAAGCTCTGGATGTTGGATAGTCAATGTAGGGGAGGATTGTGAAATGGTGTTCACACATATGGTGTTGTCATCATTGGTCCTAACCCGACTCTCAAAATCAAAGGTGATATTACTACTCATAATGTTCAGTTCACGAATCACTTCAACATCATTGTTGGATTCCTCTTTAGTAGTAGGTGGATCAGACTCATTAAGTTCATCATTTCTCTCTAGACTTACGTCAGATTTAGGTGAATATTGGTGATTGACATCAATGTATTTTTTAGTGATAAGCTCATCTTCTTCTGGAATAATTCCCCATTCATAGTCATTTGATTCATCCTCTGATTCTTCATATAGACCTTTGGGAAATCCAAGAACATGTGTAAAGTTAGGATGAATCCCCCAAGTAGGATTACCTTCAGATTCTGAGTGGAATTCATATTCATGGGAGTTTGTCTCAGAATTACTATTGTATCCCAAATGTTTAGCTATTATGAGAGGTTTACCTTCTTCTTGTTTAGTAGTAGGTTCTTGTGTATCTACTACATTGATATTCTCCTTAGGTTTCTGTTCATCTTTAAGAAGATCTAGTATGTTTTGAGGTAAATGTGCATAAGGAATAAGATCAGTGGTGTCTGAATCATCACTGTCTGATTGTTGCGTTTCTTCCTCTTCAGTTTTATCCACTTCTAGTTCTACCCATTCTATCACACGAGGAGAGTTTCCACTGAGATGGAAAGGTTTCTTCTAATAACCTAGACCTATAGTATCTTTGTTTGTCTAGCCATAGTGTGCAATGGGTGATATAAGACCTTTGCCTCTTATTCCTAGAGGTCCTTTTCCTGTGTATCCCATTTTAGACATGAGTTTGTGACCTGGTCCATATGAATTTGAAGGAATCTTGTTTGACTTGGAGTCACATTTCTAAAATGATTTAGATTGAGAATTATCTTTGTATAGCCATGCAAGCACAACTTCATCCTCTTTAAACTCTTTCTTGGACACTTTCTCTGTGAAAAAAATTCCATTTTTAGATAGCTTGAGGGTCTTTAGATGCTTGTTTTATCTATTTTAAAGACTGCCCATAAGATTTAGGCGAGACTGGGAGAGATGTTAGAGATAGGAATGGTTCCATAGTATATTCTCCCATGCCTATGTCCTTGATTTTGACCTCCTTAGCAATGTCTTCCATCTTGGATGTAGATGCAATGTTTGTTTGCTTAGTAGAAGATTCTCTATTATGTGGACCAAGTTTGTTAGCACTTTCTTTCAAGGCATTGCAAGATGTGGATATGTCAGCTAGAATTGTTACCTCTACTCCGTCATAAGGAAATTTCACACATTGATGGTATGTTGATGGAATATCTTGAATTTCATGTATCCAAGGTATTCCTAGAAGAATGTTGTAAGCCAATGGAATATCTAGAACTTGATAGGTGATGTCTTTGATAACTGGTCCTATTCTGATAGGTAGTATAATTGTTCCCTTGGAAGATATTTCTTGCTCATCATAAGATTTTATGGTTATCTTCTTTTTAGGATCAATAGAATCCTCTGACAATCCTAGTTGTGTGACCAATTTGTAGGAACATATGTTTAGACCAGCGCCTCCATCTATCAACACACGTTTGACACAATAGTTTTGGATTAAGACTTCAATGTGCAAGGGCTGGTTATGTGGATGACTCAGTGAATTGTCATCTTCCTCTGAAAAGGAGATATACTAGGGTGATGTCAGATGACCAACCATAGTATGAAATCTGTCTAGATCAAGATTCTCAGGAACATTAGAACCAAGCAGAGCTTTATCCAAAATAGCCCTATGAGCAGGAGATATCTGAAGCAACTCAAATATGGATATTTTTGCATTGGTATGCTGGAGTTTTTGGACAATACTATATGATGTTGTCCTTTTCTCTTTTGGATTTGATTATTTTGAGGCAACCCTCTATTTAGAAGCAGAAGAAAGATTAAAAGGAACCTTAGGGACATTTGGTGAACTTGAGTTTTGTCCTTGTAGATGTACTTGAGCTTGTGATCGAGTTACTACATTTGCTGATTGATTATCTTTATCTCTTCTTACAATGGTGATGACATTGCAATGTTCAGATAGGCATGATTCAACCATGTTTATGACAACATTGTTTCCATAGTAGGCATAATTGAATTTAGCACCCATGTTAGGATTAGAAGATGAATCTCCTTGAGTATGCTTCAGAAATGGTTCCGTGAATGCTATATGATCATTGTTGGTCTTATGGTTGTCAATTACAATTTCTCCATCATCGATTCTGTCTTGTATGAGATGCTTCAAGCACATGCAGTTATTGGTTTTATGACCCTTATTTTGATGGAAGTCATAGAAATTGGTCTCTTTCCACCATTTAGGTTTGACTTCGGGATCATAGGGTTTTATCTCAGGTAATGTAATTATTTTGTTTACTAATAGTGTTTTCATGGAATATTCTAAGGACTCACCCAAAGGAGTGAACTCATGCTCTAGTTTTGTCACCCATGGTTTATAGTCATTTGACTTTTTAGAAGATTCAGATGCCTTTTGTTTAGAAGCTTTTATGGCTTGGGTGCAAATGGTGAGATTGAATGCTGGTGCCTTTGATGGAGCATTGATGTGATCAACAACACCATCTATCATGACATTTTTGTTCTTGTTCAAGAATTTGACTTTATCTTTGTTGTTGGAACTAGAACCTGATTCATACTTGCTGTCTTTATTAAGCGATATATTTCCCTTATGAGCAAGCACATTTTCAATCTTCATGGAATTTTCTACCATTTTCTCAAAAGAAGTATGATTTTGCATTTGCAAATGATAATTGAGTTCTGGAATTGGATTATTGATGAAGATCTCAAGTTTTTCCTCCATTTGAGGAAGGTCAGGAAGGGTTCTCCTGAGTTTTTCTTTAGATTGTAGATATCTATCATAGTGACCGGATGTTGAATATTGTAGGAGTATTGTTGGTAAAATAGTTTGATTAGCTCCTCAAAATTTTTGATAGTTGGAGGCATTTTGGAAAACCAATGAATGGCTGCTCCTCCCAGAGATCATGGGAAAAGATGCATTAAGTATGTTGGTTCATGCATAAAATCCATGGATTGAGTACAAAATTCTCTGACATGATCTTGGGGGTTAGAGTTTCCATCATATTTTTCATATTTTGGTATCTCCACTCTTTTTGGGAATGGTGGCATGTACAAGTTTTTATCGAATGGAAAGGAGCATAGAGCCGCCATAGAGAATTCTTTAGGTTCCTTCTCTTTTTCTAGCTTGTTGAGCTTAACTTGCATGGCATACATCTACTTCATCATGGCTATGATGGGATATTCTTCCTCTTGTGTGATGATATTCTTGACATTAAAGTCTTGAGGAAGTTTGGCTCCTTGTTGAGCTAGTTGTAAGAAATAGGCCTCTTTCTCTTCTTGCAAGAAATGTTTCATCATTCTTCGAAAGTCATCATCATTTCTATATCGTTCAACTTTAGACAATGTTGGTTCTAGATCTCTACCATGATTAGAGTGATGACCTTGAGAACCTTGGTATCCTCCTCCTTGAGACATTGTAGTGTTGTGAGGACTTTTGGGGTTTGATTGATTACCTCCGTGGGTTGATTTGGGAGGATTAGAATAACCTTTCTTCAAATGTAGATTACCTAGAGTGTCTTCTTCATATCGAGTGGTATCATATGGTTGATTAGTGGTATGAATGATGTAAGAAGACAAAGGTGAGTATTTGGGTTCTTCTCTAGGTTTTCTATGTGAGGAAGCTCTGGTTTCCACCATTAACCTCAAATGAATCAGAAAAGTAAGATTAAGACAACTGATGAATGAATTGATTCGAAAAAATCAAATGATGCAACCTTGTCAAGATTGGATTAGTTTGATTGGACATAAGTGTAGGATACTGTGCCCTAGATCTATGGGTAGACGCCCAAAAGATAGAAGACATGAGCTCACAACACTTAGCCATTTTTGAGGATTGAATTGAAAGATGATTTTGACACAAGATGAAACAGGATCAAAATCGATAGATTGGTAGGATGGATCAAACTCAAGAGACCACTTTAGGAAAATGAATTGGATTTTTCTGGTTCTCTGCTCAGTTCCTAACATAGTGAATATTTTGACAGAATCTAATGGTTGACTGCAATGATTGAATTTATGAAAAATTTGAAGGCTTTCTGACAATTTTGACTCAGCTCTCGTATGACTTTATCCAGGCTTGTATGAGTCAGGATCAGGTCTGGCATGACAATTGGAAAAACTCGTATGACACTTGACTCTAATATTGAAATTTGCTTGGGTTTTCTGACAACATTCATATGACATAGTACAGGTTATCGTACAAGTTTTTGGGGGTTCTAATATGATAGTTTAAAAAATCATACGACTTTTGTTTATCCAAGATGACAACTGACACTAGAAAAGGATTTTGCTTTAGATTTTGCAAGTTTTTTAGATTGTTGTTTGATTTTGATGGTTGGGTTTGTTTGTTTTAAATGACCAACTGAACACATTAACATATTTTATTGTAGATTAGGCACGCAAGACAACAATCAAGGGAGTTCAAGCAATCAATTATCTTCAAACAATGAGCAAGGGACAAAGCACCTTGCACATAAACAAGAATAGTGACTTATGATTCTACTCCCTAAGAATTGTACTTGTGTATGTTCTCAAATGTTTTGTAGTCATGCACATAGTCCTAGAAAATAAAAAGTTGGTTGCACTATGGTTCGTAGTAATAGTCAACTTTGCAACTTTTGCAATCTCAAGAGGGTGAACTCCAATCCAGGCGCATTGGGGTTTTGACACATTCTGAGAATTTAATCAATCGGAGATGTTGAGGAGATCTGACAGCCCAACAAGAAACTACTTGTGTGGAGATTTCTTCCACAAGGACATTTATATAGCAGCTGCTACCATGATAGAAATGGCTATTACCGCTTGAGGTTCCATCCACGTGGTTGACCCAATAAAGGGAATGTCCACTACGGTTAACCCTCTCTATCAAGGAAGACTCACAAAATGGACCACATGGGGACTTAGATCAGATTCAAGGGTTCTGAGTTTTTGATTTTGCCCAAAAAGGAAATAGAGCATAATCCTCTAGCCTCTTCACCTCACCCAATATAGAAAATAGATTGATTTACATGCTAAATTGAAACCACCTCACCAAGGTTTGTATGTCAACAACAATGACTATCGATCTCTCTAAGTGGGTCCAAGAGATAATGTACTGTCAAAGATGAAGACTAAACCAAGTAAGACCATGAGATGATAACAAATCCTCCCTACCTACAAGGGGATCTATCTTCAAGAAGAGATTTGCATGTAAAACAAGTGAATGAAGCCCACTCTCTCAAGAATGCCACAAATAGTGTTCGTAGCACCTAATTACTATGTGCGATAGATATGCAAGAAAGTAAATCTAGATTCCTTATTTCCTTTAGAGAAAAAATGAATGTGTGATCTATGAAAGCAAGAAACACTCAAGCTAAACATGTGAGAGGTTCATTTTATTTCCCAAAATCAAAATGTTATAAGGATGTAGCGAAATACCTCAGATCTAAAGCAATGCGCTTAGTATATTTTACCTTATTTTTGTTGCACTTTTCCCATAGCAAGAATGATCAGAAACAACAACTATCAATTGTTAGGGTTAGCTGTCAGTTCAAATCTGAAGTCCAAATCTTAAAGACTACTTGAAATTCTGATATGACAATTGAAATTCTAGTGTCAAAACTTGTACGACAATATGCTACTTCCCATATGACAATTCAAAAATGATACGATAGTGGATTAGCACGCATACAACAATTTAGCTCTCATACAACTGGCATGACACTTCAGATTGTGATCTATCGTATGACAGACATGGGGTCCTGATACGATAATCTATGGAATGTCATATGAAATTGTATGGACAGAAAATTAAAAATTGCATTTTTAAGAAAAAATGGTAGAAAATTGAAAATTTAGAATGGAAACTTGTTGCAGGGCCCCACGGTGGGTGCCATAAATGTGCATGTGAATTTTGTACCTAGTTGTAGACACAACACTTCAGTAAAACATTAGAGGTTAGTAAACAATGCTAACTAGGTGATTTACTACCTTCTAGTAGGTATGAGTTTGATATTATTAGATTATGACTGAGATCAGTGACAATGCAATACCTAAACGAAGGATTTAAATAATTGAAAGATGGATGAAAATGAATGTAGCTTAATCTATATTTTTGGATTTTCTATGCAATATGATGAAAAAATGTATGAAATTGATCTAAGATGAATGTAAATGATTTGCAAATATAATCTAACAATGCTATGGGATGCTATGAATTGATTGAAAACAATGAAATAAAATTGCAAAAATCTCACAATCGCCTGTTCGTAAGAGCTCGATTCTCCAGACAATTGAAAGAATAGTTGAAGGATTCAAAGAAGGATCTTTTGTGAAGGGCCGAGCCTTGTTTATATAGAAATCCAAGATTTTTGAAAGCTCATGGAAATACAAAAATCTCTCCCTAATTAACTCAGATTGATTTTTGAGTTATTAGGAAATCAGAATTAGTTAAATCACAAAATCATGCAAAATCAGCTTTTTAACTCAAATCAGAAGTTTAGATCACTTTTTAACTCGAAATAGATGTTGAGTTAAAAAAGATAACAAATTGAATTGATTTACTGATTTAAAGTTTAACTGCTTTTCTGAATGTGCATGGATGATTATGAATTAATTTAATAATTCAAAATAATTATTCTCAACTTAATTGATTTTTGAATTAAAACAACTGATTTATGGGTTGATCAATTATTTAATCAAACTTTATTCCAAAACTATATCATTAAATATGATAACTAGATTTAATTAATTAAATGAGAATTTAATCAATTATTTGTAGGCTTTTTGATTTATTGTCAAAATTAAATAATATTAATTGGGAATAAATAGAATTTAATCTAGTTAAATGATTAAGTGGCAGAATTAAGTCTAATTAATTAAATATTTATCATATTCAATTAATCAAAATTTAGGATGAATAAAAGAATATCATTTATCACCAAATAATACTTAATTAGGAGATAATTAGGATAAATTAAGAATATTTAGGAAATATTCCCTGATGTAGAATTATGATAGAATCGATTAGGGTTTCGATGATTTGATGTGTAGATGTTCCTTAGGTTAGGACTTTTGTGTCGATTTCAATCAAATTGTTGATGTAGAAGGTCAATGGTCCTATAGCCCATTTTTGGGGTATTACAAGTGTTAGGAATAGTCCCAAGAGATAATTGAAAGGGGGGGGGGGGGGTGGGGGGTGAATCAGTTATCTACAAGTTTCAATTCTTTATCCAATTAAGTATACTTAAACATAAAGCATAAACACAATGAAAGAACACTTGAACACAACACCAATATTTTGGTTACGGGGAAACCCAAATAGGTAAAAACCCTGGTGGGAATTGACATCCACTAATAATCTGCACTAGTGTATTATGATCCTTGTTAGAAGATCCTTAACCCTGTTAGGAGTTGTCTTTACAATACATTTAGTACAGTGACCTGGTCAAGGGTTGGACCCTGTTAGGAGTCTTTTACAATTAACCTTGTTAGGGGTGAGGATGCACTATCTGAGAGCACACTACTCAAAGGGGTGAAGGCTACAACCTTCTGAATAATAGATACACACTATATCTAGATCTTGGTGAACTTCTCATTGACCTGCTATCTGGATCAGTTCCAATGTATAGTAGAAACTCTTTACTTAGTCACATAGACCTTCTTTTGATAGATCAACACTTTGCACACTTTCATATGCTCTTCACATTCAACTCTGATCATCAAACTCCATGTCCATGATTGTAACATCATCAACATGTCTTCATTATATATCCAAAGGTGCAAGACTCCATGATGACTATACAAATAATCACTCACAAAACATTGCCTGTAACTCTGTCAGGAATAATGCTGATACAAGCTACTACATAACTGTCTGTTCTAACAATTAACCTCTGCTTCCATGATATCATGTTGATAACATGTCCCTACTTCATATACTCAAAGCTTACTGCACAAGTCTTCCACACATGCTACTTACCATATGTTGTCATCAATGACAAACATACAGTCAACATTGGCTTGCTGGCAAATCTCCAAATATCTCCCCCTTTGGCATTGATGGAAACATATGGAATGAAAAACACCACCAATCCAAATGAGTAATTATTTTATAACATTCTCCATTTCTTCATCAAAACTCCCCCAAGGATGAATCCTCCATCTGCTGTAATATTCTTCAACATTCTCCATTTTCTCAACTAAACTGCTTTCATGACTGAATACTGCTCCCCCTTAGTATATTACTCTTTCTTTGCTTCTATTTTTCATGACTATATATTACTCCCCCTTTGACATCAATGGCAAAGGGCACCATTCTTTTTAAGCACCGATACTACTCTTGAGGTAGAGTAGTCAACCTTCCATCAGTCCCTGAGGACTGATGCTTTTTCTTCTTTCTTCTAAGCAGAATCAGGGGAGGGAATTACTCCCAACTTCTCCCTGAGATACTCAAAAGTATCCTTTGGTAAGGGCTTTGTGAATATGTCTGCTAACTGATCTTTAGTACTCACATAGTCCAACTTGACTTCTTTCTCTGCCACTTTTTCTCTTATGAAGTGATACTTGATCTCAATGTGTTTTGTCTTTGCATGCATCACAGGGTTTTTTGACATATTAATAGTGCTAGTGTTATCACAATTAATAAAAATAAGATAGTCAATCTGAATTCCAAAATCCTTTATCATTTGCTTGATCCAAACAATTGTAGAATCATTCAGGGCTGCTGCAACATACTCCACTTTTGCTATTGACTGAGAGATACAATTTTTCTTCTTGCTTGTCCAAGTGACAAGTCTGTCACCAAGAAACATTTCTCCTCTTGATGTACTCTTTCTATCATCAACACATCCTACCCAATCTACCTCAGTATATACACAAAGCTCAACATTTTCTGAATTAGGATACCATAGACCATAATCTATAGTGCCTTAAGGGTATCAAAAAATTCTTTTTACTACCATGAGGTGACTTTGTTTAGGCTCTGGTGCAAATCTTCCAACTATGCCAACTACATTGGAAATATCTGGTCTAGTTTGAGTAAGATAAATAAGTTTGCTAATCATAGACTTGTACAATGTTATATCTATTGCTGGTGAATCATCTTCTTTTGTAAGCTTACATCTTGTTATAATAGGTGTACCCACTGGATTGCAATCATCCATCTTGAATTTCTTTAATATCTCTTTCACATATTTTGACTGATTAATGAAAATACCTTTTTCTATTTGCTGCACATTTAATCCTAAGAAGTATTTGATAGGTCCAATCATGCTCATCTCAAAATCACTCTGCATCTCCTTAGCAAATTCAACACTAAGTTTGTCATTACCTCCAAAGATAATGTCATCAAAAAATATAGCTACAAGTAGTAGTCCTTCAGATGTCTCTCTCATGAATAGATTACAATCTACTGCACCTTTCTTGAATCCAATTTTTGTTATATATCCATCAAGTCTTTCATACCATGCTCTAGGGGATTTCTTAAGTCCATAGAGAGCCTTCTTCAATCTACATACCATATCAGGTTTGTCTCATAGGGTGATTCCTTCTAGCTACTCAATATATACTTCTTCTTTTAACTCTCCATTCAAGAATCTTGACTTGACATCCATCTGATAGACTTTGAAGTTTTTGACTATTGCATAAGCTAGAAAAAACTTAATAGCTTCTAATATGCTCACATGTGCAAATGTGTCTAAATAACCAATGCCTTCTCTTTGTGCATATCCCTTACATACTAACCTCACTTTATTTAATACTACTGTACCATCTTCATTCATCTTGTTTCTGAATATCCATTTTGTTCCAATCACATTCTTATCACTAGGTCTTGGGACCAATTCCCAAGTATCATTCTTGATAATTTGATCTAGTTCTTCTTTCATAGTATCATGCCAATTTCAATCATTACATGTATCTTCAACACTTAAAGGTTCAATTTGAGATAGTAAACATACCACCTCATTGCTTGCTCAATTCTTTGCTTTTGATCTTGTTGTGACTTTTCCACTTTGATCTCCAATGATGTCATCCTTAGAGTGATATCTAGATGTATACTTTGGAACTTTAGGTGAAACTAACTCATCTTCCTTCTGAGTTTCCTCTTCACTTGTTTCAGGGTCATTGAACAATACATTGATACTGTCAAACATCTCTTCAACAACTGTCTCACTAGTGGAAGGACTGGGTTCTTCTTCAATCATAGGTGAGTAATCATGATATCTCTCTTGAACCATAAAATTTTCATCAATCTTAACATGAGCACTTTCAATGATTTTCTTCAATATCAAGTTAAAACATCTATAAGATTTAGTTTTAGTAGAGTAACCAAGAAAAATACCTTCATCACTTCTTGCATCAAAATTTCCTATTGCTTCATCCCTCTTGATGTAGCACTTGCTTCCAAAGATTCTAAAGTATTTCATTGTGGGAACATTACCAAACCATAGCTCATAAGGTGTCTTGTCTGTGCCAGGCCTTAATTGTATTCTATTGATTGTATAGACTACTGTATTGACCACATCTCTCCAATAGGTGTGTGTAGCTTTTCCTTTAATCATGATGGTGCACGTTGTATCAAGGATGATCCTATTCCTTCTCTCTACAATCCCATTCTGCCGAGGGGTTCTAGGTGCACTCAACTATCTCTTTATGCCATGTTCTTCACAGTACTCAAAAAATCTATCAAAGGTGAATTCTCCTCCTCTATCTAACCTTAGACATTTTATCATTAGTCTAGATTCATTCTCAACCTTAGCTTTGAATATTATAAACTTCTCAAATGCTTCTGACTTATCTTTTAAGAATGCAACCCACATCATTCTAGAATAATCATCTACAAACAAAATGAAATATCTTTCTCCATAGTATGATCTTGTTTGAGTTGGTCCACATAGGTTTGTATAAATCAGATCCAACTTGTTCTCTACTGAATTATGCTTGCTTCTAAATGAATTCCTCACATGCTTTCCCATTACACATTCCTTGCATATAGTATCAACTAGCTTTTCTATGCTAGGTAGGTCTCTAACTGCCTTTACATTACTTATCTTTACTATGTTATCAAAATTGATATGACATAGTCTTTTATGCCATAGCCAACTATCATATGCTTTAGCAAAAAAACAACTTGCTTCCAGATTAAGCTAAAAAACATTTGTTAGGAATAGTCCCAAGAGATAACTGAGAGGGGGGGGGGGGGCGGGGTGAATCAATTATCTACAAGTTTCAATTCTTTATCCAATTAAGTATACTTAAACATAAAGCATAAACTCAATGAAAGAACACATGAACACAATACCAATATTTTGGTTACAGGGAAACCCAAATAGGTAAAAACCCCAGTTGGAATTGACAACCACTAATATTCCACACTAGTGTATTATGATCCTTGTTAGAAGATCCTTAACTCTGTTAGGAGTTGCTTTACAATATATTTAGTACAGTAGACCTAGTCAAGGGTCAGACCTTATTAGGATTCTTTTACAATTGTCCCTCTTAGGGGAGAGGACACACTGTCTGAGAGCTCACTACTCAAAGGGGTGAAGGCTACAACCTTTTGAATAATAGATACACACTATATCTGGATCTTGGTGAACTGCGCTTTGACCTACTATCTAGATTAGTTCCAATGTATAGCACAAATACTTTATTTGGTCACATAGACCTTCTTCTGATGGCTCAACACTTCACACACTCTACTCTACACTTCTTAATCAACTATGAACCACACTTAAGCAATCACAAATGACTGCCTTTAAATATCTTTCCTCTAAATGATATAATCAAGTTAGCCTATTAGAACCAAATTGAAATCATATTAGAGAAACCATAACAAACTCCAATAAACATTCTATCAGCTCTACTATGCACGCAACACATTTTGGGACCTATCCAATAAGATAATTGTAGATGCATGCTACACACTGTCGGCTCTACCAAAACAATTGGATCTTTCTCTGTAAGCTAAATTAACTCATGCGCTCTTAACTAAACATCAATAAATCTTCTCTAAGCTTAAATCCAAGGGTGCATACCCTAAAGATATGTGGAACTTAAGAACCAATAAAATCTCTGTCGGCTCTTCTAAATAAACATAAGAAACTGCTACTAGAGAATAGCAACTTCATAACTTCACTTCTACTAAATATCAGACTATGCATCCATAACTAAAACATCACTAACATGTCTTCAACATATATCCAAGCGCACAAGGCTTCATGACAACTATACGGACAACCATACATAGAACACTTCCTATTACTCTGTCAGGAACACTGCTGACACAAGCTACTATATAACTGTCTGTACTAATAGTTAACCTCTACACCCATGCTATCATGATGATATCATGTCCATGCTACATATATTGAAAGCTTACTACATAAGACTTCCACGCATGCTACTTTCCATATGTTATCATCAATGAAAAACATACAGTCACTATTGGCCTACTGGAAAATCTCCAACAACATTACCTTTAGTCTTTGATCCTAATGCAATTATTTCTCCTTCTTTGTTGTTAATGATGCACTTGTTTCCATGGAGCTCCAACCTGTAACCTTTATCAAGTAACTGTCCAACACTTAGTAGGTTATGTTTCAAACCATCAACATAAACAACATCATCAGTGCTATTCTTTCCATCCAAGGTGATGGCTCCTCTACTAATGATGGGTTTAGGAGTATTATCTCTGAATCTAACCATGCCTCCTTTATATCTATCTAAATGAAAAAATCTATCTTTGTCTCCTACCATGTGATGTGAGCAACCACTGCCAATGATCCAATCTATCCTGATGTCAGCTTTAGAAATCAGTGCTAACTCTTGTGGATTCTTTTCATCTTCAAGAGAAATGAATCCAATCTCCTCTTCTGCTGATTCTTCATCTGATACTCCATCTCCAACATAGTAACATTCCTTTGTATACTTAGGCTTGTAGTCATTCTTGAACTTTTTAACTCTTGTAGGACACTTAGATGCAAAGTGACCAATCTTATTACATGAAAAGCATTTGAATGGTAATTTTCCTTCATATTTTCCTTTTCCTTTCTTTTCTCTTTTAGAAATCATAGAAATGAAATCATATATAGTCTTTTCTTCATCATCATCATCAAAATTACTAGAGGTGTTCAAAGATTTCTTACCATGGACCAAAGCTTTGAAGGCTATCTCACTTTCAGGCTCTGTCTTCAAACTTGATATTTCAAATGCAACAATCTTGTTGATTAAGGTTTCTCTTTTGAAGTTTTTTGAAAATTGCATAGTCTCATCAAGGATGTTTATCTTGTTCTCATATTCTAGTGTCAAGGTAGTCATTACCTTATCCATGATGTCTTCTTCTAAGATATATCCACCCTTGTTTCTGATTCCAACAACTGCTTCATTGATCCTTTGATTGTAGGCTCTTATTTTCTCTTTAGGTAGCATCTCCATTATATTATACTTTTTCTTTGATGTCTTTCTGTGTGCATTCTTTGTTTTTTTATATCCTTCAAACATGCCTTCTAGGTGCTTCCATATCTTCTAGGCTGTGTCTACTTTCTTTATCTTTGAAAACTCACTATCAGATAGGGTGCTTATGAGGGCTTCTTTTTCTATTGCATTCTGATGGAACAAATCCTTCTGCTTGCTAGTAGCATCATCCTTTGCAAGATCTGCTAGAGAGGGGATCTAAACTTCCTCGATAGACACTTCAAAAAATTCAAAAGAAATGCACTGCAAATGTGTCATCATATTGTTCTTCCAATCAAGATAATTCTCTCCATCAAACTTAGGACTATCTTTTCTATCTGATCAACTTCAAGTTGTTAAACTTTCTCTCTGAGGCACTTGGCTCTGATACCAATTGTTAGGAATAGTCCCAAGAGATAACTGAGAGGGGGGGGGGGGTGAATCAGTTACCTACAAGTTTCAATTCTTTATCCAATTAATTATACTTAAACATAAAGCATAAACACAATGAAAAAACACTTGAACACAACACCAATATTTTGGTTATGGGGAAACCCAAATAGGTAAAAACCCCGGTGGGAATCGACACCCATTAATAATATGCACTAGTGTATTATGATCCTTGTTAGAAGATCCTTAACCTTGTTAGGAGTTGTCTTTACAATGCATTTATTACAGTGACTTGGTCAAGGGTTAGACCTTGTTAGGAGTCTTTTACAATTAACCTTGTTAGGGGTGAGGATGCACTGTCCGAGAGCACACTACTCAAAAGGGTGAAGGCTACAACCTTCTGAATAACATATACACACTATATCTAGATCTTGGTGAACTATGCTTTGACCTGATGTTTGGATCAATTCCAATGTATAGCATAAAATCTTTACTTAGTCAAATAGACCTTCTTTTGATGGATCAACACTTCACACACTCTCCTCTGCTCTTCGCATTCAACTCTGAACCATGCCTTAGAAATCACAAATGACTACCTATAAATATCTTTCCTCTAAATGATATAATCAAGTCAGCCTATTTGAACCACCTTGAAATCATATTAGAGAAACCATAACACACTCCAATAATAATTTTTTCAGCTCTACTAAGCATGCAACACAATCTGGGACCTGTCCAATATTAATAAATGTAGATGCACGATACACACTGTCGGCTCTACCAAAGTAACTGAAACTTTCTCCTCAAGATGAATTACATCATTTACTCTTAACCAAACATTCATAACTCTTCTCCAATTCATAATCTAGGGGCACATACCAAAATGATAAGCGCAACTCTTGAACCAATACAATCTCTATTGGCTCTTCTGAATAAACACAGGAAACTACTACTGGTGAATAGCGACTACATAACTTCAATTCTACCAATCATTAGACTCTACATCCATGATTGTAACATCATCAACATGTCTTCATCATATATCCAAAGTTGCAAGACTCCATGATCACTGTATGGACAATCACTCACAGAACACTTCCTGTAACTCTGTCAGGAACACTGCTGATACAAGCTGCTACATAACTATTTGTTATAACAATTAACCTCTGCGTCCATGATATCATGTTGATAACATGTCCCTACTTCATATACTCAAAGCTTACTACATAAGTCTTCCATGCATGCTACTTACCATATGTTTTCATCAATGACAAACATACAGTCAGCACTGGCTTGCTGGCAAATCTCTGACAACAAGATCTAAATCTAGGTTTGCGAATCTACGTTTGAAGGTTCCTTCTTGTCAAACCCTAGTTGATTTGTTTTGGGGTAGAAAATTGTGATCTGGCCTGCAATTGTAGAGGGTTTCAAGATGGTTCATGAGAGGCAAGATGTAGATCCAAGATTGGTAGACATGTTGAGACAACTTGCTACTAGGTTAGAATCTATTGAGACAGCCCATCATAGAGGAAGACATCTTGAAGATGTTAGTGATAATGAAATTGAGGAAGAACAAGGTGATGTAGAACCTACATTGGTGATGGATCAGGGTGAGGAAATATTTTTGAAAGCTTTGACAAATCTAAAGTCTACACCACATTTCAATCCTCCTGAGTACAATGGAAAGCTAGATTCGAATGAATTGGTGGATTGGATAACCCAGATGGAAAAGTACTTTAAATATGAAAATGTTCCTAAGGAATAGAAGGTGAAGATTGCAAGCACAAAGTTAAAGAGTCATACATCCTTGTGGTGGGAGCATCTCCAATTGGACAAAAAGAGTTAAGACAAAGACAAAATTAAGGTATGGAATAAGATGGTAAATAAGTTGAAAGGCAAGTTTTTACCTTGTGATTATTGGATTAACCTAGTTAGGTGAATGAAAAGTTTGAGGTAGAAAGATAGCTAGGTAAAAGATTATACTAAAGAATTCTATAGATTAAAAATCAGATCTGGATATGATGAAGATGAAGTGGAAATAATTGCTAGGTACTTGAATGGATTGAGAGTTTCCATCCAAGAAGAAATCAGTTTGGTTAAGTTGGAAAACATTGAGGAAGCTTATTAGTTTGCCTTGAAAGCTGAGGAGAAATTGAACAAAAGACATGAGAAAAGACAAAGAGGTAGAGGTGGTAGACTCCCTAGAGGAAGAGGTAGATCTCATGGTGAAAACAATAGATTTGATTCGAAAAAGACATCTGGATAAAGGCAAGACCGAGTGGAAAGGTGAAAGTTCATCTAGAGGAAGAGGCAATAACTACCGAGGTGGTTATAATAGAGGTGGATTCCAAGGAAATTGCTACAATTGTGGAGAAGAAGGAAATAGGTCATTTGAATGTACACATACAAGTAAGAAGGTCGGTAGCTATAGAAATGCTTTGGTGCAAGAAGATTCACTGAATGAACTTGAGAAGGAAAAGAACTTGATGGTAAGGAGAGCACTTTGGAGTGAAAGTAATAAGGAAGATCCAGAAAGGAAAAGTTTGTTCAAGACTAAATGTAGAGTTTCTAATGAAGTGTGGAAGGTAATCATTGATAGTGGAAGCTCGAAAAACTTTTCATCTGAGGAAATGGTTACAAAGTTGCAGTTGAAAAGGTTGAAACACCCGAAGCCCTATCAAATTTCATGGATCAAGGAAGAGCATACAATCTTGGTAAGTGACCAATGTTATGTGAATTTGAAAATTAGAAGTACTATGATAAGGTGTTATGTGATATCATGCCTATGGATTGCTGTCATACTTTGTTGGGTAGACCTAGGCAATATGATAGACATGCTATATATGATGGGAGATTCCATAAATATATTATTTGGGATGATGGGAGAAGAAAAATATTGTTAGCTTTGATTGAAGAACCTTTTAGAAGTGTTTGTACATCTATGAAAGTCTGCTTGATGGAAGGAAGAAATTTTGTTAAGGATTTGAAGAAGAATGATGTATGTTTTGCTATGATTCCTAACAAACCGAGTAAGAAAACAAAGGATAGCATCCTTGAGAAGATTGATAAGATACTCACTGAGTATAGAGAGATCATTTCTAATAATGTACTTTGTTGGTGTAATTAATTATTCCTAATTACACTTTACTTAATCTTACTTAGGTTAATGCATTGCATAGTAATTTGTGATTGAGACACCTAGGAGTGTGCACATCTATTAAGCACATGGTGTAGGAGAAATTCCACTTTTGGTGTGATAGTTGTCTTCACATACCTCGTTGTGTGTGAGATCCACCTTTCGTGCTCTTATCACATTATCATCCTAATCCAATGCACATACTTTATTGCATATTGGAGGATGATCCACATTTGGTGGACATGTGATTACACCTAGCATAGGAGATAGCTTATCAGCTCCTTATCATTCTCTCATATCACCTTTCCTATATAAGGAGGCCTATTATGTAATCATTTCATTCATTGAGGATCATTAATTCATTGGATCTATTCAATCCATCCTTGCATTCATATTTTCTCTCTTGTGATTTTCTTCAACCTCTTGATCTTGGTTCAATATTTTCTATTTGCAAATTCTTACATGGTATCAGAGCCATTGGAGCATTTAGATCAGCCGATTTGAAGAGAGCTTGATGCAAGCTTTGAAGGTCCTAATCTCAGATCTGGCAACTAGTGTGTGATAGAGGCATCTTGGAGTAGATCTGACCTCACCATTGTGTCCGGGAGGCTATTTTGGTTAAAATCAACTATAAACTTGCTCATATCTGGTGAAAGTCAAATCCAAAGCAAATTTTTTTTGCAAATCAGACCGTATGGCCCGATCTGCCTCTGCGGTATGATTTTTCAAATAAATTTTATTTTATTTTATTTTATATTCTGTCATTTTATGAAATATTTTTTGTGAAAATTTTTGGTTACGGGCTTGGTACGTGCCCTCTATCAGAGAATATTCCTTGCCATTCAAGAAAGCATGACATTAGCAGGCCTGTGATCCACCGAATGCTTCTCATTTGGTATGTTTGGGGACCTCTACATATAAAAAGGTTTAAAAACCTTTTCCACGTTGAATGTGGGCATAAAATCCCTTAATACCACTGAGCAAGAGTTTCCATAGCACCACCTAAGTGGGAGTTTCCACCATAGCGTAGCCCTCTGCGCTCCTCTGCTCCTCCGAGGATTACAGATCTCCTCTCATCCACCGCCCGAAGCAAACTAAATCTTTGCCGGCCACCACAGGGCAGATCACGGAAGCAGAACACTGAAGCTACGCTTTAAATGCCCCACTCATCCGCAAAACACCTCCACCACCACCAGATCACTATAGTAGTGCCTAGTGTGCCCCCTCAGTGACCCCGCACCAATCTCCGGTCGCCATGCGACATTGTCATCAGCTGCCATGCCGAAGGCCACATTAGCAGGCCCACTCAGCGCCCAGCCACCTCATCAAAACTACAGCCTATCAGATCATGACATGTGGCAGGAAGCCACATCTGCAGTCCACACCATGTCACTTGTATAGAATAGTATAGATTTCCCACTCAATAAACACGTCAGTAGGGGGTTGAGTTTTTGCTGATGTCACCTCACTCTCGACGTGAAATTTGACGGCCATCTAGCCGTCGAAGCAGGGCAAATTGGGTTTTTTTGACGATCATCTAACCATCAAATTTAACCTCATATATTGCTGACATTCGTAGGATTTGAAATTTTGTAGCCTTCACCATTGGAGTTTTCATTTTGACAATCCGACTTTAAAGGGCCATAACTTGCTCAATTTTGCTCCTTTTTTCAAGCAATTTTTTTTTGAAATTGGGTAGAATTTCTTGAAATTTCTAGTGGTGGTATTGATTTTGCATTTTGGTGGCCTCATTTGTCAAAAATTGTAGATCTTGTTGATTGTAGCTATCTGTTCCTGATTTTTGCAACTTCCAGGGCTTCGTTTGGGCACATACGGTAACATTTTGAGGTGAATTTTTTTTTGAAAGTGCATAATTTTTTGTCTAATTTCTAGATCTACAATCAGATTTGAGTGATTTTGGGTAGACATATCACTTTCAAAAATAGGTCATTTTGGGGCTATAATTGCACTTGGTTAATCCTTGGATTTTAGTTTTCTGATTTTTATCAGTCATTTGAAGGAGTTATCAGTAGTTATCAGTCATTATTTGGTGTCAATATGGATAATTCAAAGGTTAAAATCCTCACTCCATATAACTACCATGAATGGAAAGTATCTTTAAGTGATCATTTATTGAGTCTTGGATTGCTTAGAATGACTCTTGGGCAGGATCAAGAACCTCAAACAAGTGTTGTAGAAAGGAGAAAATGGTTTGATCGAAGGGATAAAGCACTTGGCTCTCTTAGATTATCCATCTCTCGTGACATGCTCTTTCATATTGCATCTTGCACAAATCCTCATGATGCTTGGATCACATTGGAAGGACTCTTTGGTAAACTTGATAGAATGCAAAAATTCAGATTAGAGAATGATCTCATAGGTCTTAATCCTAGAGATTTTGACAATATTCAAGATTTTTTCTCTAAGTTCAATACTATTAGATTGGAGCTTTCTTCATGTGGCATTGTTAAAGGGGATGAACAATTGATCTTTTCTATTCTTTCCAAGCTTGGTCCTGATTATTCTATCTTTGTTTCTACATTCTATGCTACTATGGATGCTCTTGGTAGTGCATACAAATTTCCCTCTCTTGATGAATTTGCAGCGCAACTCATAAGGGAACAAGCAAAGTTAGCACACATGGGTCAGTTGAAGCCTTCCACACATCAAGCATTGATTGCAAGTGAGTCTACTTCAAAGGCTTCTAATGGCAAAGGAAAGAAACAAAATAAGGATCCTAAGCCTCATGACAAAGGTAATGAATCTTCTTCACCAAAAATTACTAAATCCAAGTCCTCTTCAAGAGAGGAATCATCTAGAAGAAAGAGAGATAAATGTGCATATTGTCAAAAGTTAGGACATGATGAGCATAAGTGTTTTCAAAAGAAGATTGATGAGCTAACTCACATTATTAAGAAACACAACATTAAGTTTCCCTCATCAGTGTCTGCTCCTTCTTCTACACATTTGGCAACTTCTACATCTCCATCATCATCCAAAGATAAAGGTAAAGGACAAGCACTCATGGCTTCCACACATCCTGAGCAAGGTAAATGGCTTCTTGATTTAGGTGCATCACATCATATGGCATCTTCTATGGATATGTTTTCTTCTATTGAGCCTTTTAATTCTCCTAATATTTTGATGGGTAACAACACATTCATGAGAGTTTGTGGGAAAGGTTCTATTCCTATGGGAGAAGGGACATTTAATGATGTTCTTTGTGTACCATCCTTGACCACTAATCTTCTTTCTATTTACCAAATTACACATGGGGCACAATGTAAAATTGTTGAGTTCACTCCTAATTATGTCTACATTAGGGACATGGAGACTAGAAATGTCATAGCTATGGTAGTTGTTGATCATACATCCCGCTTGTATTCTTTTTCTACTTTTGTTGATAATGATGATGATATTCATGATGTACCCATCCATTTGCCAAGGGATAATTATGAGGAGAATTTTGGGCACTTGAATCATTTTTTTGTTGAGACAAGTGTTGATCTTCCTACTCCTCCACCTCCTACTTCTTCAGACATGGGCTCTACTATTTGGTAGGATGATCATAGTGTTTCAGATCTTCTAGAGTGTGATGAATACTTGGATGCATCTTCAGCCTTTGTTGATTCTCATGATGCAGATTTGGAAGACATACATGAGGGAGTTTCTCTTTCCCTTGATGATAGTTTCATCATAGATGGGGACACTTCTTCACCTTCTTTGGAGATTGATGTACTTAATTCTTCTCCTTCTTCACTTGATTTGTCACATGAAGTGATAGATTCTTTGAGCTTGGAGATTCCTAATCAGTCTTCAAAGATTCATTCATGGAGACCTACATCTTCTTCCTCATTCCATTTGCACATGGATTGGCTTCTTCATCATTTGATGTATCTATTTCTTCCTAAGGGGAGACATGTTTCTTGTAAGCATTGGTTGATCTATTTTTTGCAGGTACTCCATCAACATGGGAGCTTCTACATTATGGGGGGAGATATCATGTCTCCAACTATCCTTCTTATGGGGGGATACTTCTTTGTATATACATGATGTATGTAGTTCTTGGGGGGTCTTGAGTACTCCATCCATCCATGCATCTTGTTTTCTTCTCTCTTTTTGGGGGAGGGTTTTTCCCATGAGGTTTTCCCTCTTTCTCCACTTTATGAGAGTTATGCATTTCATGTATCTTGTATATGGGTACCTAACATGGCCTAGTAGCTGAGACCCATTTTGCACTGTGAGTTTAAGTGCATTCCCCTAAGTTGCACTTAAGGGGGGGTGTTGGTGTAATTAATTATTCCTAATTACACTTTACTTAATCTTACTTAGGTTAATGCATTGCATAGTAATTTGTGATTGAGACACCTAGGAGTGTGCACATCTATTAAGCACATGGTGTAGGAGAAATTCCACTTTTGGTGTGATAGTTGTCTTCACATACCTCATTGTGTGTGAGATCCACCTTTCGTGCTCTTATCACATTATCATCCTAATCCAATGCACATACTTTATTGCATATTGGAGGATGATCCACATTTGGTGGACATGTGATTACACCTAGCATAGGAGATAGCTTATCAGCTCCTTATCATTCTCTCATATCACCTTTCCTATATAAGGAGGCCTATTATGTAATCATTTCATTCATTGAGGATCATTAATTTATTGGATCTATTCAATCCATCCTTGCATTCATATTTTCTCTCTTGTGCTTTTCTTCAACCTCTTGATCTTGGTTCAATATTTGCTATTTGCAAATTCTTACATACTTGATGGTTTTCCACTGAAGATAAGCATTTATCATTGTATGGATCTAATCCCTGGAGATAGTTTACTGAATAAGGCACCATATAGTTGACACCTAATGAGAATCAAGATTTGAATCGACATATTCAAGAATTGTTGCAAAAAGGTTTGATTCAAGAAAGTTTGAGTCATTGTGCAGTACCAGCTATATTGACACCTAAGAAGAATGGAGAATAGCGAATGTGTACTGATTCCAGAGAAATCAACAAGATAATAGTGAAATATAGGTTTCCTATACCAAGAATGGATGACATAATGGATAGTTTGATTGGAGCAAAGTATTTTACCAAAATTGATTTGAAAAGTGGATATCATCAGATAAGAATTAGAGAAGGTGATGAGTGGAAGACTTCTTTTAAGATAAGAGAAGGTTTGTATGAGTGGTTGGTTATACTTTTTGGTTTAACTAATGCACCGAGTAATTTTATGAGATTGATGAATGAAGTTTTGAAGAAATTCTTAGGTAAATTTGTGATTGTATACCTAGATGATATTTTGATATTCAGTAAGACCATAGAAGAGCATTTGTTGCATGTTAAACAAGTATTGGAGAGATTGAAAGAAGAAAAGTTGCTGATTAATCTAAAAAAGTGTTCCTTCATGCAAGAAGAGATTGTATATTTGGGATTTGTGATTTCAGCTGATGGTTTGAAAATGTATCATGAAAAGGTTGAAGCTATTTTGAATTGGCCTACACCCAAGAATGCTAGTGAGGTAAGATCATTTCATGGTTTAGCAAGTTTTTACTGAAAGTTCATTAGGAATTTTAGTTTGATTTGTAATGCTATGATTGAGACTATGAGAGGAGATAAAAGAGAATTCAAGTGGACACATGGAGCTGATAAAAGTTTTGAGACTCTGAAGCAGAAGGTTGCTGAATTGCCTGTGTTAGCATTGCCTGATTTTAATAAGGTATTTCAAGTTGAATGTGATGAAAGTGGTAGTGAAATAGGAGTTGTGTTAAGTCAAGAAGGTAAACCTGTTGCTTTATTTAGTGAAAAGTTGAATGATGCAAAAAGGAAATATTCTATGTATGATCAATAATTCTATGCTATTGTTCAAGCCCTAAATAAATGGAGACATTACTTGATACTGAGTGAATTTGTGTTGTATAATGATCATAAGGCTTTACAGTATTTAGGTAGTTAGAATAAGTTGAATTAGAGACATATGAAATGGGTTGAATATTTGTAGAATTATACATTTCTGATAAAACATAAGAGTGGAGTCACTAACCGAGTTGCTGATGCATTGAGTAGAAGGTCTTTGATGAGCGAGATGAGAATTAAAGTTTTTGGTTTTGATGACATGAGAGATTCATATGAAAATGATCCTAATTTTTCTAAGCCATGGAGAAAGAGCAGAGCACCTATTCAAGATCAACCGAGTACTAAATGGGAAGACTATTTCATTCAAGAAGGTATGTTGTTTAAATATATTTAGTTGTGTATATTGAGAGGATCAATGAGAACTAATTTGATAAAGGAGAAACATAGTAGTGGTTTGGCTGGACATTTTGGTATTGACAAGACTTTGAATTTGTTTAAGGAGAAATAATTTTAGCCGCAGTTGTATAAGGATGTTAAAAAATTTGTGAAAATTTGTGGAATTTGTCAAGTTGCAAAGGGAGTGAGTTAGAATAATGGATTGTATATACCGATTTCTATTCTTGAGAAACCTTGGATTGATATCAGTATGGATTTTGTTCTTGGCTTACCGAAGATAGTAAGAGGTAATGATTCTATATTTGTTGTTATGGGTAGATTTTCTAAGATGACACATTTTATACCCTATAGAAAGACATCAGATGCAGTGTATATAGCAGATCTTTTCTTTAAGGAAATTGTCAGATTGCATGGATTACCGAGGAGTATCATCTTTGACTAAGACAACAAGTTTGTTGGATACTTTTGGAAGACTCTTTGGAGAAATTTTGGCATTGAGTTGAGGTATAGCTCTACATTTCACCCACAGACTGATGGACAAATAGAGGTTGTGACTAGAAGTTTGGGTAATCTTTTGAGATGTTTAGTTGGAGATACACTAAGTAATTGGGATTCTATGTTGGCACAAGCAGAGTTTGCATATAATAACTCAGTGAATAGGAGTACTGGAAAAACACCTTTTGAGATTGTAAATGGAATACGACTGAGAGGTATATCAGATTTGAAGGATATTGCTAGTGAAGAAAAGAGAAGTGCTAAAGGAGTAAAGTTTTCTGAGTTCATGAAGACATTGCATGAAGAAGTGAAACATAAGTTGGAGAAAATTATTCAAAAATATAAAGATAGAGCTGATAGATCAAGAAGACATAAGACTTTTGAAGTTGGTGATGAAGTAATGGTTCATTTGAAGAAAGGAAGATTTCCTATTGGAACACATGGGAAGCTGAAAATGAAGAAGTTTTGTCCTTGCAAGATACTAAGGAGATTTGACAATGGAAATGCTAATGAGATTGAGTTACCTGATGACATGGATATATCACCTATATTCAACATTGATGATTTGTATGAGTACCAGGAATCAGATAAAGAAATGATAATATCGAATGATTATCCTAAGAGACAGACATAAGAAGTTGAGAAGATTTTGGAACAAAGAGTTGGTAGAAGCATATGAGGAAAATAGTATATAGAATATATAGCAAAGTGGAAGAACAAACCTATTGAAGATAGTTTGTGGATTTGACAATCTGAGTTGGATTCAGCTTAGATTGTACTTGCTACATAATTTAGAGAATCATTTGAAATAACCCCAGGTGTCTGATGCAAGAGCATCTCAGGTCCTTGGCAATCCTGTGTCACCAAAAAAAAGTTTGAGTTTTCTGTGTTTCTCGATTCCTTCTTTGATTGAGTTGTCTCGATAGTTTCTCAAATCCTTCGTTAACCGAGTTGGTTGGTTAATTCCTTTGCACTTGGTTATTCTTTCCAAGTGCTCAGTTATCCTTACTTATGTTATCTCTATTTGAGCATTAAGGATTTTAATTAGTATCAAAGATGGTCAGTTAGTTACCTATGCTATCTAGTCAGTAAATGGAAGTACTACAAGCTTTACATGCTAGTCGGTTAACTATACAAGCCTTCACTCCGAGTTATCTCAAGGCAGTACTGAGAACATAAAGACAATAGTTCTAACCAAGAACCAGAGCAATTTTACCAAGCATCAGTGTATACTGATACTGAGCATCAGTAAACACCGACCAGAATGGACACTGAGCACTAGTATAACTACCAAGCAGTATTGATAGTGTTTACCGAGCAATCCAGAAAATGACATAGTAATCAATTTTGGCAAATCTATCTATGCAGATGGTTACAAAAGAATCATAAAACATTTTACCAAGATCGAGGATCATTTATTATGGATGTAATCATTAATTGTGATGATGATCTCTATGTAATTGCTAGATCTAGGTTATTTTTGTACATCATAGATCTTTGGGTTTTTCCTAAGATATTGTAACCTAATTTTGTTAAGCGACAATAATAGTATGCTATATTTGTATTTCATGTCATTTTGACATATGCATGATAAGGATGATATGTTTGGTATGAAAAAGAAAAGGAGATCTTGAAGCAAGAAGCCAACTTCAAGAAATCAGTTATCAGACAGAGAAGAGAAAAATACAGAGACATTCAGATTAGGTAGAATCAGACAAGGCTACTGAGCAGTTCAAAGATAAGATTTTCACATATCAAGGTGATATTTATTCAGTACTTCATAGATCTATTTTAGACAAGGTTAAGTTGTCATTTGAAGATACATCCTATTATTCTCTAATCATTGTAACAGACTTAGCAAAAATCGCTTAACAGAGTAGACCTAATAGTCTTTATTTGAAATCTCTTAACTGAGTACACACTCAAGAAGTATTGTTAAAATCCTTTAACTAGGTAGATCTAGCCTATCTAATTGTTACTCCTAATAGGGTAAGATCACCAAAAGTGATCACAACTTTTAGCCCTAACATGCAAAATTTATTATCTGTAGTAGTAAAGAATTTGTGGGTGTCATCCCCACCGCATTTTTTACCTTCTAACAAGGGTTTATGCATAACCAAAATGCTTATGTTATGTGACTAAATTGTTATTTGTTTTCCATGCAATTTACATTTACAAGTTAATTGAATGAATGATGCATACAATGGATTCAGTTAAATGATGAGTTTACTATTGTTTGCTAATTGAGTTTCAAGTTACAAGTTTTTGAGGTTATTGATTCACCCCTCCCCTCTTAGTACCCTATCTCTCCATTCCAACAGCTTACCGAGTTGTTTCTTTTGGTTTTCTATTGAGGCTGACTTATGCACTTAATTGTGGTCACATATTTAATGTTGGTATCTATCATTGGGAAGCTTGTGGACCTAGATATGGTCATTCCTTCTGTTAATGGTGGATCAGAAGGCCCACTTGTTTGGTAGCCTCTTGTATATATTGTAGTCTTTTGTTGTAGTTTAAGGAGAGGAGCTTAGAGCTAGCATATAAATGGTATCAGATTAGGAGTTGAAGATAGTTTCTGAATCCTCACATGTTGGAGGACTATTGTAATTGAATTGTAAAATCTGGCCCTAACCAGGAAGGCCTTACAACTTGACATGTATGAATCTATTTGATGAAATATAAGGATTTGATTTGCATTCTGTCTCTCACTTTGTGTGTTGTTCCTTCCGTGTGTAATCTCTACAAGGTGGATTTGGATTAGGGTGTTCCTTTTGCCCCTTTTACCGACCTCCCTTGCATCATATTCAAACTCCTTCAAGTCTTTCTACTGGTGCAAAAGTTTCACCATAGTCAATTCCTTCTTCTTGTGCATATCCCTTGCATACAAGTCTTGATTTGTTTTTAGTTACTTCACCATTCTCATTCAACTTGTTTCTAAAAATCCACTTAGTACCAATCACATTTTTAACATTTATTCTTAGTACCAATGTCCATGTTTTGTTTTTCTAGTACAGGAGCACCTTTGTTAGCCTCCTAATCTTATGTCATTTTGGCTTGTATCTGACATTATCCAAGTCAGAGTTGGGAGATGTGTTGTGTGTTTAATTTGGACCTTAGAAGCTCTTGCAATGTGGACTAGGTGAGTTAGTGTTAGAACTAAGGTCACCAATTAGTCATTGTTAGTTATTTTTGATAGCTTAGATTAGAAGCTTAAGGTTTAGATTTGAGATTATTAATGTGTTCTAAACACATGAGAGATGTAAGAAAGATTCTTTAAGGTCATTTATGATGTTATTTATTTGAACTACATGGCTTACAGGTCCTATATTCTAGTAGGCCTAATGGATGTAAAAGATGCCAAAAGTTGTCATGACAACATTGGTAATTTATTGCAAATGTTGCATGCAACTCGACAACATTGGATTCCCTAAAAGATAGGAATGTGGGTGAACTAACAAGGCCTAGAAACATGGATAATGACATCTAAGAATATCTTAGGCTCAAATCCTGAGGTAGAGAGTATTGTAATCAAGTTTTTGAATAGTGAAGCAACTCTGCAATTCTGGTTATGTGAAGATACCGAGCATTATAGTGTGAAAATGATACTATATGGATTGAATGCCTTGATATAGTGTTAGATTTGTGTTTATAGGATATTTTTAAGACATTTTCATTCAATGAGAAATTAGATTAGAGTTTATTTAGTGCTTTGAATAAATTGTTTTAAGTCTAGAGGTTTTCCTAGTCCTGTCCTAACCAGTTTGTCTTTCTATGGCTCCCCCATGAAATCTAGCCATAGGATCTTTCTAAGGGTAGATGAATGTTTTAGGGGAGCAATTAGTCTATATATTTAGTGGTAGGAATCATGAAGAGTCAAGTTTCTATTTCTAAGGTCAAGCCCTAGGCGAGCTTAGAGTGCCTGGTTAGAGGTTTAACAGTGAAGATTTGAAGTTTTCTTGCAAGGGATTGAAGTACAGTACAAAATAATCATAGTTCTAGGTGGGATATGAAAATATATTGACATAATAGGAGGATTTAGAATCTATCAATCCATTTTATTGAGATTTTATCAAGAAACCAGTAAGGTCCTATAAATTAGGCCTTTTAGCCCTATTTGACCTAGATAATAGGAAGCTTGTGTACGGAAGACCTAGGAGTCTAAAACCTTTTGAATCCTTCATAAAATCAAAAAGGGTACTCAAATTTGGGATTATTTTTTCAATTTGTTTGGGAAGTTTTGGCAAGAAAGTGGAAAAGGACTCTGTCAAGGGCTACAAGGAATTAGGCCTAATTAGGCCTCCTCAAGACTAAATCTTGAAACCGGTAGGAAATGGCTTGGAGATCCTTCAAGATGGATCCAAATGGAAGTAATATGAATGATTTTGAAGTATTTGACACCCCTAAAATGAGTTTGATGGTTTTTGTGGAGATGGCACTTAGAGCCTTCTAAGTGTAGGAGAAAGCATTAGAGTAACTACAAGGTGATTGTCTTTCAAGGTGAAGCACAAGGAATTGGAATCTTAGAGAAGAGTTAGTTAAGGTCTTAGTTAATCTTCTAAGCCTTTTAAGATCCTAGAGGAGATTAGGATCCTTGAAGAAGACAAGCTAGGTCTTCTTAGCATTTGTGCAAGCACACCTAGAAACACATACACCATATTGGTATTAGAGCTTGTTTTGATCAGGCTTGTGGTTAATATTGCAACCTACTGAATCAGTAAGAGAAAATACATCTTTTGAGTTAGTTGAAGATAAGGCAATGGTGATTAATGCTGAGTTAGCCAAGAAGGTGGAAGAACAAGAAGAGGAAAATATGTTGCTAAGAGAAAGATTGGCTCAAATGGAACAACTCTTGGGTGAAGTCCAAGATAAGGTAGATATGGTGAAGGATAAAATAGATCAAAAGGAAGAGAAAGAAGCAAGGGAAAAGGAATTGGAATTGGAGGAGGAGGCTCCAACCCCTAACGCTGTTATTCCTGAATGAAGAACCCTTCTTGAAGGTGCTAAAGGCCTTAAGTGGCAAAGCTTTGGAGGGTGTACCACTATTCAATGGAAAAATGGATCTAGATTCAGTCATGGACTGGATTGAAAACATAGAAAATCACTTTAATGTGATGGCATGTTAGAGGCCCAAAAAGTGATGGTGGCCAAATCTAGGTTGAGAGGTTCAGCACTCACATGGTGGAAGTTTGTTCAAACTGAAAGAGAGAAAGAAGGAAAGAGTCCTATAGCTTCATGGAAGGGCATGGTGACTAAGGTGAAGCATACTCTGAAGAGTTCCAAAAGTTGTGTTTAAGATCAAAAGTGGTAGAGGATGCAAGTATCAAACTAGCTAGGTATTTGAATGGTCTCAAGTGGTCTATACAAGAAGACATGAGTCTTGTGAAATTCAAAAATATCCTCCAATGTTATCAGATGAACTTGAAGATTAAGGAGAAAGGCAAAAGAAAGAAAGAACAAACCTCCAAGGGAAGAGGTAGAGGAAGAGATAGTAGAGGGAAAAGAAGTGGATATGGTGGAAGAAGTTTAGAGTCAAGGACTCAAGGAGAAGTCAAATACACTGAGAAGAAAGAGGGAAGTTCTAGTAGAGGTATTAGAGGAAGGAGCTCTAACTTTAGAGGAAGAAGTGGTGGACAAGGAAGAGGCAATTATTTTGCCAATATGAAATGTTATCATTGCAACCAAATGGGACACCCTGCCTATAGGTGTCTAGAGAAGGGTAGTACTTCTCAAGGAGGTGATAAGAGAACTAATTTGGTTCATGAAAAGACAAATGAAATAGAGAAACATCTAGAGGTACCATTGACATTAGAGGAAGGTGAGAACCTCATGATGAGGAGGACATTAATCAAGGAGCTAGTTAAAGAAGAGCCAAGCCAAAGAAAGTCCCTGTTTAGGATAAAGTATAAGATGATGGGAAAAGTGTGTAGAGTCATCATTGACTCAGGGTCCACTGACAATATTGTGTTAGAGGAAGCAGTCAGCAAGCTAAGCATGACAAGGATAACCCACACTAATCCTTGCAAGGTCACATGGTTGAATAAAGGCCAACATGTTTTAGTAAATGAGCAAGCTTGGGTGGAGTTCTCAATTGGAAGGTATGAGGAAAATTTTTTGTGTGATGTGTTACCTATGGGTGCATGTCACTTGATCCTAGGTAGACCATGGTAATTTGACCACCAAGCTATGCATGATGGAGTGAAGAACTCCAATACTTCTCAAGAAGGATAATGCGACTTTCAAAATTTAGTCACTATTAGAGGATGCAGAGGTGAAGACAATAGGTCCTAATGTGCTCACGATTGGTGAAAAAGAGTTCTTAGAAGCTTTGGAAGAAGGTGAAGGAGTTGGTTTTGCATTGGTGTTAAGACCAAGGGAGATAGATGAAGGTAAGGAAACCAAGAAGCCAAAGTTACCTAAGGAGATACAAAGCATGCTGTAGACTTGTGAAGGTATAGTAAGTGATGGACAACCATCAAAATTACCCCCTAAAATAGCCATAATTTATAGGATAGAATTTATACTAGGAACCACCCTACCAAATAAGGAAGCCTACAAGATGACCCCTCAACAAAATGAGGAAATTAGTAGAAAAATACAAGAACTCCTAAGCCAAGGTCTTATTAGAAAGAGCATTAACCCATGTGCTGTACCCACTGTCCTAGCACCTAAGAAAGGAGGAACTTGGAGGCTTTGTACTAATTTAAGGGAAATAAAGATGGCATAAAGATCACATTAAGATGGCTTTAGAATGGAACATCACTAGGATACAAGTTTATGGAGACTCTCAATTAGTAATCAATCAGATCAACAATGAATATAATACCAAAGATGAAAAACTAATGCCAAATAAGATGATGATAGATGCTTGGAAAAAGTACTTTGCATCCATACATGATAAAAATAGAAAAGCAATACAAGTATCATCATCATATGTATTCATTATCTATATCAAATATAAGATACATTGCATCCATAGCATAATCAAAAGTAAATGCATCAGAAAACATCATATAGCATTGCATCAAAAGATGCTCCCATACCCATAGTTGCAAGATAAAAACACCTACTGACAAAGACACACTGGATCGATATACCACCTCATATAAATCATGGTAAAGCTGGGCCAAAATGCATGAAGCCTAATCAAACCGTCAAGGTTGTGCAAGCAAATCCTCGATAATCCAGCCCCAACCAACCAAGAAACCATGACCTCGCCGGTCGAGAAGTAGTAATCTACCAATCAAAGCACCTAATATTGCTAGTAATGTGGGAAAAGAAGTGAACTGTGCCCACATGATTATGTCATCATCAATGGTGTTATCTCCAAACACCCATTTGCATACTATGCTGTCATAAACAAAGTCATAGTAAACCATCTCCCCTCAACACGGAATGTGCAAAAATCTGTACATGTCCTCTGGCATGATGGTCATCTCTCTGAAAGGTCTCTAGGAGTTTTTTTGGTGTAAGAAGATGACCAGGGAAAAGAAAAAGAAATATACTATTTGAGTAGAACATTGATCAAGTATGAACTCAATTACATGTTCATGGAAAGAGAATGTCTAGCGGTTGTCTTTGCATCACAAAAATTGAGGCATTACATGTTGATGCACAAGGTGAAACTTATTGCAAAAATTGATCCTCTAAAATACTTTCTAAGAAAAATTGCCTTAACGGGTAGGATAGAAAAATGGGTCATGATATTAAGTGAATTCGACATTGAGTATGTGGATAGGAAAGCCATAAAAGGACAAGTGATAGTAGATCACTTAGTGAAAAATCCATTAATTTCTATGCAAACCATTCAAGTGGAGTTTTCAGATTCAACAATTGTCAACGTAGAGGCCAAGAAATGGAAGTTGTACTTTGATGGATCATATACACAAGTAGGTTCCAGGGCCAGCATAATATTGATTACCCCTTAAGGGTATACCATTCCCAAGTGATACAAGCTTTTGTTTCTATGTACAAACAACATAGCAGGATATGAGGCTCTGGTCATTGGCATTAAGATGGCTTTAGAATGGAACATCACCGAGCTACAAGTGTATGGAGACTCTCAATTAGTAATCAATCAGATCAATGATGAATACAATACCAAAGATGAAAAACTAATGCCATATAAGACTATGATAAATGCTTGGAAAAATTACTTTTCTTTGCTAACTTTTGAACAAATTCCAAGAGAGAAGAACAGAGCAGTGGATGCAATGGCTACCTTGGCTTCCTTACTTCAAAAACTAGATCAGAATGAGAAGTACAAATTCTTGGTGGAAGAGTTGGCAAAACTAGAATTTGACCTTCTCGACACCCAAATTGTTTCCCTACTCAATGGACATGACTCACCTTGGTATGGCCCTATCTATACCTATCTCAAAGACCAAGTGTTACCTATAGACCAATCTCGAGCCCAAAATGAAATTTCATCCGACAATCAGCCCGTTACATAATCCTTTCTGACACATTGTATTGTAAGGGTCTTGACGAGATGTTAATTAGATGTCTAGAGGAAGAAGAGTCTAAGTTAGCTTAAGTGAGGTTCATGAGGGCATTTGTGGGTCACACTCAAGTGGTTTAAACCTAGCCAAGAAGATCCTTCGCATGGGGTATTTTTGGAAAACCTTAGAGAAAGATGCTTTTCACTTTGTCAAAATATGCAATAAATGTCAAGACCATTGAGACATGATTCATGTGACGACACAAGAGTTACATCCCTTTGTTACACCATGACCATTCTATCAATGGGGATTTGACTTGATTGGCATAATCTATCCATCATCTTCCAATGGGCACAAGTACATCATCACTGCTATGGAGTATTTCACAAAGTGGGTAGAAGCCATTCCTTTGATCATGGCTATGGGCAAATAGATCTCCATGTTCATACTCAATCACATCATTTGTAGATATGGTATCCCTCATGCCATAATCATAGACAATGGAAAACAATTAAAAAACAAAGATGTGGATGAACTTTTTGACACATTCCATATTACTCATCACTCTTCATCCATTTATCCTCAAGGAAATGGACAAGATGAAGCTACAAATAAGAACATTTTGAAAATATTGAAGAGATAGGTAAATAAGTTAGGAAGAGAATGGCATGTGCAAATCAACCCGACATTATGGGCTTATAGAACTAGCATTCAAACACCTACAAGAGCTACGCCATATTCATTGGTTTATGGGGCCGAAGCTGTTCTACCGTTAGAGGTTGAAATCCCATCTTTATGAGTATCATTGCAAGGGTTAATAACAGATGAGGAATATAGAGTTGTCCAACTTCAAAAATTAGAATTGCTAGAAGAACATCAAACACAAGCCTATGAACACTTGAAAGTCGATCAGAATAGGATCTCAAGAAACTACAATAAGCATATCAAATCGAGAGTCTTTCAAGTAGGTGACTTAGTGCTAAGAGAAAACCCTAAAAATCAAGCCGAAAGAGAAAAGAAGGGTAAATGGGAGGCTAATTGGCTTGTTCCATTCATCATTATTTCTTCATTTGGAACAAAAACTTATAAATTAGCAGATTTTGATAGAGAAGAGCTACAAGAACCTATCAATAACATCCATCTAAAGAGGTTCTATACATGAGGTAGATGAAAGGGTATAAAGAGTATTAGATGAGAAGCATCATATTTATTGTACATAGTCAAAAGAGATCTTGAAAATATCAAAAAAATTGAAAAAAAAGAAAAAAGAAAAAAAGAAAAAAAATTGAAAAAGAAAAAGTGCCTTGGTGAAAACCTAGCAATAAGCACCTAGGTAGCAAAAAAATGAGAAAAAGACCCAAAAGGTGAAAACTTGGCAGTCAAGCGCCTTTTGTTCCCTTAAGTCATTTCCTAGTTACATGTGTACATATTGCATTCCCAACATCTCACTTGTAAATTTTCATTGCATCTGTCATTTGTGCATAGTCATAATAAAACCCTTCAGTTGCATTGTCTACTTGGCCCTAAGTTTGTCACACGATCACATTTATCACTTGGGGGCAGGAAAGGATTGGATTTTTGGTACAAACGGATTCAATTAGTGCTACATTTAGTCACAACATTAGAGAGGACTTATCCGAGCTTAAGAAGAGAAAGATTTTTTTGTTGAACCTTTGATGGATAGCATTGTTCACACCCAAGTATTCTGATTCCACAACTTGATCCTTGAACCTTCATTGAATTTATTATTTAGGATTAAAAAAATTGACAACACTTAAAAGATCAGAATGTTTAGAAATTCTATTTGAAAATCTTGATACATTGCAAAACACTTGAAGCTTTCTTTTGATGATCTTTATTGAAATGACTTTTATCACATCTCTTTAGCTAATCGATGATGTTTCAACTAGATTGGCCATGATGGAGACATGATATTTTCTTGCCTTTGAGTGACTGTCTTGAGGGAGATCCATCAACTCATGAGAATTCAACTAATGACATGGTCATCAAAGGACCATTGAGGACTTTCACATAAGGGAAGGATTGACCTTTTCTTGTTTACACAAATAGATACCTTGGTTATTTAGATCTTCTATATCTTAATACCAAAATCCACTTGCAACATTGAATCCATTGAAACCAGTATTCATACTCCCATAGTTGGTTATTCAACTAGTGAGGGTTGTACTAGTTTCCAAAAGAGGTTATTGAAAGTGATGAAAAATGGTATTCATATCATCATGATGTGGTCAGTGATGGTTGTACTTGCTTTAATGGTCCTATAATGCTCAATGATGAAAATATTTCCCTATGGCATTTCTTTGCTAAAAAGCTAGTGACACTTAGTTGCATTGCATTGCACGATCATGTTAGATTAAGTGCATTTATTTGTAGTTAATTTTCCAAGGGAAAGGGAGTTTATAAAATCTTGGTTGATCAAATACAAAAAGGGGGTTCAAATCAATGAAATAAAAAACATATACTTGGTTCAAAAAAAACAAAAAAATGAGATTATCTTTTGCATCCATTCATAAGCATTATTCATTATTCATTATCCATATATCCGAGAAAAGAAAATAAAAGAGAATCATTACTCATACATCATTTGCATACATCAAGTTAAATAGAAGAGTTGCATACATCAAAGTTAAAGATAAAAGTTGCATTCATCATTATCCATATTCCACAAAAACACATTTGCATCCATACATGGAAAAATAGAAAAGAAATACAAGTATCATCATCATATGCATTCATTATCTATATCAAATATAAGATACGTTGCATCCATATCATAATCAAAAGTAAATGCATCAGAGAACATCATATAGCATTGCATCTAAAGATAAATCCCATAATAAACTCATCAAGAAAACCAAAGGAAGTATGTCATCATCATAATCAATGTTCATAACATCAATGAGCCAAAAAATCTGTATATCTAGATATCAAAATCATCAATAGAGTGATACATCAAGTTTCGATTAATAAACATGAAACATGATACAAGTCATCAAAATGAGGAGTTCCATAATCCATAATCAAGATCCTATGGCAGCACCTGATCCATCACTACCACCTGATCCATCTAGACCCCCATCACCTGGTCTATCCTGAGTAGGAGGTGTTTGAATAGTGCTAGCCACACTAGGCCTCTGAGCCACAATGGTCATAAACTACTGCATCATGATAGCTACCTGGTCTAATCTGCCAACAAAAGTTGATAAATCTGTTCGTAATGACAAAAAATCCTGTGATAGAGTGTCAATACTAGGAGCAAGCTGAGATGATTGACCCATAGCCTAAGATTGAGGAACCTATGGAGGCACCTGCTGTGCCAGAATCTGATCCTACTATGCCAACACAACCCACTGTAAGTGAACCAAAGGATCCTGTCCTCCAGGAATCTATCTAGCAACCTTAATGTGTACCTATCTTTGGGCCCTTAGCTATCTCTACTATCCCTATACCAATATAGCTCTAGGACAAACAAACCCAGGTCTCTTCTATACCTGCCTGACATCTCTAGCCCTATTCCTAACATGTCCACATCTCACCCATGGCCCATATCATCCTCGACCCATGACCTAAGGAGCTCTCTATCATCTCTGAGCTCGTCATCTCTGATGTCTCCTCCTGCCATCACCACCATCTCCCTCATCATCACCTCTGTCATCCTCTGATCTCTCATCACAACCAGGGATAGGCTTTGCTAGATCTATAAATGAAAGAAATCTATTCCAAGCCCACTAGTCTTGATACTCATGGGACATACCAACATCCACAACATCTGTAAGCAAAGCCCATCTGCAGTACGCCAACCGCATAATTTGGTCACAGGAAAACTAAAGATCTATCTGAGCACCCCACATGGACCACTCTGCCTAAACTTTAGCATATATTGCCATACCCTGAGGCATATCTTGAATCTTGCCGTACTACCTGGAAATTTGGCCAAAGCAAAATCACTCAATCACAGTCGTAGATCTACCAATCATCCACCAAGGAGAAAACATATACGAGATCTCATCATCATCCTCCCTCCATCTCTCACAACCTATATATGGTCGCCAATGGACCTAATCAAGATCATCAATAACTCGATTCTAATACTCAAGCTTGCCCAGATGATGTTGGACAACCATGCCGCTATATAGAAAAGCATAAGGTAAACCTCGACACCAAATCCTATTTGATACTGGCCTAGTGATGGGAAGATGCTCCCATACCCATAGCTGCAAGATAACAACACCTGCTAACAAAGATGCACTAGATTGATATACCACCTCATGTAAATCATGGTAAAGCTAGGCCAAAATGCATGAACCCCAATCAAATAGCCAAGGTTGTGCAAGCAAATCCTCGAGAATCTAGCCCTGACCAACTGAGAAACCACAACCTCGCCGGTCGAGAAGTAGTAATCTGCCAATCAAAGCACCTAATACTACTGGCAATGTGGGAAAAGAAGTGAACTGTGTGCATGTGATTGTGTCATCATCAATGGTATTATCTCCAAACACTTGTTTGCATACTGTGCTGTCATAAATAGAGTCATAGTACACCATCTCCCCTCGACAAGGAATGTATAGCAATCTATACACGTCCTCTGGTGTGATGGTCATCTCTCTAAAAGGTAGATGGAAAGTATTGTGGTCAGAGTGCCAACACTCTACCACAGCGGTAAGGAGACCATGGTTCAGCTAAAACCATGGGATATCAAGAAGGAAATTGAGTCCACATATCTTAATAACATGGTACTCTGCAGGAGTCAAAGCCTGACCTAAGATGCAACAGTTCGTATGTAAAGCTTATGAAAATGTGCCTATTTGGCAAAATCAAAGGAATCATATTAGTATACTATATCAATGGGTTATCTTAAGTCAACCAGTCAATCAAAAGTATCAATACTATCAAATCAATATCTTTTATTCATGTCTCTATATCCTGAGAATGAATTATCAGTCTTATCAATCTGTGCTTTTTCACAAGCATATGATCTATCAATCCTATCAGTATCTTACCTACCTATTAGATTGGCAAACTCAAACATTCATTGATACCATTATCCTGATATCCTAATCAATTGTTTTGTTAAACTAAAAAAGACCTAACTACCTTGGAAAATCAATCAATCAGTCAAAGTCATCAAATTTTTATCATAAAATCAAGTTTGAATTTCAAAATTTCAAAAAAATCCTGCAGGCATCATTTGCCTATTACCACGTGACATTTTACCTTACGAGGTGCATAACATATCTCATGAGGACTTTATCATTACCATGCGTCACTTAACATTTCACGTGACATTTTACAACACTAGGCGACACTTAACAAGGCCTAGGCGACATTTTAAACCTAGGGTTTTATAAGCGGAAAAACATATATAAATTGGCATGAACACCCTAATGCTATGTGAAATTATATTATTATCAGGTGAGATTAAAAGATTTATAGGTGACATTTTACTACACGGAGGCATTAGTAAAAAGTGCGGATGCATTGTTTTAAAGGCTTACCGTCATTTTGCATAATATAAACTACAAAAACAAGAAAAAATTGCAATAAATGCTATAAATGAGCAATAAATGCACAAAGGAAGGTTTGAAATCACTCACAGGAGGTCTGTAATCCAACAGTCTCTGATAATGACAACCTCTCTCAAACTGATGCTCATGAATAGGCACAACCATCGTGAAAAATCAACTCAGGATCAGAGAAAAATCTCAATAGTGAAAAGTGAAAATGAATAGTAAATCTAGGTTTTTCAACCTATTTAAGCTAATTTGACCTAATTTAGAGGTAAATTTTGACCTAATGACCTAATGTCAACCTATCAATTGAATCAGGGCATTATTGAAATCAACATCATCATCAATAATTTTCAAAAATAAAAACATATTGGATCAATCAATCAAACAATTAATCATATCAATCAAAATTTTTCAAATCAAGTGATCAATCTATTTTTATTTCTGAGGGGGCATCAGAGTATCAAAAGATAGGCATAATATCAAATTTGGGGCATCAAGGCATCTAAATTTTTGAACTATAATCAGTGGGGCATATATCATTTTATCAAATCAAATCAGAGGCATATAATATCAGGCAACAAACAAATCAAATAAGAGTTGTGTATCATAATCAACAATTAGGACCTAGCAATCATATCAGTGGTATATCAGTGTATTAGTTAATCAGGATCTAAAAGAAATCAAGACTTAAAAATTTCTTTGAATCAATGAGCTTCACACATTAATTCAAAGAGGGGCATTTGTAGACACCAAAAAATGGACAAAGTGCTTAAAATCATAAAATGGCTCAAAATCATCAAAATGCATTAAAACTCATAAAAAAGGATCAAATTAAATCAAATTTGGATGAAATCAAATAAAATCAAAGAAAAAATCAAATCATGACATCAAATAACTAAATACAAGCTTAAAGGGATGAAAAACACTATATAATTGATTTAATCAATTAATTGTATAGTTTTAAATAAAAAATCAAAATGAACCTATTCCTTACACAGCTAATTTAATTAATTGATGAAATTTAATAAATCTTAATATCTTTCAACAAAGATTTGAGGAACCAATGAAAATTGAGAACACAAAGCACATGGATCACTCAAAGGAATTGAATCTTGATCACACAAATTCAATTTTAAATCTAAACCACTCAATTTTGTCCTTTTGTCCAAAGCTTTGAGACAAACATTTAAATTGTCCCCCCATTTAAAAACATTGCAAAGTTTTTGACTCAACCAAGGCTAAATCATGATTACTTCACTCTATCCCCTACCATTGGGAATTTACTATAAATAAGAGGCATTTTATGAGGATAATAAACAATTAGAGATTCAAAGAGTAAAGCATCCTTATTATAGTCAATTTCATGAGCAATTAAGAGCATTTGAGAGCATTTATCATTTGCATTTGCATTTTATCATAGCATAATGGAGAATTGTGAGCTATATTAGCCATATTAGTATCATAGATTTCTCATTTTAGAAGTGTCACTAGTAGGGAATACAAAGCTGAGAGCTCTACTTGTATGCACCCTAAAATGGTCACCTAGACTTTGGGCCCCCATTTAGCTATTTATCAAATCCTTGAATCAATATTTTCAAAAATTAGCATTTTATCAATTATATCAATTTCCTTGATCAAATCTTATTTCATCATTTTCAATTATTTGCCTTGGGCTAACCATTTTATCCTAAAGTCTTTATTTATTAAAAGGAATATTTCTTCTCCTTTTAATAAATGAAAAGCCCCCACTTTTCTTTTTATCCTAAGTTGCACAAATAAAGCACTATTCTTATTTTATAAAAAGAAGAAAAACACTTTTTGTCTCATATGGACACAAAAGTCAACTCTTATTTTCTCATTGGAGGATATTTGTGCACATGGATTGCTCCTCTTTGATGCTCCACCCTTGATTAAATCTTTTACCTCTTAATCTCCATGGTCCATTCTTTCTCATTTTCTATAAAAGAAGAGCTCTCTTCCTCATTTGGATATCCATCTTTTTATGCTAATGTTATGCTGGAGGTTTTCTAGGTCACTTTGGAGCTTTTAAAGATTTGGAGCATTCTTGGCTTTTGCATCTACATTCCATTCTTAGTTTCATTCATGCATAGTAGCTTCATGTTTATGCTTTCATAGTTTAGATTTCCTTTCAAGCTTTAGAGTAACTCATCTAGTTTAACTAGGAGGGCTTGGTAATACTTTTACTTTCCTTTTCATAGCATAGCTTGTACTTTCATTTCCATAGCTTAGCTTGCATCTCTCATTTCTAGCTTGCATATTCATCTTAATCTAGCTTGCATTTTCATTTCATAGTGATTCTTAGGGATATTGGCATTCTTTCCCTTGTCTTCATTTGAATCTCTCATTGTGTGGTTGAATAGTAAGGTCATTAGCTTAATAGCTCTAGCTAAGAGCAAACTTCAAATAATCTTGCAATTCCATGCATAGAGAGCTCTAGGTCACTTTCTAAGGTTTCCTCTTCATGGATTCCCTTGGATATAATGACTTAGAGAAGTGCACCATTTAAGTGTGTACATTTTTGGTGCCCACCATGGGGTAGAGCATTATTATTTTGTCCTTAATTTTTTGCATTTCCATCAAATTTTAGCTACATTTTCGGCTCTCGAGTTTTTCAGTCTTAGATTATCGCACGATAGTTTGCGTGTGGTCACGCGATACTTTACCAGTTAAAGTATCACCCCATTTGAGACATTCTGTCACTCTGTTTGAGACATTCTGTCACCTGCAGTAAAGTGAAGTATCACCCAGAAATATATTATCACCCTGGTATACTGTAAAGTGTCACGCGATATTTCTAGTGATTGTACTGTCGCCTGTACCTGGCAGTGAGTTGTTTCTTGGTTCTTTCTTGCTGAATTTGGATCTAGTTAGCTTGCTGGTTTAGTTTGCTATAGTTAGATAGATTTAATTTGTAGATTTAATTTGGATTTTGATTTTTCTAACCTTGTGGGGCTAACAAGTTGTGCTTGTAGTTCCTCTCATTGCTTGAAATATTTTGCCAAAAGAACGCATGTCAAAGCTTCAAATGCACAAGGGCTACTAATGGTTTTTGTAGGGCTACCCAAAGCATAAAAACCCAATCAAGTGCTTCTTGTTTATTTCATTTTCAAGTGTGGCAATTACTAGTTGTTTCATTTCATAGGAACATAATATCTTGTTGTAGGAATTCTTGGGTGGTAGGAGAAGTATGCTCTTCACCCTTGTGGTGAACCAGAAAATCTTGACCCATCTTTGGATTTTGAAAGCAAGAGGGTAATTGAACATTTTCTTGGTGTGTTTGGGAGAAAGCTTTGAGATAGGGGAGTATGTTGTTCACCCTTATGGTGAAACAAAATCCTTGAATCTCATAAGTTGATCCATTCTTTGTTTAGATCTTTAGAATCCTTTAGCAAGCCTACTCTTGAGCAATCAAGAGGAACGACCCAAGTGGGGACAAGCTTTTTGCTAGATATTCCAACCCACTATAAACTCAAGGCTATCAAGGAAACAAAACCTTGGTAGATGTAGTACTTATCTTCGCTTGATGTGAGTACTTGTGGGATTATGACCATGAGGAAAATGTTGAGCAAGAATGCTTAAGGTACTCTTGTGGCTACGAGGTCTGTTACTTGCCGCAAGGTAAGGAGTCCCTTTGGGGAGAAAGAGGGGTATTACGAATGAAAGCCCTTACTAAGAACCATAGATAGAGGCCACCCTATTTTTCCACTTAGCTTCTTGGTGCAAGGATTGATCCAAGTGGAATAACCTGGATCACCCCAAGATTACTCACCATCTGTGTTCCTTTGGTTGTGTCATTGGCACTTCCACGGCAAAGCTAATATCTATTGTGGGCAACCACTTTGTGTGAGGCAATGGGACATCAAGTGTGGGCCAAGTTGTTAAGTATTGAGCCATTGTCTTTTTAGGCTAAAAAGTGCTTGAATTATTCTCATTGTGATATACCCATGTAAATGTTCTTGCATATTCAACATCTCGGTAGTGCTCATAGAAGTTTTTCAATTTTGATATGACAATTGCTTGTCTTGGCAAGGTTGCTTTTGCCCTTGTTTCAAGTGTTTGAAGACATGTTTGATCACCTACTATTTGCAAACTTGTCAATTTACTGTTGTCACTGTGATTGAGATCGAAAAAACCAACCCTCAAACTGAAATTTGGATCAAATTGCCTTAAAAACTAAGATTTTGACACTCACTGGTCAAGAATCATACAAAATTGGAATAGTATCGCTCTCTATCCTTGAAAATATCACGTGATAGTTCACCCCTGGAGGACTATCACCCCGCTTGCTTGGAAAGTATCACCCAGGTTGCCTGGAAAGTATCGCCCTGCTTTACGTGAAGGATTTCCTGGTTTGAAACTATCACCTGGTCTAAAACTGTCACCCTATTAGCTTGGAAACTATCGCCCAAAATCTTTTTGCTATCTACCTAATTCATGCAATTTTTAGTCTTCTTTTAGTTGACCAAATTTTAGTAAGTTTCATACCCTGCAACTAAAAGCTTGTTTGTGCCTTAGGTTTTTGGCTCTAGACATCTTGAGTTAGTAATCTTTGACTTCACCAAAATTTTGCTTGTCTTTGATAAGTTAGGAACCTTCCTTGTTGACAAGATTCACCTTTAGATTCTTTGATTGCACACTTGGAGAGTTTGAGTACTCTTTTGTCCAAATCCACTTTCATATAAATTTGATTTCAATATATTTTGGTTAAATCATCCTCCTGATCCATATGTGCTAGGATACTGGAATCCTTTTGTTATGCACCACTGTGGCAGTGTTGATTTATACCTTTTGTCAACTTTCTATTTCACCATATCTCTTTTTGGACAATTGAATATTTTCACTATCCTAGTTTGACAATTAGTTATTCATAAGGTTATTTTCTCACTAAGGGTCTTTTCTTTCATGCCGGTTACAACAAGATACCAAGCGGGTCAAGGAAAACAACCTCAAGTAGTTTTTGAACAATTACCTTTAGTCCAAACTTGTCAAAGGTGAAAGGGGAAGGAACCCATCTTTGATCAATCTCCTAGAAGTGCTTCAGAAGTTTAGTTTGAGCCTAAGAGTAGCCTTAGTCAGTTGAGTACTTCTCTACCATCCTCTCAATCAAATATGGAAATGAGCTACACTTTGAATAGGAGACAAAGAGAAGCAATAGATCAAACTCTTGATGTCATTTTTCAGAGACATAGGAGTAACATGTCGTTCAATGATGACAATCAACCTGAATCACCTCCTATTAATTCAAGATATCTAGATGCTCATCAACAAGCCGAAAGACACTATGCACAAGCTCACCAAGATGCACGGTCACAACATGAAGACCAAAACAACCCATCTTGTGATACTCATGTGAACGCAACTAACTTGTTCAATTGTTCAAGGCCAAGCTCTCCACTAAAAACAACCACAAGATATACAAGTGAGAGGATAAAAAGTATTGAGTGAGAAAAACAAGCCTTCTTAAATGAACAAGTTGCAAAAGAAGAAAGATTTAGGCTCCTAGAGGAGGAACAACGAGCCTTGTTGGACATAGAGAGAAGGGCCACACAAGAAGAACAATATAGGCTCCTAGCCCAACAACTTAATGCACAATTCAACAATAGGGGTACCAACAATGGGACCAACTCCCCACCATCTACTCCCTTGGCCACCCCACGAGGTATAAAATATTCAAGGTCACCATCAAGATCTCCTAGTCCTAGAGGAAGGACTTTACAACATGCTCACTATAGGAGACAGACGCCTCCTAGGAACTCAAGACAACCCTCCCAATGAGCTCATCATGGCTCTCAACATGGAGGAACTAGTGCAAATTATGAAGCTCAAGACTTTATGAGAATGCAACAAGAACCACTTTTCCAACAATATGTGGAGAAATATGTTAAGCGAAATAAACATAAGTTCCTAGAGAGCCTAATCAACAAGGGTACGAGAGTCCCTTATAACTTTGATGTGGATAGGAAAATAAAGAAACAGAGTCCCTCACAAGAAGAGGAGATTAAGCAAATCAAGAAGATTATGGCTCCCAAGAGTTCCTTCAACCTTGATTCTATTTGTCCTAATCCTTTTGATAGGAGTGTGAGCATGATGGATTTTCCTAGGAAAATTGAATTTCACCAATATGAAAAATATGACGGTAATGGTGACCCACATGATCATGTGCATCAATTTTATACCATGAGTTTTGAATTTCACCATGAAGATTCCTATCTGATGAGATTATTTCCAAGGAGTCTAAATGGTCAAGCTATGGAGTGGTTTACCAACATAACCCCTCCCTTCAAAAATTTTAAAGAATTGGTCCACAAATTTGTGCAATATTTTGCCTACAATTTATCAAGATCAATCACCAGGCTTGATTTGTGTAATTTGAAACAGAATCAAGGGGAATCTTTTGTTACATTTTTACAAAGGTGGAGACGATTATGCTCCTGATATTCTAGGATGATTCCTGAACAAGAGAGAATTGATATCATTGTAAGCAATTTAGTACTTGAGATGCGGTATGAGGTTCGGAAGATGGTCTTTGATTCATTCAACACCATGGTCAAAATTGCATGTAGAATAGAGGATAGAGGATGTCTTAAAAGAGAAAGGTATTTTGACTAAACAACATAATAACAACAATAGTCAAAATAGTAACAACAATCATAAGGACAAAGGCAATAACTCACACTAGAATAAAAATAAGCAAGTAGTCAATGATGGAGTTGTTGACTCTAACCAACCAAAGGATCAAGGTGTCCTTCATTTATCTAGTGCAGTTCAAGCTATGAAGCTTAACACATCCTCTAACCAACAAGAGCATAAACAAAGATATCAAGAAAGACCTAAAAAGGAGAAGCAACAGTTCTCTAAGCTTGGGGATTCTTATGAGGATGTTTTCAAAATGCTTATTGATAACAATCTTGCACAACCACAAGATCCAGCAAAATTTCACATACCTGACATTAAGCCATATTGGTGGAATGAAAAAGCTTACTGCATATTTCAGAATGGCATTGGACATGACATAGAACACTGCTAGAAACTTAAACATCTCATTCAAGATCTTATTGAAAATGGAAAGCTTGAGATTGATGGGTTGAAAACCAATGCAGATCATAAAGTGTTCAAGGAACCTTTGCCTAAATATGATAAGGGGGAAACCTCTAAACCCAAAGATGGCAAAGCTGCAATCAACTACACCTATATGTCTACAGAGAATGTTATCAATATGCTTGAAGCCATGGATGAAAATGTCAACATGATGCGAAACAAAGATTCTTATAGTCATGATGTGGACTCTCCTATATTTGATAACAAACTTGTGGTGGTGCTTAGAGGTCCTCACTTTCGAAGGTCATCTCAAGCTCTTAATGCTATCACTAGAAGCCAAGGTCAAGGTCTTGTGGTCATTAGAGGTCCTAATTCTAACCAATCTAGAAAACCAAAGAAAGTGACATCCAAGAATGTCACCACCAAGTCAGTAGTTAATCCAAAAATGAGCTACAATCTTGTTGATCAGTTACAAAGAACACCAGCTCAAATTTCAATTTTTGAGCTCCTAGAGTTGTCTCCAAGACATAAGCGTGTCCTTGAAGATGCTTTGCATACAACCAATGTCCCTAACAACATAGACATTGATCAATTCCAAAACATGGTAAATCACCTTGCTAGCCCACATTACCTCACATTGTTAGAAGAAGATGACAAAGCCTCAAGCCATCTGCATAATCTTGCCCTTCACATTGAAGTCATGATTCAAAAGACCTGTGTCAGGCATGTGTTGATTGATGGGGGTGTTGGGCTGAATATTTGTTCCTTGAGTTTGTTGAAAATACTAGGTTACTCAAAGAAAGTTATTGATACTCGCAAGAAAATAACCATCAAAGCCTATGATAAGGCAGAGAGAAGCTCCAAAAGCTTGGCCATCCTTCCTATCAGGATTGGCCCCATTGAAAAGGACATCTTGTTCCAGATTGTTGATGCTGGTCCTTTAGCCTATAATATTCTACTTGGTAGACCATGGATCCATGACATGCAAGCAGTGCCATCCACCTACCACCAATGTGTCAAGTTCCCCTATAATGGAGTAGAGGTTTGCATACCCGAGGATAGCACATTATCTGTTAATGCAATTTCAGTAGGGACCCATGTTCCTCTTAATCAGGAAGCAAAACATTTTGATGCAACTTTGGCACAATGTCAGAATAAGTTCAAAACCATAGACCTTGCTATGTGTGGTTATCACATTGACTCCTTCACAAAGCTACTAGTCTCACCTAGGTCCTATGGTAAACCTTCACATGAGATGTGCCCCTCATCCTCAGCAATGACTCTGTTTGATACATTTTTAGAGTCTTCAATACCCATTCAGGATTAAAAAGAGGAAGTAGCTGTTAGAGACCAGATTTACAAAGAGGAAAAATATAATCACAATGAAAATTTTTCTCCATCTCCTAAAACTTATGGGAGAGGATATACTTTGGTAAAAAATATGGGTTACCTAGGTCATGGTCCTCTCAGTCATAGACTAGATGCTAAGGTTGAACCACTCAATCATGCTCTTTTTGGGCACAGATTTAAGACTACAATTGGCCTAGGTTTTGAAAGTCAGAACAAGAAAGTTACCCCTATCCTAGCTGTAATGGATAGTGATGATGAATACATACCAAATGTGTAAAATCAACAAGATAGGTGTGAAGATTGGGTCCCTTCCGCCAATCTCCTTTGGGGAGATTTAGATACTACAGTTGATAATCCAACAGTTTCAAAACTAGAACAAGAACAATCCACTATTGAAGATCATGTTGAGGATTCTATCCAACACATAAATGGCATTCAAGAGGTTGTTACCCTTGGTGACATCAATGCTTCTACCTCAAAGTCTAAAAAATATGGTTGGTGTAAGCATCCTAGTGGGGATTCAGATATGGACTCACATGAGTATGAGTGGGAGACTCTTTCTGATTGTTCTACAGTTGACATGGACATTTCTATTGTCCATACATATAGTTCCTAATCTGAGGTAGCTAATGAGTCTAGTGTAGGACTAGAGGATTGGAATCCATCAGTTGCTTTAGTGGATGATGCTTCACTTAGTAGGATAAGTCCTAATTTGGGTACCTTAGAAGGATACTTGACGGATCCTAACTCTGCAATCATCAGAGATGATACCATTCACATACACAATATTGAACCAGTCATTGATCTACCCCTTGACAATCCTCACTTAATTGATTGGTCTTAGCGCTATCAAGAGCCTCAACTCCTAACCTTTCAAAATGACTATGAAATAGCATACTACCTGAATGCCCTTGAACCTATAGTCTCTTCCACCAGTGAACCAACTACAAGTATGATAGAGTTGGATATCAAGTACCTCAGTCAAAAAATAAAAAGAAAAGAAACAAAAAATAGGAGTTTTGATGGTGAAAACCACTATGTGGCGGTGTCAGAACCAGAAAAAGTAAAAATAAAAGATGTATCCAAAGGTGAAAACCTCTCTGAGGCACCTAAGGATGAGGTACTTGATAATCTTCCAAGCTATTTTTAGGATAGGTCTTCAGTGCTTATTGAGCCTACATAGCCAGTTAATCTGAATACACCAAAGGCTCCACAAAAAATTCATTTGGCTCAATCATTGTCAACACAAGAAAAGGAGGCATATACCAAGTTCCTACAAAGAAAGAAAATTAATTTTTCTTGGACTTACTCAGACATGCCAGGATTGGACACTAGTCTCATTATGCATCATTTTTCCATAGCTCTAGGAATCAAACTAGTAAAATAGAAATTGAGGAAAATGCATCCTCACATAGCTCTCCTTGTTAAAGATGAAATAGAAAAGCTCCTCAGTGCAGGATTTATAAGAGCTATTGATTATGCCGATTGGATATCCAATATTGTACCAATTTCAAAACATGACAAGTCCATTCGTGTTTGCAAAGAATTTAGAGATCTTAATAAAGTATGCCCAAAGGATGATTTTCCACTTCCAAATATAGACATGATAGTGGACATGACCGCGGGCTATGAGATCTATTCTTTGATGGATGGCTTTTCTGGGTATAATCAAATCAAAATAGCTCCTAAAGACGACGAGAAAATTGCATTCACTTGTGCATGGGGAACCTATTGTTGGAACGTCATGCCATTTGGATTAAAAAATGCCGAAGCTACATATCAAAGAGCTATGACTACTATTTTCCATGACATGATGCATAAGAATATGGAAGACTATGTGGATGACACCTTGGCAAGATCCAAGAAAAGGGATACACACCTTAGCAATTTGGAAGTAATTCTAGATTGTATGGAACAGTTTCAACTCAGATTAAATCCAAAAAAGTGTGCATTTGGAGTTACCTCTAGAAAACTCTTAGGATTTATCATTCCAATTAAAGGAATAGAGGTGGATCCAGAAAAAGTTCAAGCAATAATGGATATGCCACCTCCAAAAAACATCAGTCAAATGAGGAGTCTTCAAGGACATCTTCAGTCTATAAGGAGGTTTATTTCACAATTGGCTGATAGAGCTCAACCCTTTAATAAGACTTTGCATAAAGGGGTTAAATGTGTCTGGAATGAGGAATATCAGCAAAGCATGGATCAAATCAAATAGTACTTGGCTAATCCTCCAATCTTAATGCCTCCTATCCTAGGAAAACCACTTATATTATATGTCTCAGCAATGAAATCTTCCCTAGGGGCATTATTGGCTCAACTTGATGATACTGGAAAAGAAAGAGCCATTTATTACATCAGCTAAACACTTGTTTCATATGAGGTCAACTACACTAGTATTGAAAAATCTTGCCTAGCGGTGGTGTTTGCTTCCCAAAAGTTGTGACATTACATGCTTGCACAACAATACACCTCATTGCAAAAATTGATCCTCTAAAATACTTGCTCAGTAAGACTGCTCTCACAGGTAGACTTGCTAAATGGATGATGATTCTTTCAGAATTTGACATAGAGTATGTTGAGCGTAAGGCTATAAAAGGACAAGCTATCGCTGATCAACTAGTTGATTTTCCCATTCAAGACAATATACCTATTCAAGTTGAGTTTCCAAATGAGCACATCATGTATATGACTACAAGAACATGGAAGATGTTCTTTGATGGTTCTTTCATGCAAAATGGTTCAGGCGCTGGAGTGTTGTTTGTCTCTCCTCATGGATATACTATTCCTAAGTCCTATAAATTATTGTTCCCATGCACAAACAACATTGCTGAGTATGAAGCCTTGATAAATGGATTGAAAATGGCTATAGAATGGGGAATTACAAATCTGCACATTTATGGGGATTCATAATTGATTATCAACCAAGTTAATGAATAATATCAAACAAAGGATGACAAAATGATACCCTATAAGAAGATGGTTGATTCATGGCACTGATACTTTACCTTTGTTACATTTCAACAAATCCCTAGAGTAGAGAATAAAGCAGCTGATGCTATGGCTACATTAGCCTCACTTCTTCAGCTAGAATAGCATGAGTCCAGATTTGAATTCCTGGTGGAAGAGCTACATTACCCTATTTTTGACTCCTCAGAAAGCCATGTCATTTGTACCTTGGTTAGCCATGAGTCATCCCACTATGGTGCCATTTATTCATATCTCTGTGATGGTACTCAGGGAAAACTTTAAGAAACCCCCTCCCTAGAAAAAGTATAAAATCCTGGTGAATCCTACATTATTTTGGGTAAAAATAATAATATTGTTGGCGAATTTTTTTAATTTGAAAGGAAAAATATTATTTGTACTGGCGATTTTTTTTCAATTATATGAAAATTCTATAAAATATTGGTGAATCCTTCATTATTGAAGAAAATCACGATGACAAAAACCTATACCTAGAAATCATCATTATTTGATGGGGGCATTCCCTGTCGCGGTACAGAGCGGGGTTGAGGGGTAGTGCCCCCAGAAGCTAAAATAACTTTTATTATTTTATGAAGGTACTCTGAATTAATTTTACATCTCCTGACAAGAGATAACCCTACTTTTTGTAACCGTTTGATGATTTGAGATCAATGGTAGGAATTCTATTTCGGGCCAAGCTTTTAAAGGACACAACCATTCCCCTGAAAGTCTCTGGAATAGAGACATGTGTCAGTCTATTTCAGACCAAAGTTTTAAAAGCCATAACATTTCATTGAAAGTCTTTGAAATAGAGACATGTCAAATCTTTGTACTTCACCTGTACTCTAACTTAAATTTTCACTGCATATTGGCGAATATGACCATCGATTAAGACAAGCTTAGGAAATTGTAGGCAAAAATATTAAATTTATTATGTGAAAAAATTAATTTGATTGGCGAAGTCATCACTGAAATAAAAATAATTCCATGTCACTATTGGCGATTTTCCAATGCATGGGACCCAATTTTTATAAAGTGCGGGTGACATGGCCACCCCGCAAGTCTGATTTTTTCACCAAATTTTGGGTCCCCAATGAGTGAAATTTTCCAATTGGAAAATATTCACCACTAAAGTTATCCCTAATGGTACTATTCCCGAAACCTTCAATCATTCTAAAAGAAGAAACCTTATTCGTAATGCCTCTCACCGCACCCTTATCTCTGGTGATCTATATAGAAGGGGTTTAGATGGGACACTTCTTAGTTGTTTAGAAAAGGATGAGTCCAACCGAGCGTTAGTTGACATTCATGAGGGTATTTTTGGAGGACATTCTAATGGTCTTGCCATGGCCCGACAGTTGCTTAGGGTGGGGTACTATTGGCCTACCATGTAGATAGATGTAGTAGCTTTTGCTAAATCTTATGAAAAGTGTCAGAAACATGGAAACCTGATACATGCTCTAGGCAGGGAGCTTATTCCTTCTATTTATCATTGGCCATTTCAGCACTGGGCCTTTGACCTTGTTGGGCAGATTCATCCCAACTCATCAAGTGGACAAAAATTCATTATTACTGCTACTGATTACTTTACCAAATGGGTAGAAGCTGTCCCACTTTCTGTTGCCTCAGGCAAGATAGTTTCTTTGTTTATTTTGAATCATATCATCTGTCGGTATGGAGTGCCCTCTGAGATAATCACTAACAATGGGGGTTAGTTTAAAAATAAGGACCTTAAACATCTCTGGAAGAAATTCAAGATAAAATGGCATTGGTCCTCCATTTACTTCCCATAAGGAAATGGACAAGTAGAGGCTTCAAATAAGACCATTCTCAAAATCCTCCATAGAACAGTTCACAAGAATGGTAGAGATTGGCACCTACAAATAAATCCAGCCTTGTGGGCCTACAAAATGAGTATTTTTACTCCAACAGGGGCTACACCTTTTGCCCTCACTTATGGTGTTGAAGAAGTGTTACCTTTAGAGGTAGAGATCCCTTCACTTAGAGTCTCTCTCAAAGGTTTAGTGACAGATGAAGACTACCATGCCATGAGGTTGCAGGAACTAGAACTTCTAGATGAAAAGCAAAAAACATCTTTTAATCACATGAGAGTCTACCAAAAGCGTATGTCCAAAGCATTCAACAAGAAGGTTCACCCTAGGGAATTTCAAGTGGGGGATCTTGTTTTGCGAGAAAACCCTAAGAACCAACAAAATAGAGAACAAAAAGGGAAGTTTGAACCTAACTAGCTTGGACCATACATTATCACTACTACTTTTGGTACAGGTGCTTATTTACTATCTGATCCAAAGGGGGAACAGCTCCCTGACCCTATCAATGTTTTGCACCTCAAGAAGTTCTATCCATGATGCCTATTTTGTCTAGGGGCATCCTTTGTACATATTCTTATTGATCTTGAAAAAATTCTAAAAATTTTCATATATGATGCTGAAAAAATCCTAAAAAGCATATAAAGTCCTGAAAAAATATAAAAAAATAAAAAAATGCAAAAAATTCAAAAAAATGGAAAAAGTGCCTTGGTGAAAACCTAGAAATAGGCGCCTTGGTAGCAAAAATACAAAAAAATTGAAAAAATAAAAAATCTATCCAAGTGGTGAAAACTTGGAAATAGGCGCTACTTGAGGCCTTTGCACCCTTGTCTTTTCACATGCACTCTCGACACTTAGCCTCTCTCCATCATGCCTTGACCTTGTTGCCTTGGTTTGGAATTGGTTTATGTCTTTGTCTAGGGGGCATAACTGTGATTAGCTTTGGTCTCTACGATGTGTTGGTCTTTAGGACATTCTTGCAACAGTGTTTTTCAACACCACCCCAAATAGTGTTTTTCAACACTACCCTAGTGTCAAGTGTTTCTCAGCACTTATCAGATATCCTACCCTATAGTCTACTATGATATGATATTTCCACTAGTAGATGTGATACTCAAAGATTGATTCTATGACCTACACACATGCACTTAAACACTTGACTCACTGAGACTTGTTTGACTTTGTTTTCTTTGTGGGATGTTTATGATGATTTCTTTGATGAGTGTTCTCTCCCTATGATAGTTTTCATTGATGCATAGCTAGAAGACTAAGGGCATGAGGACATGTTTTACTGCTTTTTCTACTTATGGGTATATTTTGTTGGTCCTAATTGTCATTAGCATTTATGCTTGATCCACTTGACACCTAGGATCTACAAAGTATTATCCTTGACTATTTGCGAGTGCATGCTTATAGCCATCTTGACTTTCTTATGTCCTGATGCAAGCATAATCTCACTATAGCAAACTTAGATAATCTCACTGCACTAGTCATCTTGACCTACATGTCTTTGGTGCCTAGGTGGGATTTCCACATTCTATCTGATATAGATCATATTCATATACCCATAGTCATACTAGTGTGTATTGTATGATCTTGCGACGCTACCAATAAAGCTCGATGATGATTATTATATGTCTATTGGTGTTGTGATCTTGCAAGTCAACCACTTTCATAGTAGCTTGCATTTTTTGGTTCATGTTAGTTAGTTTTGCATCTTGCATATGGAGAGAGCTCTCCTTTTGTCTTTCATGGAGTAGTTAGTCAAACTGCACTCACCTTTCACTTCTTCCCGATCATGTCTTTCGCTTCTTGTCTTTCATATCACATCATTTTCTATTATTTTCGGGATCGAATTCAAAATCTGAGTTAATCTTGATAGTCAAAATCGCATTTCAAAATTTCTCCCTTTTCTACGTAGTTGGTTGACCATTTGAGGCCTGATCCTTCGATCTTTGTTGGGGCACCTTCATTTCTTCACCCCCATCTCTTCCAAACTCCTAGTCTATCATTAATTTTCATTTGCTTAATCTCTCAGAGGTTTGACTTTATCTTTTTCAGTCAAACTGGGGCATATCTTCACTGCTTGATGGTTATCCTATCATGCTTCATCTTTGATCATGATTTCTAGTGCTTTGATCAAGTTTATCAGTTTACTATTTCTCCTCTACCTAATTTTGATTTTGATTCTGAGTGGGCAGTACCTATCAGCTTTAATCTGTGATTCAGCTTATCATTCAGCTCAGCTTGAGATTCTTATTTTGAGACTTGACTATCACTTAACAACAATGGTGTTGATTTTGTCTTTTGATTCTTATCTCTTATTTTTAGACTTGATTATCACTTAACAACAACGGTGTTGATCTTGTCTTTCAACTTATGCTTATGCTTGTCCTGATGTGTTCCCATCCATCGAACACACATTTGGATTGTTTTGTGATCCCAAATCAATCTCACATTTCAATTCTTCTTTGACCACATGTGTTCCCAATATGATCACACATTAGTCAAAGAGGGGAAAATGTATGCAACCTAAAATGGTCACCTAGACTTTGGGCCCCCATTCAGCAATTTATCAAATCCCTAAATCAAGATTTTAAAAAATCAGCATTTTATCAATTATATCAATTTCCTTGATCAAATCCTATTCTATGATTTTCAATTATTTTCCATGGGCTAACCATTTTATCCTAAGTCTTTATTTATTTAAAAGGAATATTTCTTCCCCTTTCAATAAATAAAAAGCCCCCACTTTTCCTTTTATCCTAAGTTGCACAAATAAAACATTATTCTTATTTTATAAAAAGAAGAAAAACACTTTTTGTCTCATATGGACACAAAAGTCAACTCTTATTTTCTCATTGGAGGATATTTGTGCACATGGATTGCTCCTCTTTGATGCTTCACCCTTGATTAAATCTTTTACCTCTTAATCTCCATGTTTCATTCTTTCTCATTTCCTATAAAAGAAGAGCTCTCTTCCTCATTTGGATATCTATCTTTTTATGCTAATGTTATGCTGCAGGTTTTCTAGGTCACTTTGGAGCTTTTAAAGATTTGGAGCATTCTTGGCTTTTGCATCTACATTCCATTCTTAGTTTCATTCATGCATAGTAGCTTCATGTTTATGCTTTCATAGTTTAGATTTCCTTTCAAGCTTTAGAGTAACTCATCTAGTTTAACTAGGAAGGCTTGGTAATACTTGTACTTTCCTTTTCATAGCATAGCTTGTACTTTCATTTCCATAGCTTAGCTTGCATCTCTCATTTCTAGCTTGCATATTCATCTTAATCTAGCTTGCATTTGCATTTCATAGTGATTCTTAGGGATATTGGCATTCTTTCCCTTGTCTTCATTTGAATCTCTCATTATGTGGTTGACTAGCAAGGTCATTAGCTTAATAGCTCTAGCTGAGAGAAAACTTCAAATAATCTTGGAACTCCATGCATAGAGAGCTCTAGGTCACTTTCTAAGGTTTCCTCTTCATGGATTCCCTTGGATATAATGACTTAGAGAAGTGCACCATTTGAGTGTGTAGACTACTTACCACATCTAATTAGAGAACCATGAGATGTCATGGATGTTAAATTCATTTCTTAGTTTAAATTTGCATTGTATTTGCTTAGAATTGTTAGTTAATGATCCTAATTTCATGAAGGTGTTTATCATTCACACACAAATAGGATAACCATTAGATATAGGCTCTCTATTCCTAGGATTGAAGACCTAATGGATTGTCTAGGTGAAGCCAAGTATTTTACCAAGATAGACTTAAAGAGTGGTTATCACCAAATTAGGATACATGAAGGAGATGAGTGGAAAACAACCTTCAAAACCAATGAAGGTTTGTATGAATGGATTGTCATGCCATTTGGATTGTCTAATGCCCCCTCCACATTCATGAGGCTCATGAATGAAGTCGTCAAAGACTACATTGGAAAATTTGTAATGTTATATCTTCATGATATACTAATTTATAGCAAGACAAAAGATGAACATCTCCAACACCTTGAGACTGTTATCAAGAAGATGCATGATGAGAAGTTGATGATCAACTTGGAGAAGTGTGAGTTCATCAAGATAGATCTGGTATACCTTGGGTTTGTTCTATCTCATGGAAATCTGAAAATGGACATTAGACAAGTGGAAGCCATCATAAATTGGCCTACTCCAAGGACAACAACACATGTAAGAAGTTTTCATGGCCTTGCTCAATATTATAGAAATTTTATAAGGTAATTCAGTGCTATTTATGCTCCTATGTTGGACACCATTAAAGGAGGCATGAAGACTAAGTTTGTATGGAATGAACATGCTAACAAGAGTTTTGAGTTGTTGAAGGAAAAGATTGCTACACAACCTATTTTAGTTTTGCCAAGCTTTGAGAAGCTATTCACCATAGAGTGTGATGCAAGCAATGTGGCTATTGGAGCTGTTTTAAGCCAAGAGGGTAGACCAATGGCTTTTCATTTAGAAAATTTTAGTGAAGCTAAGAAGAAGTATTCTTCTTATGACCTTGAGATGTATGCATTAGTTCAGGCTTTAAGGAAATGGAGGCACTATTTTCTTCCCAAGGAGTTCATAATCTATTCAGAAAATCAAGCTCTAAGTTTCTTGAACTCTCAAGAGAAACTCAGTCATAAGCACATGAAGTGGATTGAATACCTACAAGCATACACATTTAATATCAAGCAAAAGAAAGGAGTACTCAATAAGGTGGCAGATTCCTTGAGTAGAAGAGCTCTTACTATCCAAGAGATCCAATTGAAGAGCATGGGAATAGATCACTTCAAAGATCTATATGCTGATGATGAAGACTTTGCAGACATTTAAAAGGTATGTGTTGAATATAAGAATCATTTTCATAGAAAATATGCTGAATATACTTTGCAAAGTGATCTCTTATTTAAGGGAAATCATTTATGTGTCCCTAGAGGGTCTATTAGAGAGAATTTGATTCAGGAAAAGCACAATGGTGCATTGAGTGGACACTTTGGGATCACTAAGATGCAATAACTTGTTCAAAGGTTCTATTATTGGCCAATAATGAACCTTGATGTTAGGAGGTATGTTGAAAGTTGCATTGTGTGTCAAAAGGCCAAAAGTACTTGTAATCACCTAAAAATGGACAAAGACAATTTAATAATTATTCAAAGAAAATCAAGTGAAATCAGAGCAAACCAAGGACATAATTGAATCAATTGAATCAATTGAATCATAGTGCACAATTAGCCAATCAAAATGAAAATCAAGTCTTAATTCGAGATCAATCAAAATTGAGAGCATTTTAATCAAGTGCAATCAAATCAAAATACAATTAATTCAATTAATTGTATAGTCTTGGATTAAATTAAATTCAACCCATTCAAGGGGTACATGGCTAAAATAAATCAATTAATAAAAAATCAATTACTCTCAACAAACCAAAAGGAGAGAAAATCAATCAACCAATGAGATTTGAGGAAAGGCATTCACATGGATCAAGCCAAATTGAATCTCATTCACTCAAAGTGAAAAGGAATCTTAACCATCCATCTTGTCTACTTGTCCCAAGCTTTGAGGACACAAACTTTGCTTTGTCTTCAAAGGGTGGAACCAAAGACTTAACCCCAAATCAACCATGATTAAACACAACTACACCCCCTACCATTGGAAAATATATAAAAGGAAGGCTAAAATCCTTCATTATTATCAACCACATATCTGAGAATTGCATTGAACCTCTTGCAATTTGAGTTTAGAAAGGCATTTGAGAGCATAATTAGCATTTATTTTGATATAGCTTTATCATTGTTTATCTTTATCATTCTCATTCTAGGAATATCATTAATGAGAGCTTGCTGAGAGCTTATTCATTAACATCTTAGTTAGAGAGCCATAGGATGCTCAATTGATCATTAATTTTCTATAGTTTGCTCTATTGCTTTGTGGTTTAATTTAGTTACTATTTCAATTATTGATTATTAACCTTAATTCTATGAAGATACTTTCATTATTATACAGTACTTCTTCAAATGCAGGCCTATATCAACCACTACCTATTCCCACTAGGCCATGGGAATGCTTGAGCATGGACTTTGTAGTTGGGTTACCCAAGACAAGACAAGGCATGGATAGTGTTTATGTAGTTGTGGACAGATTCAGCAAGATGGCTTAGTTTGTGCCATGTAAGACAACTAATGATGCTAGCCAAATAGCCTCTCTCTTCTTCAAAGAGATAGTAAGAATCCATGGGTTACCTTTGAGTATTGTGTCAGATAGAGACACCAAGTTTATGAGTCACTTTTAGAAGACTCTTTGGAAAAGATTGGGCACTAATTTGTCCTTTGGATATGCATACCATCCTTAAACATATGGTCAGACTGAGGTGGTAAATAGAAGCCTTGGAAATCTATAAGGTGCTTGACCAAAGAGTATGGTCAACAATGGGATCAATTGATTGGACATGCTAAGTATGCTTATAATGACACTATAAACAGGTCCACAGGGAAGAGTCCCTTTGAAATTTCATATGGCCCACATCCTAGAGGAGTCTATGAGCTAATAGACTTAAAGGATGGAGTTAAAGGGAGTGGATATGCTGATGATTTTGCTTATGCAATGCAGGAGATTCATGACATAGTTAGGAAGACATTGACTGAGAACACTATGAAGCATAAGACTAAAGTTGATGAGAGTAGAAGAGAAATCCAATTCAATGTGGGAGACTTGGTGATGGTGCATCTAATCAAGTCTAGACTACAAAAGGGAGTCCCTCACAAGTTGAAAATGAGAAGGATAGGTCCTTGTCCTATCTTAGCAAGGTATGGTGACAATGCTTATAAGGTGGAGCTGCTGGAGGATAGTGGACTATCCCCTATTTTCAATATTGTAGACTCAGTTCCTTACAAAGGATCTACACCTGATTTAGACCAAAGTTTTATTGAAGTTATTCAAGATGTGGATGAACTCCAATTACCTTCTACTAGAGTGAAGAGAGCTGACAATATACTAGATACAAGAGTCTACAAAAAGACTAGAAAGAAGGACTACAAGGAACATTTGATCAAGTGGCATGGTTAATCTGATGTTGATGCAGTATGGATCAAAGAATCATAGTTCAAGAATTTGGGCATTGACCTCAACTTACTCAATCCAAGGGTGGATTGAAAGCTTTTACTTGGGGAGGATGGTGCAGGAGCACCTAGGTTAGCCTCCTAATCTTATGTCATTTTGGCTTGTATCTGACATTATCCAAGTTAGATTTGGGAGATGAATTGTGTGTTTAATTTGGACCTTATAAGGTCTTGCAATATGGACTAGGTGAGTTAGTGTTAGAACTAAGGTCACCAATTAGTCATTATTAGTTGTTTTTGATAGCTTAGCTTAGAAGCTTAAGGTTTAGATTTGAGATTATTAATGTGTTCTAAACACATGAGAGATGTAAGAAAGATGCTTTAAGGTCATTTATGATGTTATTTCTTTGAACTACATGGCCTAGAGGTCCTATATTCTAGTAGGCCTAATGAATGTAAAAGATGCCAAAAGTTGTCATGACAACATTGGTAATTTATTGCAAATGTTGCATGCAACTCAGCAACATTGGATTCCCTAAAAGATAGGAATGTGGGTGAAATAAAAAGGCCTAGAAACATGGATAATGACATCAAAGAATCTTGTAGGCTCAAATCCTGAGGTAGAGAGTATTGTAATCAAGTTTTTGAATAGTGAAGCAACTCTATAATTCTAGTTATGTGAAGATACCGAGCATTATAGTGTGACAGTGATACTATATGGATTGAATGTCTTGATATAGTGTTGGATTTGTGTTTATATGATAGTTTTAAGACATTTTAATTTAGTGAGAAAGTATATTAGAGTTGATTTAGTGTTTTGAATAAATTGTTTTAAGTCTAGAGGTTTTCCTGGTCCTGTCCTGACCAGTTTATCTTTCTATGGCTCCCCCATGAAATCTAGCCACGAGATCTTTCTAAGGGTAGATGAATGTTTTAGGGGAGCCATTGATCTATATATATTTAGTGGTAGGAGTCATGAAGAGTCAAGTTTCTATTTCTAAGGTCAAGCCCTAGGCGAGCTTAGAATGCCCGGTTAGAGGTTTGATAGTGAATATTTGAAGTTTTCTTGTAGGGGATTGAAGTACATTACAAAATAATCATAGTTCCAAGTGGGATATGAACATATCTTGACATAATAGGAGGATTGAGAATCTATCAATCCATTTGATTGAGATTTGATCGAGAAACCAACAGGGTCCTATAAATTAGACCTTTTAGCCCTATTTGACCTAGATAATAGGAAGCATGTGTACGGAAGGCCTAGGAGTATAAATTTTTTTGAATTCTTCATAAAATATAAAAGGGTACTCAAATGTGGGATTATTTTTTCAAGTTGTTTGGGAAGTTTTGGCAGGAAAGCGGAAAAGGACCCTATCAAGGGCTACAAGGAATTAGGCCTAATTAGGCCTCCTCAAGACTAAATCTTGAACCTGGTAGGAAAGGGCTTGGAGATCCTTCAAGATGGATCCAATTGGAAGTAATATGAATTTTTTTGAAGTATTTGACACCCCTATAATGAGTTTTATGGTTTGTGTGGAGATGACACTTAGAGCCTTCTAAGTGCAGGAGAAAGCATTAGAGTAACTACAAGGTAATTGTCTTTCAAGGTGAAGCACAATGAGTTAGACTCTTAGATAAGAGTTAGTTAAGGTCTTAGTTATTCATTTAAGCCTTTTAAGATCCTAGAGGAGAGTAGGATCATTGAAGAAGAGAAGCTAGGTCTTCTTAGCATTTGTGTAAGCACACCTAGAAACACATACACCATTTTCTCTATCTATTCAATTTATTCATTCATTGCCTTAATCCATTCATCATGCTCAAGTGCATCTCTAACTAAATTCTTAGGCTAAAATTCACAAAATAAATATGTGTTATGTCTTAACTTACTTTGTGTCATCATGCCATCTTGCTTGTCTCCAATAATTTGGTTATGTGGATGGTGTCTTCTAACAAATCTCGCTAGTACTTTCTCTCTTTTTTTCTCATCATTCGGTTTAGGTTCATTTTCTTCCTTTGTATCATCTTCCTAGTTCTTGATTTGTATTTGTTGATTCTCGATAGCATTTTCCTGTCGCTTGGTAGACTCAGCCTATGGCTTGGGTAGATAGTTTGGATTCTCACTATATGTAAACCTACCATAGTCTTCTGGTTCCTTCCTGCCTTCTTCATCATTTTTCTTAGCAAACTCATCAACTTTCACATTAGCACTTTCACTCATTTTGTTAGTAGCCTTGTTCAAACATTTGTATGCTTTTATCTTAGTAGAATATCCTATAAATATTCCTTCATCACCCTTAGAATCAAATTTACCATTTATATCATCTTTCAAAATGTAACATCTGCTTCCAAAAATTCTAAAATAACTTACATTCGGTGTGTAGCCAAACCATAGCTCATAAGGTGTCTTATTTGTATCTTTCTTTAGTTGAACTTGGTTCAATGTGTATACAAAAGTGCTAAAAACTTCTCTCTAGTACATTTGTGCAACATCTTTCTCAATTATCATTGTTCTAGCACAATCAACTATAGATTGATTCATTCTTTTTGCATTACCATTCTGCTGTGGTGTCATCAGTGCAGAACCCTATCTTTTAGGTCCATGCTTATTATAGAAGTTAGTGAATTCATCAGAAATAAACTCACCTCCTCTATCAGATCTTAAGCATTTTAAATCTTTCCCATTTTTCTTTTCAATTTTAGCTTTATACCACTTAAACAGTTTGAAAGCTTTAGATTTTTCTTTTAGAAAAAAACTGTCATCATCCTAGAGTAGTCATCAAAAAATAAAATGAAATATTTGTCACCATAATAACTTTGAGTTCTCATAGGACCACATAAGTTGGTATGTACCAACTCCAAAATACCTTTAGAAGAAAAGTCTTTACTTTTAAAATTTAGTCATTTTCCCTTTCTGACATTGATTGCACATAACATGGTTAGGTTTGGTTAGACTTAGTAAACCTATAACTTTTATCTTCTTACTAATCTTAGCCATGTTATCAAAATCCACATGACACAGTCTCTTATGCCACAACCACACATCTTCATTTCTAGCCAACAAACAAGAATTTTTAGCATTGTCAAGATATAATAGATTACCTTTGGATTGCTCACCAGTACCGACCAACTTTCCAGTTTCATCATAGATCTTCACCTTTCTACTTTCAAATGCAACTTGGTGACTTGCATTATTTAATTATGCTACACTCAATAGATTATAGTTAAGTCCTTTCACCCAATATGCATTCTTACATCTAATCTTATTGTTCAACAAGATAGATCCCTTTCCTTTTACTAGACAAGGTGTATCATTTCCCATTTTAATAGATCCTCCATTATAGTGTTCAAGGTATTCAAATTTATCCTCATCATCATTCATATGATGTGTACAACCACTTTCAATAATCCATGTATCATTCTTGCTAACTTTAGATATAAGTGTTGTTTCTACATACCTTTCTTCTTCTTTTGAATCATCTTTCATTTCTATGAATACTACCTCAACATCTTCATCAGTGTTAGTGTCGGTGTCATTATCATCATCTCCAACAAGGTAAAATTCCTTCTTTCCTTTGTCTTTGTAGTCTTGATTGTTTCTTTTGTCAAACTGTCAGTTTCCTCCATGTTCCCGATTATCTCTTCTGTCAAAATTTCTATCACTAAATCAGTCATTGTCTTTATCTCCATCTTTCATGTTAGGACATCTAGTAGCAATATGGCCATCTCTTTACAATTAAAACATGCTAGAGGTAACTTTCCTTTATACCTTCCTTTACCTTTCTGAAGTCTCCTAGCCATAATTGCTTCAAGCTCATCAATCTCATCTTCACTATCACTGCCACTTTCATTTCTTATGTTATGTTTACTACTAGACTTTACAACCTTCAATGATGACATAAATGAAGACTCAACACTTGGTATAATACTTTTATCATAGTTATTTATCTCAAAAGTAGTCAAATTACCAATTAAACTATCAAGTGTAAGAACATTACCTGGTGTAGATCTCATTTCATGAATACCAGAGATTCTAATAGCATAGACATGTAGCAATATTCTCAATATTTTACTTACAATAGTGTCTTAAAAAATAATACCTCCTACTCCTCAGATAGCATTGACCACCTCCTTGATTCAGTTAGAGTATTGTGTGATGTTCTCACCTTCTTTCATCTTCATATCATCAAATTTATCTCTAAGGATTTCAGCTCTGGCCCTCAGTACATTTACATCTCCTCCATGAAATAGTGCAAGTTTGTCCCACATTTCTTTTGGTGTAGTGCATGCTTTGACATCTTCAAATTCTGCATCAAATAGAGTAGCATCAATCTCTATCATTGTTATATTGTGTTCATGTATATCTCTCAATTGATCAACTATCAAAGGTCTAATAGTTGGTTGTATGTAGCTATTGGATAGGAGATGAAGAGCAGATTCTCCAATCTAGATATGTGTAGCCTCATCCTACTTTTCCATGTTGAGAAGTTATCTTTGTTTAGCTTAGGCACTTCCCTTTTATACATCTTGTGATCTTTTTTTAAAGTCCTTGAAACTTTCCTCCAAGCAACCAATATGCTCTGATACCAATTGTTAGATAACTAAGAGGTGGGTGAATAAGTTAAATCAGTTATCATACAGTCCCAAACTCTCAGATGTACTTTTTCAACAAATCAAACAACTCGGTAAGATAAGATAACTATCTTTCTATTAATTTACCGAATACTAGTAATTTCCAAAATTGTCTTTCCCGATTAATCAAATATGCAACATGTAAAGTATGATAGGAAAAAAATCATAAAAAATAACACATAACACAATGATTTAATGTGGAAACCCTGCTAAGGGAAAAACCACTTGGGACTGGTAACCCAAAATAATTCACTCTTCTAAAGTGAGCTCGGTTAGGAGCCAACCCTGTTAAACGTTACAAGCACACTGTTAGGTGTGATCCGGTTGGATGACTTATCAGTAATAGTTAACTTTTGACTAGCATTCACTATGGGGTCAACAAGAAAACATTTAACATTCCTTGAATGTCATACATAAATACAAAAAGACTGTTAAGTCCACTCAGTTAAGAGATTTTGCTGTAACAATGGTTAAACTGATATAGTAGTGATTTGATTCAAATACAAATCAATTTTCAAGTATTCAGATCTATGCTAAGCTCAAAATAACTCATCTGATCAATAATCAATTAAGTTCATCATATCCTCCAACTTACTTCACTCGGTGTATATATCTCTGATGCTTGGTTATGCTTGCAATTTAGCTCAGTTATGTCTATAACCAATTTGATCAGGTATGCATGAAAAATGTCTTCACACAAAATATTCTATAGTCTCTATTCATCTGACATAGTTTAACAATGAATCTCATGTCTCTTAAATAGATGTGTAAACCATTTTCATATCAACCATTAGATTTTGCCTCTTAATCTCCATCGTCCATTTTTCCACTTCAACCTTCCTCAGCAGATGTGTCAAAAAAATGTTTCATTCTCTTCCCTTCGATCATCTCTAAATTTTGTTAGCCATGGATCTTATAACTAACTTCATCTCTTACCTTAGAATCATAAGCAATTTCTAGCTCATCAATTTCAGTTGACTGTTATATCATTTAATGTTTACATCCATACTCGATTAATACTGAATGCGTCAGTGATAACTAACTTGATTATTACTATCACTTGGTATACATAAGACTGACTCAGTGTATACATAAATCTTCAATTACTGACCACATTAACTTGTTCAATTCCGATCTCTTCTTCATAATAGAATAATGCAACATGCTCAAGTCAACAACATAATACCATAGACTCATCAATAAGTTATCCAATGTATACCTTATCCTTATCTATCATATCCATCTTGTCCTTATGTAAATATCTCATTTCTTCACTATTTCTTCCTTCTACAAATGTTCAAATGTTTCTAACTATCATGATGAGTATAGTCAAAACTAGTTGACATCAATGACAACATATTGATTGAGTTAATCATCTTACATATCACTTTAATAGCTCGGTGATCTCTAATTACTGTCTCTTCAGTTCATCAAGATATTCAATCAGTTGTAGGTCATCAGGTACTTGTCCAAGGCACCACAAGTAGTGGTTTTCACCGTAGGATGGATTTATTTCTCTTTACTTTTTCTACCAAGGTTCTTCTAGGTTTTCACATTGGCACTTTTTCAAATGATTTTTTTTGTGATTTTTTTTAAATTTTTGGAAGGATTTCAAAAATGTTTCTCTTTGGATAATACTCCTTTGAGGGGTAGTCTATGATGGGGCAAGACTGCTAAAAGATATGCTCAAAGATGCTGATGGGGTGATTGTATGGATATTGTAATGCCCCGCCAGGCAACCCAAGAGGACAAGACATAAAACCTCTATAAAGTGCAAGTAGTGAATTTTTTTATTTTTTTATTTTATTTTATTTTAACTAGAATAATATTCATCATTACACTTCATATTTCTAAAAGAAGAAATAATTTTCTACTACTTGAATGTAAGATTTATACAACTTAAGTCCTCCCGGGTTCCCTAACATCGCTACTAAAGCAACATCATATAAACCATTTACATGCATAAGATATTCACGGAATCATGAGCTTAAAAGATCTACATTCATTTTAATGCACCAAGTTAAATGTCCCTAACTTATTTCTTTTATTAAACATAGGTTAATCATCCAACATCATTATTCCTTTTATCAACTCATTCCATAAATTCATATTGATTTCATCTACATCTACTATCCTTTATATCACTTTTCTCTAATAATTTAGGTAAGAGATTAATATTCATTAAGGTAGGCATTATCCTAGGTATTTCATTAACATGAACCAAGTATTAACATTATAATCAAGTTACTATTTTATTGCATTGTTTCATAACCATTCATTGTTAATAATTCCAATCACTAACCTATCATTTCTCAATAATTTCCTTGGATTCTTTCATCAAGAGAGAATACATTATTTTTGTGATACATCATTATATATAACTATATTTAAGATTATTTCCTTTACATATGGACAACATAAGAGGATAGGAGAAATAACATAAATACTTTCTTTTAATGCTAGTAACATGTCCAATATTCCACATTCTTTTCCCTTTCTTTTACCTAGAACTACCCATTCCCTTATGCATTGCTTTGAATTGAGATTACATCAATACTACAAGACTCCTTTCAGGAGATTAAAAATTACATGAATATAAATACATAAGTACATCTCAACATATTAAAATATCCAATAAGAAATCTTCAACTGCAGATCTGGAAAGGAATATGTGCTAGGATCATCCAAAGAATCACGATCAATACCTCGACATAAATATTAACCACCCAACGACGTGGAACCAATAGGCCCACTCCCCCGAGCTAGGAGATAGAACCAAAGGCCCATACAAGAGGTAATAACTAGGAAATTCTTAAGGTGGTGATAAAATTTCCCCAAAGTCACAACACAAAAGAAAAGACAAGAAGACCACAAGGACTACCAGAGGCATGATCAAATTTGGTAGAGACTCTAAGCTACAAGCTAGGTGAGTGTCATCGCATAGCCCTCACCCCTTGGGTTGTCCTGGTACTAGCCACTCTTGGCCCCGGCCCCCAAGTAGGCACATGCAGAACCGAATGCCTCTCGTACAGACAAGGTCATCCAGTCGTACCTACACATAGGTACCTTCTCCCACTCCCATCCTTAGTCTTTACTAGCACTAAAGGCATGGGCGAGGCACAATTAATCTTGATTAGTGTGTAACTTCCTATTCCAATAATCTCCCATTCCCAATTCATTTATTTAGGTTATCACTTGATTAAATAACTCATAGTAGGTTATCCTGGTACTAGCCACTTAGGGCCTCGGCCCCTCACTATGAGCCACTCACCTAGTGTACTTAGACTCCCTAACATACATATAAAAATCATAAGAACATAATAGATTCATCACCAAGAATTCATATCAATTCCATAACAACATTTGATTGAGTTTAGGAAAACATATGTTGTCCCTAGTCCACTTGACAACCCTAAACCCAATATGGCATTCAGAATGTTCCAAACATATAAGAAGACATCCAAGTGATATTATAAATATATTTAGAGTATACATAGATCCAATTAACCAAAAATAAATTCTAATAGCCTCTGGTAACCATATGAAACCTTAAAACTTAATGATGTTCTTAAACTGAATTATTTCAAGTAAGGATTAAATGCAAAGAATAGTCATCATAGAACAGTCATCCATATCTTCCACAAAAAAAATAATAAAGGAAATCAATTTGGTGTAGATTTAGATAACATAATTATAGACTCTCAATTTTATTTTTAGGAAGATCCAACAGTGGGAAAGAAAGTTATGACTTCTGGTTTAAAACAGAAAATTCTGGTTAGGGTTTAGACCTGCCTTCACTAAAACGGTTGTAATTTTCACAAAACATAATTAAAATTCACCAAACCAATTGGAAATGAAATATAAGACTTAGGATAATCTTTGATATCAAATTCAGACTTTTATATGATCATATCAGTCTGTAGCATACAAATACATTTGATAGAAAATTCAGAATCAAGAATGGAGAGGCATAGTCTGCCAAAATGTCAAAAATAAGGTATTAATTCGACCATAAAAATAAAATCAGAGAGATACCCATTTGAGATCTGTGAATTTTACTTCTATAAAATCAATTTATTAAAACCCTAGATTCAATTTAAATTATTATAATAATAGATCTCCAAAAATGGGTTGCTAAAAACCCTAGGAAAACACATGCCAATTCTTACAAACAAAAACTCAAAACTTTAGAATAACCATAGTAATGAAAAGTATAGATATAATAAATAATGATAATATGTAAATAGATCCATAATCTATCAAAGACATAAAGTAACTAAAATATTCAATCCATACCTCATGTCCTACGAAGGTTGAATCGAAGAAGGAAGGAAACAAAAGAGAAGACAAATCCAAACTTGAGATGCATCCTTCAAACCCTATCCACTTTCAGAAATCTCCATGAAAGAAAGAAATAATTCCACAGCAAAGAATCCCTCTCTCAACTACTAAAATTCTCACAAAAATGTCTCTCTCCCAAAAGCAAAGATAACCAAAAATTCTTAAAGACATATGCTTACAACTCTCCCTCACATCTCCAAGTTTTCTCTCCAAAATCTCCATGAAAAGTAAGGCCATCCTCTCCTCAATGCTTCAGCCCCAAAATCTCCTCAATGCTTCAAATGAGAAAGTAGTGCATATAAATAGATTTCCAAAGGTTGAGAGGAAAAGTAACCAACTCCCAACTAACTCTTAACTAAAGGGTATTATAAAATAACTTAATATCATACAACTATATTACTCAAATATACAATAAAAGATTATTTGTATTCATTCATACACACATGTAATATTATCCTAACATATATGCATATGCCATCATTAATTACATCAATATCTATATATATAACCTATCCTCATTATTAATAATTAACAATTGAGAATAATATACCTCGCTTTATTTAATATTTAATTATTAATAATATTATACTTTACATTAATCCCAAAATATACACCATCAGCAATATCTACAATAATTAACATATAATCACATATAAATTATATATATATAAATACATATATGTGTGCACCCATATATATATTTCCATATATATATATATATATTTATATTTATATAGATACATGCCAAATACCAAACACTATAATCTATAAGATTATGAAGTAATAGATCACAATATTATTACCTATTTATAATTGCTATAGGATATAACATTGAGGTAGAATAAAATCACATGCCTCAAAATAAATCTAATCATCAAAAGAGGCCATAAAAATCAACTATGAAACATATCGAGAAAACCATAAGATCAAACAAGGTCAACCAAAGTCAACAAGGAAAGTCAAGCCAAACTCCTGAAACACAACATAGAAAGATTAACTAAGAATCATACCAAGAAGGAGAAATAAATAAAATGAGTAAAAAAAAATCATACAACCAAATGAATTCAAGTGGCCACAAGGCACTAACTACAACCATGCCCCATCGGGTGCGTTGGATCTAGGTTTTTGACCCAAAGGTTGACTGACAAAGAAGGAACCCTAATATTCCCAAATTGGAATAATGACAAAGGAAGACTCATGTAGGGGCCTTAGTACTATCTCCATAACAACAACCATCGAGGATTTGAGGGCATGCTCAGACCTGTGAAGCCAGGTGAAGTCGATGCCCGGTACCTGCAAGCCTGCATCACAAAGAAGAAATACATATGCACGGATATACATATAAAAGAAAACATTGCAGACAGATGACCAGGATCGATACATCATGTGGACCTCAGCTATGTGAGTAACTACAACTTCATCCTGAATCATGAAAACACATCATGTATATATATACACTCAAAGCATGTAGCATCATCATAATGAAGGTTAGAATCTCAAGCATTGTGTTAGTCTCTTATCAATACTAATAATAAATCAACATAATCAAATCATCAAGTGAGATACAAGATTCATCCAAGGTAACCTTAATAGAAGAAAATATAAATAACCACTTATATATATCTATCAAGTACATATCATATAACATCCTAACTATGTTCATAAAGGTCTTGTAGGTACTCAATACATACATACAAAAATGATACCTTTAGATAGTATGTCTGATATTAGAATCATTGAGTACTAGCTTATGAAATTATTATAAACAACTATAGGAATAGATCAAACAAGTATCATGTACAACTTAAGCTGTAAGAAAACATCGAAGGATCTTAATTCTTTCAAAAACACAAAACTTATATTAGGGTTAGAGGGGTATTACAGATATAATATAAAGGATAAGGTAGATGATGACTAAGGATTTATGCATAGGATGTGATGAGGGGAATGAAAGGATATGGAATGAGAGAATAAGGAGCATATATAGGGGTTGGATAGTTGATAGGGTATTGAAAGGATTGTGTAAGGGTAGATGGAAATGGTGATAAGATCAACATTGACACACACCTTGAAGGGTAGTGGATGAATAGAGGAAAAATGGATGGAATAGCCTAAGGCTTTGATGTATAAGGTGATGAAAGTTATTTGGAAGGAGATGGAGTGGAAGCCTTTAGAAGCTTGGATGTCAACTCTGATTTTTCTTTTGCATTCAAGTCTATTAAGAGAGACATGAGAATCCACATAGCTTTTGATTTTTCTTTACTTTTAGGTGTTTTAGATCAGAATTCTTCCATGATGGATTTAGGAACCCATATTTTCTTTATTTTTCTTCTTTTATTAGTAGAAACTTGTGCTCTCTTGAATATTTCCTTTTTCTTTGTAGTCACATGTCGATTAGATAGGACATGGTGATCTTAATATGTAAGTAGATTCTTGTATTTTTTATTTTTATGTTGTACATCCAAATTGTTTTCAAAGACTTGGGAATGATGGATGAATGAGGTTAATATGATGAGTTTAGATGGATGAGAGGTTGGAAATTTTTTAAGGATACATGTCTTTGTTTATCTTGAGGTATGATGGGAGGAAGTGGATGACAAGTTAGGAGGGAAAGGTATAGTGGATGGGGGGATATAAGGTCCCAATATGGATGGAAGATATGAAGGTGTCAACTTTGGGATATAAGGACCAAAGATGGATTTGGATGATGGAAACATATAATGGATAGGGATATCAACATCTGTAGAGTGACTAGTATGGCCAAGGCTATGATCTATAAGATTCATATTTATACCAATATGCTCATGAGTAGCTTTGATAGGAGAAAGTTTGATATGAGAAAATTAAGCTTGGGGGGATTTATCCTTATGCAATGAATTCATAGGAAAAATAAGATATTTTTGAGGATTATGACAAGGAGATGCTAGGGTATTCTGATCTTGACAAGGATCTTTGGATAATGTAGGAAGAGCACTTTGATATTTATTTTCAATAAGATAATTGAATATGATGGAAGAAATATCTTGATACTTCTTGGGAGGTAGATAAGATATAAGAGTTGGAATATATTTCTCTCGAGGTGGAGGGACATCTTATTGGAAGAAGTGAATAGATATGAGGGGATCATGGGACTCTTGGGATATAGGATCTTGGTAAAATATTAGATAGGATTGGATAATGTCTTGATCTCTATCTTCATTGGTACTTGTTTCTTCATACTTTGGATCACCCTCTTGACATGGCTCCACTCCTAAGGACAAGGTAGGAGTTAGGATCTACATATGATATTATTGAATGGTTAACGGAGGATCATTTGGAGTAGATATTGAAGCACATGAAAGATTAGGATCTATGGTCTTTTAAGCATGGAAAATATTTAGAGAAAGATGAAGATTAGCTTGGATCTCTTTTAGAGGTAGCCCTTGAGGGTATACATAGTTATCATAAAAAGTGTTAGGTTTTTTTTTTCAAAGAATGCATTTTGGATAGCTTTTATTATTTAGGAGGTGAATGAATGTTGGAAGAAGTAGAGTTTGCATGAGATCCATTACTAGACATAGGTCCATGATTTAGATCTTTCATGAGAATAGTAGCTTTATTAAATGATTTGTTAAGATTTTCAATTTCTATTATGTCCTCATCAATGAGATCTTGGATCTTGTATTTCAACATCATACAATCTAAATTTTTATGCTCATTACATATATGGTATGCACATTAGGTACTCAAGAATGAAAGTCCACATGAAGTGACTTGAGGCATCATGATGAGATTATTTTCAATGAGCTCTTCCAAAGCTGATTCAATGGATAGTTCCAAAGCAGTAAATGATCTATCTAAGGGATATTTAGATGCACTTGTGTTAACCAAAGAGTTGTTAGTTTAAGATCATGATGTTCTGATTTGTTGTTGTCATATGATGAAAATTGTTGAGATAGGACTGATTCCTCTTGATTTGTTTGATCATAGACCAAATTATCTTAAGGTTGTGAGATAGACTCTAAATCAAAGATTTTATGGTCATGAATATGTTCTTGATCAAAGATAGTATTGTCATGAAGTTTATATTGATCAAGGATAAGATTGATGTGAGGTTATTCTTGATCATAGATAGGATTGATGTGAAGTTGTGAAGTACTTTTTTCATTTAACAAAGGTGAAGATATAGATGAATTATGATCATAGAGAAAAGAAAAGATTGATATTAATTGTTAGAATAACTAAGAGGGGGGTGAATCAGTTATCCATAGTCCCAATCACAAAAAGTATATCCAAAAACAATTTACTAAAACTTCTGTAGCTCGGTAAACTAAAATAGTATTCTGTCTGTGCTTTTACCGGTTACCAGTTAATAACATATAGTTCTTACTAATCAAATCCAATATGAAACATGTAAAGTATGATAACAAACAATCATCACAATCAACACATAACACAAGAGATTTAACGTGGAAACGCTGTGAAGGGAAAAACCACCTGGGATCGGTAACCCAAAAATTGTTCACTCTTTTGAAGTGAGGTCGGTGAAGACCCAACCCTGTTAAAGGTTACATACACACTGTGAGGTGTGACCTTGTTAGAGGTTTAGACCAAATGTTATCATCCAACAAAATTCACTATGGGGTTGATAGGATAACAAATGTACACTCTATGAATGACATTACAAGACTTTCTAGTCCACTCTGTTAAGAGATTTATCTATTTACAATGGTTAAAAATGTAATAGCAGTTCATCTGATCACAACACAACTTCAATTATAGATTATTAGATCTATGTTAAGCTCATTCAAATCCTCTGATCAGGTAAGTGCTATCAGTACATACCTTTCATCTTCCTCTATAGATTTTTGGGTATAGTAACTTACAAGGTAAGTATTGTCAAAACTAGTTGACATCAATGACAACATATTACTAATTTAATCATCTTACATATCTAATTAGCAACTCAGTGATCTTAAATCATAGATCTTCAAGTTATACAGTTTATTCAAATCAGTTGTAGTTCATCAATTAATAAGGATTTGTTGGATGATGTATCATTTTATTCCTTTAAGTCTTGAATTTTAGGTTTCAAAGATTGAATTTTTTTGATAGGGATGTAATAAGAATTTCTTCTTCCTTGTTGTTAATACCATAAGGTTTAGCCCATTTATTTTCACCCATTGTAAGATTGGCTTGATGCATTTGTTTATAATATTGGAGAGAAGGTATGATGTGGGAATTATTCTTGAGATCAACTTTCTATTTTTGGCTCTTGGTTTGTATAGGCATGAAAATTTTGTTGTGGCCAATTGTCAAGACTAACTAGGTTCTCAATGTTGATATCTAGTGCACATGGTACTGATTTTGTCTCAAAAAGATTGATGAGCTTTGAAGGTTGATGAAAATATCAAAAGTGAACTTGCTATAAGGTGTCAGAGTTAAGGCTTGAATGCCTAAGTTTTGGACACTTTTGAACAAGTTAGTTTGAGTTTGATGGAAAAGAGATTAAGACTAGTCAAAGCTTTGGAAAACTGAGATACGTGACAAGTGAACCATAGTCATTTTTAGTTTTACTCATAAATTGATGTTTGTTTCCAATAGGTTTGTAGATTTCAAGTGATTAACAAACACATCAAACACATGGGTGTAGAATCAAACATGCTTTATCCCTAAGTGATTTGGTAGAGATTGAAAATCCTCACTCACTGACTTAGGAATACACTCAAAGAATCCTCATAATATGATAGGCCAATAATACACAATGGATATTGATGACCATATTATCCAAGTGGCAATGCCAATGAGGGCTCAATATAGTTAGTGTCTTGGGGCAATTACCATTTTCCTTGCACTTAGATTTCTAACCTTTTAGGGCTACTAATCTAAGAGGTCTCTACACTAAAGTTTGTAGCTAAGGCATCCGTTCATAACTATTCCCTGTAGTCTCACAAGTGAGATTTAGGCCTATAGCCCTACAAGTACTACAAAAAATGTAGTCCCACAAGAAGGATTTAGGATGCTCATCCCTACAAATATCTAAAACATATTCTGTCGTGGTCTTGTAAATAGGATTGAAACATAAAAAATTCCTATGGGTACCAAGATAACACAGTCTCGTAAATAGGATTTAGGGTGTCAAGCCCTGTTCATATCAAACTAATCGAAATAGATCTAGTTAAGTCCTTTAAGAATTTAATCTCAAAGACGCATTTATTTATAGTGGGTGGAAGAGTTGGTGTCTGCTTGTTCTCACTTGGGTCATTCTCAAGAGATTTTTTCCTCAACCGATAGGCCCTCAAAAGGTTAAAGGAATGAAAATGGATTGGATTCAAGGGTCTGAGGTTCTAATTCTTCTAATGGAATAAGAACATACTTCTCTACCTTATTAAAATTTTCCAAACACACCAAATATGGGTCATTTACCAAAAATTAAACTCAAACTTAATCTGACTTTTGAGTTTCTAATTTTCCCAAAGGGAAAAGAGCATAATCCTCAGATTATATTAAGAATCAAGTTTACATTTCAATTAAGTGCCTAGAAATCTTATGAAAATACAATATTGAGTTGATATCTAAGGTAACTTGCATTACAATCATTAGTAGTTTTCATTGTTTCAATTCATAGCCTTTGACAAGTGTCATGTAGACAATAGTTAGGTAGATGCATAATTTTTTCCTGCAAAACAAAATGTCAAAGCATGCAAATAAAAACAAGATTGAAAGAACCAATCCTATATCTTGCAAACAAATTTCTTGACTTTTTTGTGTTCTGTTACCCGCAAAAACTAAAAGTCATCATTAATAATTATTCATATTTTTAAAATTGCATAAAGATTCATACGTGCTATAGAAATTGTCATACACACTACTATTTTCTTTAAATGCATTACAAAAAGCATTGTAAGCACTATTTAACATCTACAATATGCTGAAATAATTCAAAAAAGTGTGAAAAACACCCTTAAAGGCATCATTAAACTATCAGATACACGCTAAAAAAATGATAGACATAAGATAGAAGGTTATTTGTATGTGTTAAAACTTTGTGTAGAAGCATCGAAAGGCTGGGTATACACACTATTTCATTCTTTAAAAGCACTACTCCTCTTGCAAAAGATCAAAATATACAAAACAAAAGCATGGATATCCGAATATTTAACAAATTTTTAAAAGCTTGAGGCCTGAGCCCCATAGTGGGTGCCATAAATGTGTGTATTTATTGTACCTATATCTTCAACACAACACTTTAATAAATTATTGCATCAAAAGAGTTAGAGACATGATAATCGAATCGAAACAATGATGAAAACCCATTTGAAACCGGCTTATTGCTTCCCATACGAAGTGAGTATAATCTATGAGTAATGATCTTAGTTATAGCATAGGAGATCGATGACTAGACTACTCCATAATTGAATATTCATGAATGGATTGAGATGCAAAAATTTATTCAACAAATCCAAGTCTAGCCATGAAAGACTCAACACTACAAATGTAATGCCTATCCTAGCATGATATTAGATTAATCTATGAATTTGAAAGATATGAACTAACATATAAAACTAGATTTTTAAGAAATTGAAATCTACAATATTAAGCATATAAATCTAAGAGAAAAATAACATAATGCATTTACTAAAAAATTAGGATCCTTTGAATGAGCTAAAAGGCTGGTTTATATAGAAATTCTAGAATGAACGTGCGATTGAGATTCATCTTGTTGAGCGGTTGAGATTCTCTCATGTTTTTAGAAACTTTGTGTGGTTGGATGAGATTGAGAAAGAAAATAGCAATTTCCATTCTTTCAAGTCTTTCTTTTTAATTAGAAAGAAATCAATTTAGAAATTTAGAAATTTAGAATTTAGAATTAAAAATCCAAATTAGAAATTTCTTATTCTTTTAAATCTTTCTCTTAATTAAAAAATCAATTTAGAAATTTGAATAAAAAATCCAAATTAGAAATTTGAATTAAAAATTCAAATTAAAAATTTCTTATTCTTTTAAATCTTTCTTTTAATTAAAAAATTAATTTAGAAATTTAGAAATTTGAATTAAAAATTCATATTAGAAATTTATTATTCTTTAAAATCTTTCTTTTAATTAAAAGATGAATTTAGAAATTTAGAAATTTGAGTTAAAAATCCAAATTAGAAATTTGAATTTAAAATTCAAATTAGAAATTTGTGCACATGAAGTTGAATGATTTATTTTATTAATTAAAAGTATTTAGATGTCTTTTAATTAATTGATTTGAATTAATTTAAAATAACCTTTATGCTCTAATCAAATGCTTTAATTGATTAATTTATGATTAATTTAATTATGCAATCCAATTGATTTAACTACTTACATAATTATGTCTAGCATATTGTTTGATTTCATTAATTGAAATTAGGGGCACTTAGTGTACCATCTTAAAATGGACTCACTCCTCAGTTAAGACCTTTTAACTCCTACCCTTAATCAAATTTTTGGACCATGGATGGATTCATGCTAAATTCCCTTTTTCTCATATTCAACCCTATTTTCTCTCTTTTCAACTATGCAATCTCTAAGACCTCAGAGTTGGATCCTTGTGGGCCAACCTTGGAACAGGTCAACCAAGTTGACCCATTCCTCAAGAATAGGTTGACCAAGTCAACCATTTCCTCAGGGGTTGTGAGCCTCGGGCCCGGTGTTGTGTCAGGGATTTAATTCTTAAAATTTGGTGACTTTGTTGGCTTAATTTATTTTCCCACTTGGAAACTAGTATAAGAGGAAGCCTAGGCACCTCATTTTTAAATCATGAAAGCAAGAAGTAACTGTTGCCATTATTTTCACTCTTTTGGAGGCCTAGTTACTAGATGAGGCTATAGTCCCCTAGTTTGTGTTATTAGGTGATCTTGCTTAAGATTTGTGTTCATTTCATTTGCAAAGTACATGAAAAAGAAGGAAAATGAATTGCATCTAAGATTACATGTGCATATATCAATGTTAAGCATGATGTACAAGAGGGAAAGAACTAAAAAGAACATCTATCTAAGCTCACACATGCCGTGAGCATAGCCTTTCCCAGAATTACATAACGAGTGCAAATATACATATATAATGAGCATAGATATAGGGGTACCAGACATTTCCTAGTAATGCATCTATCTCCTCTGTGTTCCTGGTGTGCTCTTGTGATCTTGAACCTGCAGATAAGAGAAGAGAAGTGGGTTAGATCCAATGGATCTAAACAATGCCTGGTATCACAATATCTATCTACAAGCATGCATACATGCACTCAACCATACACCTCTAACACGGGCTATGCTCAGGACATGTGCATTGTGGAGGCTCTAAAAATAAAAAGAAATACCATTGTTTTCAGTAATGTGTTTGTTCCATGTGAAGATGAATGACCTTGACCTATGATGCAGTCGATGCCAGGAAAACCTCATTTCCTTGGTAGTGGCTGCATCACAGGCCAAGAACACCCATGATCAATAGTGAAACATTTAGTGAATGATGTAGTATTAGTGGGACACCCAAGAACCATAAATCCATATCAAGTGAGGCATGGTTGAAGCACTGGCAGTTTCAAGGGAAATACAAGCATCAACATTGAAGGACATGTCTCCCAAGTGGTAAAATATTAACATCAAGCTCACAAGCTCGGATATGCAGTGAACATCCAACACATATGCTATCCAATGCATATTAATGATACTTTCATAGCAGGCAGCAGGATCAAGTAATGGACACCACTATCCCGAGCATAACTAGACATAAAGTGTGATGCCAATAAATTCTCCACTACTACCATTAAAGGACAATATATTAACAAATGGGGCCATGATTGATTCCTGATCAGCATAATAATCAATAACCAGCATTGAGGCTGAGCTTGTAAAATGCAGAGGACATCAGGCAGTGGAGGAATACAAGATTGAGATTCATAGTTTGTGCATTTCCAAGAATAAGTTTTTAGAAGGCTAGTAGTAGTGTGTATCACAAAGAGGCTGAAATGGGACAAATAGACTGCAAGAAGAGAGGAGCTCATGGTTTTAAAACTCCAATAGAGGGCATCAGTTAATGCAGCAAAGAAAGTTTGCTACTAATAACGTAGTCACGAGGCTAATGAGGATGAAGCATCAACAATACAATGCCGAGCAGTTGAGCATTGGGACCGAGTGAGCATAAACACATTTAGTTCATTAGATATGAAGCAATGAACATAACAGGCAAGAAAGACCACTGCTCTCAGGCTTGATTGAGGAGAATATACATAGCGATCCCATGGTCTATGGCTCACAAGCTCTAGCAATAACATATCAAAAAGCATGTGCCATGAATTCATGATAAAATGGGTACTAGTGGATAACCAAGAAATTCAATAACATTATTCAAAGAATGACATGTCCTATTCTTGTTCACGGGTCAAGGGTGTAATACCTTAGCTTGAGACATTAGTGGCTAGGACACAACATTACTAATATATGACATTTCATAGCACCCTAGCTTACAACACCAATGCATGGGTCTTCACCACAAGCTTTCAAAGTGACAATGAGCACACAACAACCTAAACAATGAGTAGCATCACATGACACATAGTAACACGATGCCATGTGATAACACAAACATCATAGTGGACTATCAAAAAAATAAGCAAATTTGAACAATGGTCGTGCCCTAAGACCATAAGTAATGATGCCAACTACAATGAAATGACTATAGTGGTCTCCGAGCTATATGCGGTCAAGCAGTGAGAAGCATGTCATAGTTTAGGCATGGATCCCTTGTCCTAGGGTTGTGAGCCATAGGCCAAGCATTAGTACTTGATAACAGAGGTTCACAGGCTATGAAGAATAGTAAGGTGGTGCCCTAGCCCACAATGCACATCCTACCCATGAGCCATATATAATAAAAGTGTTTTTAATGCTAAAGAAATGACATGGTTTGATGCCCTGGTGTAACCCGTAGGCTAGCACATGGCGTGGGTTCAATAAAATCACAAAGCTCATGTTTTACCAATACAAGGAGAAAATAAGCATCAACAAAATGGGTCATGCCCTAGGTGACTCACAACGCCCCTACCAGATGTGAACAGTAACAATAGTAATAAGTAATACTGAAATGCAATGCCCTAACCTTTCACAGGCTATGTAAAATAGAGATCAAACAACATATGCAGAGGAGAGATACATCAAAACAATTACAAGCTCATCACAGTGCTCATAATAGAAAACATCATTAATAGCAACAGGATGGAGTGTGGTCAAGCAAGTAGTAAACACCATTAGAAAGCTCATAGGCTAGCAAGAATGGAGGCGGCAAGCTCATACAAGCATTCACACCTCAAAATCCTCAGGCCCTAGGTTGAAAAAAGTAATGGTTTCAAAGGAACTCACATAAAAGGCATCATATAAACACATACACCCTAGCCCAAGCCAAGAATTAGTGAATAGGAAAGATATGGAACAATCGCACATAATGGTGAACTCAAGGGCTCAAGCTATACATAGTGAAAATAAAACATCATTGCAGTACATGGCATGGAAGAACAATGAATCAAGTGCACAATACCCTCAGACACAATAGTGCCTTCATAGAGATGTGGATATAGTCAAAGTGGTAAATTTTAGTGTAAAGCCCATTGATGCCCTAACAAAAAAACAACAGTAATCCCTGCATAAAGATATTCATTTCCAAGGACATAGAAAGCATGGAAGCAAAGATGCCATCAAAGTACGATGAGAATGATCACTTACCATTTCATATGTTGGTCCAAAACTCCAGCAAGCTTCCTCGTATAAGGCTTAGTGTAATTGGAAACATCTTCGAGCCAAGTCATCTTCCCAAATCAGAATAGAGCTTGACGCCAGTGATAGAAAAGCAATAAGGCTGATTGCAATCTAGATTTTATGAACTTGGTTAAAGTTTGAAAGACTTGGCTTATTATTTTGTGGGATTTATGAAGCCATTCCTTAAGCATTGGTGAAGATTTTGATGGGTCATTAAGTTGGGGTACAATGATGCTAGGGTATATGCTATATGTAGGTGGATTTAATGCTTTCCCCTCTTTTATTGGGTTGAGAGTTTTTGATGGGTGCCTAAACATATGCTTAGATATATTTATGTAGTGTGGCTTTTGTTAAAAATGTAAATGTTCTAAGATGCATTCTCCTCATTATTGAGTTGAGAATTATCTTGAAACTATATTTAGGATCCACTTATGTTTGCAACATGGTATAGGGGGGTTAAATTTTAATTGTAATAGTCATTGCAAAAGTCTCTATTGTAAGATATCGACAAGTGGTGTTTTTATAAACCCTTGTCAAAATATCATTTATGGTGCATGACTTAGTGGGTAGGGTCATTCCTTTGACCATCTATTTTAGGCATCCCACTTTTTTTGCCACCCCTAAAAACTCAAGAATTGGGCATCCAAGTTAAGGAGGCATTCATGGGCCTATTTGGGGTTTTTTTTCCATTTTTAGGTCATGGGTCATGAATGCAGATTCTTACGGTTTTCCTTTTTATACCTCTCACTTCTATGATTGAGGTTGGTTCTTCTTTCCCTCTTTCGTGGAGGTGAATGACTATAGCTCTAGAAAATGAGATTGATATTTTTGGCTCCTTTCATTGAAAATAAGACAATATTCCTTCTCATCCCTGTTATTTTCTGAGTTTTCCTATTTGAATTCATGTTAAAGTTGTTGTGATCTTGTCATCCTTTACTTTGCATGTTTGTTCAAGTTGAATGTCCAAGAAGGTGTTTTGCAGTTGTTGTTCTAATCTGTGTACATTTGGTTTTAAGTTGTGGGAGTTTTTCCCCTCTTTTAATACAAATACCTCTTTATTTCAAGAATTGTCAAGGTAGATAGGGTCAAGTTGTGAGTTACCGGATTATTTTATTGTCATTGTGAGTTCTGATTCAATCTGGGGATCTACAAAGTTTGGTGAATCGCATAGTTTTAGTTTCAATTTCATGCACTCTCTCTCCCTTTTCCTTAAAGTTTAGTTTAGTTTTAGGTGAGTCAAGGGGAAGCTAGCCCCTAATTTAGAGGTCTATTCTTTGATAGGTTACCCAAAACCTAAGAATAGTCCCATGTTTCATGGGATTGCTGGGTTTTACACTTAGCCATACTCGGGTGCAATCCCTAGTGATAATAGTTTTTGGCATGCTCGGTGGGATGACTTTTTTTCCCATTATTCACTGAGATTCTGGTGTGATCCTTGGTGCAATCAACCTTTAAGAGGTAGTTTGTTTCAAGCACCATGGTGACTCTTAGAGAAATCTACTGGTTTAAGTAGTTCAAGTGCTGATAAGTTTCAAGAAGTATCTTTTTACCAGCTCATTTGATGAGCAAGCATTTCAATGCCTAATGTGTATTCTCCCTATCACCCACCATATCATGAGAAGGCCACCCATGTGCAGACATTCATTCCATATCAAGCTGGCCAAGTAGCAACATATAACCAAAATGGCCCACAAACAACAAGTTACCAGCATGCACTACCATAAACTCCCACCCAGCATCAAACATCCTGGTAGTATTCCTATCAACTGCCTTATCAAGATCACCATTACAATCTTTAGGATCAGCCCAACATCACTTTAGATTGAAGCTCCAATGATTGGTTGGAATTTTTTCGAGAGGAAATAATCTCTTTCATGAAAGACTATGTAGAGATGAAGTCTCAAAAAGAGGAGCTCTCAAGGAAGCTACATAACCAAATAGCAATTCATGAGCAGATCCTTGAAAAGAAGAACCATATAATCTTGACACAAGAGAAGGTTTATAAGAAGAGTCTAGAGGACTGTCAAGAATTCATAAGGACCATCTACCTGATAGCTACAAAGAATGAGGAGGATCTCTGAAAAGAGTTAGCAGAAAAGGATGAATTTCATGATCATGAGTAGGAGACACTTGCCAAGAAGATTGCAGAAAAGGATCAATTGATTAAGAATCTATTGGCACAAGCACCAAGGAAAGGATATCAAGAGGTCATGGCTACTTGAATTCAAGAAGGCTCACTAGATCCACCAGAGGACAATAAAGACTTAATGCAGCCTTGGAGACCCTCATGGACTATGTATTCGGGTTACAAGATGCCAACTCTTTTTAAGAAGGAGATCCAGAAGAAGATGCCTCATGCTTCCGAAGAGAAGCTAGAAGCTTGGCAGACCAGATAGAAGACTTATAAGGTTCAAATCCCAAGCTTCTTGTTTGGTAAGTCCACTAGCACTCCTATTGAAATTCCAAGCTTCAAGATTTCTCCTTCAGTTCAGAATCTTAGTCAACAGGAGCCTAATTTCCATGCATTTTTTGAGCCTATTGATGACCCTATCTTAGATTTCCTGCCACTTCATTCTATTTCTATAGAGGAGACACCTACAATTTTTGACTTCCTTAGTGAGAATGAGCCCGTACTACAGCAGATAAAGCCCTATGAGCCAATTCCTAAAGAGCCCCCTACACCTCATGGCATTTTAGGCCACCAGGAAGAAGATGATTTTTGTCTTTTGGATGTACTTTTTCATAATGATCATGAGGAAAAAATAAATTTATTACATAAAGATGGATTAGAGTAGCCAGATAAGGATAAGAAAGAAAGTGAAGAAGGTGAGAGCCTAGCTGATTTGTTTGAGGAAATGCCTTCTTATATTGAGAAAAATGAAGTGGTGCAAGACTTACTAGTTAAGCTCATTGATTGTGACAAGGAAGATGATGTAGTTGTTGCTAACTTAGGACAGCAAGAAGATTTTGACTCTATAATAAATGCTTTCTGGTCAAATTTTGTTGGTGTTCCTCATTTTCTTGAAATAGATGATAACATGTATGTCCCTAAGGAAGACCTTTCTTTTCAAAATGCTAATGTTGTGCTAGTTATAGAATCTGGGCGTATTTGCAATAAAGCGATGGATGAATCTCAAGAGTCTAGTTTCTTGGACTGTGTGGAGGGGCTAGTTATGGTTAAAGACCTAATGTAATTTGATAGCTTGGATGAGCTATTAGAGGTTCCAACTGATGAAGAGGATAATCCTCTAACTGCAGAAGAAGAAATATTATGGTAGACTATCATGGAGGGGCAAAGTTTTGATCAACATGCTGAAGATATTTGTAAGATGCATACTGAGTAGCAGGAGAGGCCTAGTTTTATGCTTTATAGGGGGTTCCCTATTAGATATCTAGCCCATGTGGGGTCAAGAAAGGAATCCATACTTAATGATTTAATGGAGGGTGATGTCAAGAGTCCACTCCTTGGTGACCAGGAGCTCATTCAGCCTCATCAGACTCCCTGGGAGGACAACACCTATGATCTAATTAAGGTTAGTAGTTTGGTACACCAAATTCAAAAGTTGATATGCCAGATAGTTCAATACAGTTTTGTGTTCCATGTTATCTTTGTTGGAATCAAATATGAAAAGTATAATATTTTGAGGAGAATGGGAAGTTATTTCAACAATCTAGTTAATGGATTTGTTTAACTAGTTTGCTGATATTGGTTAGAGTAGGGTAGGATAGGAGTTTTTAGTTTTATGTTTCCTAAGTTCCTTGGCACAAGTTTCTTTTAGTGTTTCTTTCAGTCTAGTTTCTAGTGTTGGTCAGGTTAGCAATAAGCTAGAGAGACTATCTCCAGTAGTTAGCAATTTTGTTAAAGAAGGATTGATTGTTCCAAAAGAACTAAGTTCAGTTTGAGGCTTATATGACTCTATGCCCAATGGATCTTTAAGGCAACTAGTCAGGATGCTTAGCAGGCAAGCACTCAATAGAGGTTGCTAGAATGTTGCCATTATTTTCACTCTTTTGGAGGCCTAGTTACTAGATAAGGCTATAGCCCCTAGTTCATGTTATTAGGTGATCTTGCTTAAGATTTGTGTTCATTTCATTTGCAAAGTACATGAAAGGGAAGGAAAATGAACTGCATCTACTATTACATGTGCATATATCAATGTTAAGCATGATGAACAAGAGGGAAAGAACTGAAAAGAACATCTATCTGAGCTCACACATGTCGTGAGCATAGCCTTTTCCAGAATTACATAAATGAGTGCAAATATACATATATAATGAGCATAGATATAGGGGTACCAGACATTTCCTGGTAATGAGTCTATATCCTCTATGTTCTCGGTGTGCTCCTATGATCCTAAACCTATAGATAAGAGAAGAGAAGTGGGTTAGATCCAATGGATCTAAACAATGCCTGGTATCATAGTATCTATCTACAAGCATGCATACATGCACTCAGCCATACACCTCTGACACAGGCTATGCTCAAGACACGTGCATTGTGGAGGCTCCAGAAATAAAAAGAAATACCATTGTTTTCACTAATGTGTTTGTTCCATGTGCAGATGAATGACCTTGACCTGTGATGTAGTCAATGCAAGGAAAACCTCATTTCCTTGGTAGTGGCTACATCACAGGCCAAGAACACCCATGATCAATAGTGAAACATTTAGTGAATGATGTAGTATTAGTGGGACACCCAAGAACCATAAATCCATATCAAGTGAGGCATAGTTGAAGCACTGACAGTTTCAAGGGAAATACAAGCATCAACATTGAAGGAAAGGTCTCCCAAGTGGTAAAATATTAACATCAAGCTCACAGGCTTTGATATGTAGTGAACATCCAACACATATGCTATCTAGTGCCAATCAATGATACTTTCATAGCAGGTAGCAGGATCAAGTAATGGACACCACTGTCCCGAGCATAACTAGACATAAAGTGTGATGCCAATAAATTCCTGACTACTACCATAAAAGGACAATATATTAACAAATGGGGCCATGATTGATTCCTGATCAGCATAATAATCAATAACCATCAATTAGGTCAAGCTTGTAAAATGCAGAGGACATCAGGCAGTGGAGGAATACAAGATTGAGATTCACAGTTTGTGCACTACCAAGCATAAGTTTTTAGAAGGCTTGTAGTAGTGTGTATCACAGAGAGGCTGAAATGGGACAAATAGACTACAAGAAGAGAGGAGCTCACTATTTTAAAACTCCAATAGAGGGCATCAATTAATGCAACAGAGAAAGTTTTCTGCTAATAACATACTCATGAGGCTAATGAGGATGAAGCATCAACAATACAATGCCAAGTAGTTGAGCATTGGGACCGAGTGAGCATAAATGCATTTAGTTCATCAAATATGAAGCAATGAACATAATAAGAAAGAAAGACCACTACTCTTGAGCCTGATTGAGGATAATATACACAGTGATCCCATGGTCTATGGATCACAGGCTCTAGCAATAACATATCAACAAGCATGTGCCATGAATTCATGATAAAATGGGTACTAGTGGATAACCAAGAAATTCAATGACATTCTTCAAAGAAGGATGTGTCCTATTCTTGTTCATGGGACAAGGGTGTAATACCTTAGCTCAAGACATCAGTGGCTAGGACATGACATTACTAATATATGACATTTCACAGTACCCTAGCTTACAACACCAACACACGGGTCTTCACCGCAAGCTTTCAAATTGACAATGAGCACACAAAAACCATAAACAATGAGCAGCATCACACAACACATAGTAACATGGTGCCATGTGATAACACAAACATCATAGCAGACTGTAAAAAAAAATAAGAAAATTCAAACAATGGTCGTGCCCTAAGACTGTAAGTAATGATGCCAACTATAATGAAATGACTATAGCGGTCTCTGAGCTATGTGCGGTCAAGAAGTGAGAAGCATGTCATGGTTCAGGCATGGATCCCTTGTCCTAGGGTTGTGAGCCATAGGCCGAGCATCAGTACCTGATAATAGAGGTTCGCAGGCTATGAAGAATAGTAAGGTGGTGCCCTAGCCCACAATGCACATCCTACCCGCGAGCCATATATAATAAAAGTTTTTTTAATGCTAAAGAAATGACATGGTTTGATGCCCTGGTGTAACCCATAGGCTAGCACATGACGTAGGTTCAATAAAATCACAAAGCTCACATTTTACCAATACAAGGAGAAAATAAGCATCAACAAAAGGGGTCATGCCCTAGTTGACTCACAGTGCCCTTGCCAGATGTGAACAGTAACAATAGTAATAAGCAATACCAAAATGCAATGCCCTAACCTTTCACGAGCTATGTAAAACAAAGATCAAACAACATATGCCGAGGACAAATACATCAAAAAAATTACAAGCTCATCACAGTGCTCATAATAGAAAACATCATTAATAGCAATAGGATGGAGTGCGGTCAAGAAAGTAGTAAACACCATTAGAAAGCTCACGGGCTAGCAAGAATGGAGGTGGCAAGCTCATACAAGCATTCACACCTCAAAATCCTCAGGCCCTAGGTTGCAAACAGTAATGGTTTCAAAGGAACTCACATAAAAGGCATCATATAAACACATACGCCCTAGCCCAAGCCAAGAATTAGTGAATAGGAAAGATATGCAATAATCACACATAATGGTGAACTCAAGTGCTCAAGCTATACATAGTGAAAATAAAACATCATTGTAGTACATGACATGGAAGAAAAATGAATCAAGTGCACAATACCCTTAGACACAACAGTGCCTTCACAAAGATGTGGATATAGTCAAAGTGGTAAATTTTAGTGTAAAGCCCATTGATGCCCTAACAACAAAACAACAGTAATCCCTGCATAAAGATATTCATTTCCAAGGACACAACAAGCATGGAAGCAAAGATGCCATCAAAGTACGATGAGAATGATCACTTACCATTTCATATGTTGATCCTAAACTCCAGTAGGATTCCTCATACAAGGCTCAGTGGAATTGAAAACATCTTCGAGCCAGATTATCTTCCCAAATCAGAATAGAGCTCGACGCCAGTGATAGAAAAGTAATAAGGCCGATTTTAATCTAGATTTTATGAACTTGGTTAAAGTTTGAAAGACTTGGCTTATTATTTTGTGGGATTTATGAAGCCATTCCTTAAGCATTGGTGAAGATTTTGATGGGTCATTAAGTTGGGGTACAATGATGCTAGGGTATATGCTATATGTAGGTGGATTTAATGCTTTCCCCTCTTTTATTGGGTCGAGACTTTTTGATGGGTGCCTAAACATATGCTTAGATATATTTATGTAGTGTGGGTTTTGTTAAAAATGTAAATGTTATAAGATGCATTCTCCTCATTATTGAGTTGAGAATTAACTTGAAACTATATTTAGGATCCACTTATGTTTGCAACATGGTATAGGGGGGCTAAATTTTAATTGTAATAGTCATTGCAAAAGTTTCTATTATAAGATATCGACAAGTGGTGTTTTTATAAACCCTTGTCAGAATATCATTTATGGTGCATGACTTAGTGGGTAGGGTCATTCCTTTGACCACCTATTTTAGGCATCCCACTTTTTTTGCCACCCCTGAAAACTTGGGAATTGGGCATCCGAGTTTAGGAGGCATTCATGGGCCTATTTGGGTGGTTTTTTCCATTTTTAGGTCATGGATCATGAATGCAGATTCCTATGATTTTCCTTTTTATACCTGTCACTTCTGTGATTGAGGTTAGTTCTTCTTTCCCTCTTTCATGGAGGTGAATGACTGTAGCTCTAGGAAAGTAGATTGATATTTTTGGATCCTTTCATTGAAAATAAGACAGTATTCCTTCTCATCCCTGTTATTTTCTGAGTTTTCCTATTTGAATTCATGTTAAAGTTGTTGTGATCTTGTCATCCTTTACTTTGCATGTCTGTTCAAGTTGAATGCCCAAGAAGGTGTTTTGGAGTTGTTGTTCTAATCTGTGTACATTTGGTTTTAAGTTGTGGGAGTTTTTCCCCTCTTTTAATACAAATACCTCTTTATTTCAAGAATTGTCAAGGCAGGCAGGGTCAAGTTGTGAGTTACCAGATTATTTTAAGTGTCATTGTGAGTTTTGATTCAATCTATGGATCTACAAAGTTTGGTGAATCACCTAGTTTTAGTTTCAAATTCATGCACTCTTTCTCCCTTTTCCTCAAATTTTAGTTTAGTTTTAGGTGATTCAAGGGGAAGCTGATGCCTAATCCGGAGGTCTATTCTCTGATAGGTTACGCACAACTTGAGAATAGTCCCATGTTTCACGGGATTGCTAGGTTTTACACTTAGCCATACTCAGGTGCAATCCCTAGTGACAATAGTAAAAATGAGAAAGCAAGAAGAAAAGGAAGACAATTCAAGAGGACAATTTGATGATAGCACTCTCACATTCAAGCATTCAAGTCTTCAAAGATTCAAGGATCCTTTGTGGGCATCTTTCCTCTTCAAGATCTCACATATTGTTGGCCATCAATGGAAAAGATCTACATTGAGGCATTCATAATATTATTTATTTGATTCTCACTTACATCCATGGTTCCATGAATTGATTTTGGTAGATCCATAACATTTACGAAGATTTCCTACATTGCAAGTTCAAGATCAACACACAAACACAAAAAAATCCTTATTGACAAGGGTTTCTTCAAGCAAGGTGAATATTTACATTTGGCTTTTTTTATTTACATATTTACATTTAAATTCAAGGTTGATTCCTCAATCTAGGGCTTGAGAAGGAACTCCTTTATCCACCCCAACCCCAAAAGCCTAGTTTTTTGTGTGCATGAGCAGGATCTCAAAATTGTAGGTACAAATCTAGATGTCATAGACAAAGATCTTCCAAAAAAATCTAGGTCAACTTCAATAAAGTGCCACAAAAATATGGTGACTTGGTCAACCTATTCTTGACAGCTTGAGATTTTTAGCATTTTTTGGGTTTTCAACCACGATCATAGATCTACAGTCAGAAATTCAGCTATAGGTCCACAATAGTAGTTTTCAAAGAAGAAAAACATATTCCTCTTCATACTTCAAGGTGAGTACCTCATTATCTATTTCATATCTTAGTTTAAATCTACTTTCACATCTTAATTGGGCCGATTATTTGTGTTTAGCACCTAGATCTCTATTGCTTATCTTGCTAAATCAATTAGTTCAATTTTACAAGTGCATTTATACAACCTTAATCAAATCTTACATTACATGAAAGAGGAATTTCTTGTGTACTTCTTTAGTATAATTTGGGTTAAACATTAGCATCCTCTCATCTTATTGGATTTTTGCTAATCTAACTAAGGTTACATTAAGAGTTATGCCTGAAAGTGCATCTTTCTCTTATATTTCTAATGTTAGTGTGTAAATGGTTAACTAATGAACACATCTCACATAGTTTACATTACTAAATTCATTGACACCATTTCCCCCCTTAAACATTTTGGTGAACCTGACACATCTCCACTTTTTGATTTTTGAGTTAGATCCCTTGATCTCCCTTTTTGCATTGGTTGCTTACCTTATTTTGGTGAACCCAACACATTCCCCCTTTTCCTTATTGATTTTAGCTTTAGCTATATGTGCGTGGTTAGATCTTTTATTTCTCTTTATTACATTGATAATTGTGTTAGATCTCATTAGAATTTCCTTTTGTGATTTCCTCTTTTATGAGCTACAACAAGTCTAACCTCTAGCATTCCCATTAGGAGAAGCCGTAGACTCATGGGCTCTTTTGACCATGATTCCTCTTTCCTTCCTTGGACCCATGATGATACTAATATTTTTCCTCAAGATCTCAATCCCATAATGGAGTATAATTCTTCTCATTCCTCCCATGATGAAGATGAAGACTTAAGAATTCCTCCTTCCCAAGTTGATAAGCTCTTTCACGATTTTGATATATTGGAAAATTGGCTTGTGCAATAAAACCCAAATCTAGATAGTGTTGCCGCTATTGAGGCTATTAAGAAGATTATTACTCATGATGACAATAGAATATCCATTTTGTGTGGTATCTCAAAACTTATTAATACTCATGCTAAGCTTTTGATGAAATGTGATAAAGAGTTAGGATACACTCCTCCTTCCACAACCATTGAACCTTCAATCCCTATTTCTAATACCATTCCTAGTATTCCTACTTATGCACCACCTCTCATGATAACTTCTACACAAGTTTCCATTTCTTTAAGTGTTGGTCTTCCTAATCCTTCACTTCCTTTGAGTGTTCCTCCTACCTCCATACCTTCTTCATTACCCTCATACAATGATTTCCCTTTCAAATATTCTAGTCCTCTTTCCGTTCCTTCGAATCCTCCACCAACATGCTTACATTTTCCTTCAGCTTCCTACAAATTTCCTAGTATATCCAATATGTCTATGCCTATTATTGGGTCTTCTAATCCTACCATTAGTAGCTTAGTTCAAATTATCATTGCTTTACAACAACAAGTAGCTCAATTAACTCAATCCAATTACAACATCCCTATATGTGATATTTCCAATCCCCTTTCCTTAGATATCCTTCATGTTGTTGTCCCGCAACATATGGAAATACCTCATCTTGAGACTTATAATGGTAAGGGTGATCCTGTGATTCATGTTAGGACTTTCCAAACTATATGTATTGATTTTTCTCACAACTTTAGGCTCATGGCTAAGTTGTTCACATTTACTTTTAGGGATAAATATTTGCAATGGTATTTCTCTTTACCTCCTTTCTCTGTTAATTCCTTTGAAATTATCACTAATGCCTTCATTCAACAATTTCAAAATAATATTGGTCCTCAAATTTATTAGACTGATTTAATGCATTGTAAGAAAAATGTTAAAGAAAAAGTTAGTGACTTTATTGGTAGATTTAAATATTTGTATACTTAGATTTCTTCTCTTGTGCCTGATCATGATATTCAACTTATCTTTATTTCTAATTTGCAAAGGATATTAGAGATAAGATTATCCTTACTGAGTATACTTCCTTTTCACATCTTTGTGTAGTGCTTCACCACTATCAGTTACAAGTGATCCAACTTGAGAGCTCTACTCCAATGGCTCCTTTTACTATGGATAAGAGTGATGCCACTATTAATAAAAATAATTTCTCTAAGCCTAAGAACTACACAAATATTCACAAGTCAACAAATACAGTTGATGATCAAGTAGTTGCTAGATCCAAAGGTATGACTACTTTTTCCTTTGTGTATCAGCCTAATCATAAGTATATTGCTTCTTTATCTAAACCTTATCCTATAGTGATGACATGTTTAATTAATGCTAATATTATGAAAATTCCTCCTATCTATCCTATTGATACTGCAAACCAATTCCTAAGTAATTTGATCAAAATGCTTTTTGTCAATACCATCATCAACTTGGTCATGATACTCAAAGGTGTTATGCTTTGAAGAATGCTATTCAAGACATTATTAATTCCAATGCTATATCTATTGATGCTGAGGTTGAAAGTATGAGTAAGTCCATAGCACCTCCTAACTATAATTTTTAAATTTACACCAACCCTTTGCCTTCACATTCAACAAATGTCATTAATCAACCTTCTAATATGATTACCAACATTAGTTATGATGATAAGATAGAAGAAGCTAATCATGTGGTTAATCATGTTGAGTCTCAACCTCAACCTTCACCTAAACCTTCATATCCTATCACCTTTTATGACTCTGACATGTTTAAATCACCTAATGGTCCTATTTACATTACTTCTAGGGTTTTTCATATCACTTCCTATGGTATTTTTATTTATCCCTCTTCCATTGTGAATGTTATCACTAAAGAACATCTTTTTAGTAAAGGATTGTATAAGGATATCTATGATACATCTAGTGTTTAGATTCAAACTTGTAATGGTTTTCTTTATCACCCTAAAGGTTTTATTAATATTTCTATTACTATTATTGGTAAGGTTGTTTACACTACCTTTGTTGTCATTCCTACTTTGGATCAATTCAAGGCTAAGCTTGGCATTCTATGGCTTTCCTCCATGCAAGATATAACCTCTCCTATTCATAAGTGCATAAAGTTTCCCCACAAAGGAGAAGTTATCACCATTAATCATTCCCTTTATAAACCTTTGTGCCCCCAAGATTGTGCTGATATAGATTTCTTTAAACCTAACTTTCCTAATCATCTCTTTCGATCCTATAAATGTTACAAAGAAAAAAATATTTTTGAGCTTAGCCTTCCTAAGGTTGATACTCCTACAACTTTCTTACCTACCCAGCCTATTCCTCTATCTATCTTTTCTCAACCCGTATCCATTCCCTCCATGGAACCTATGATTGTTTAAACTAATCCTTCAAGTTTATCTCATAAAACCATTCGTAACCAACATGCTCTTTAGCGTTGCAAAAATTGTCAAGCTAAGGATAAGGATTGTGTTCTTTCTTCTTGTACTACATCTCCCTCTCAAGATTTTCCATCCTTTGATCAACCAATGCGTGAGCCTTTAAAGGAATTTAATGAAAATGATGCAATGAAAAAGCATAAACATGATGATTTTGTTCATATTTTAGATTCTATTAATCTTGATATGGAAGATACTCTTGATGATGATTTTAATGCACATGTTAGTGACGATGAATATGATAATGTGTTGGAGATTTGACAGCAAGCTAGTGCTGACTGTATGTTTGTCATTGATGACAACATATGGTAAGTAGCATGTGTGGAAGCCTGATGAAGAGAGCCTTGAGTATATGTTTCCTAGATATGTTATCAACATGATATCATAGATGTAGAGGTTGATTCTGAGTGAAGATAGTAATACAATTGTTTGTATCAATGAGTGTTCTTGACAGGTCCCAGGAAGAGTTCTGTATGTGATTTGTAGTATAGTTGTAATGGAGCCTTGTGCATTTATATTTATGTTTTAGATATGTCAATGAAGCTATGTTCATGGATGTAAAGTCAATTGTGTAATACATGTTGAGTTATCAAGTCTCTAGTTTCCAGAGTTTATCATATGGATCCCACATTGTTTTTGTTGTTGTAGTAGTTGCACCTATCATTTGGATATGTGTGCTTGGATTAGTGTTTGGAGAAGATTTAAGAATGTTTGGTTAAGAGTGCATGATTTAATTCAACATGAGAAGAAAGTATCAGTTAATTTGGTGGAGTCGATAGTGTGAAGTGATGCGTCTACTCATATGGAGTTGGGTGGTCTTAATTTGTGTTGCGTGCTTAGTATAGCTGACTGAGATGTTATTGGAGAGTTGTATTGTTTCTCTAATATGATTTCAAGATGGTTCTAATATGATGACTTGATTATATCATTTAGAGGAAGATATTTATAGGCAATCATTTTTGATTGCTAAGTATGGTAGATTGTTGAAAGAGAAGAATAGAGAAGAAGGTGTGAAGTTATGAGCCATTAGTAGAAGGTATATGTGACAAAGAAGAGAGTGTATACTATTCATTGGAACTAATTTAGATAGCAGGTCTAACTTGTAGTTCACCAAGATCTAGATATAGTGTGTATCTATTAAATAGAAGGTTGCATCCTTCACCCCTTTGAGCAGTGTTCTCTTGGATAGTGTGTCCTCACCCCTAATAGGGTTAATTGTAAAAGAATCCTAATAGGGTCCAACCCTTAACTGGGTCACTATACTTAATGCATTGTAAAGATCAAATCCTAACAGGGTTGTAAGATGTTCTAATAGGGATCATAGTACTCTAGTGCAGTTTATAGTGGGTGCTAATTCCCACCAGGGTTTTTACCTATTTAGGTTTACCCGTAACCAAAATTGTGGTGTTGTGTTAAGTGTTATCTTATTATGTTTATGCTTAACATTCTTCTATACTTAATTGGATAAAGAATTGAATCTTGTAGATAACTGATTCACCCCCCCCTCTCAGTTATATCTTGGGACTATTCCTAACAATTAGTATCAGATCCAAGTGCCTCAGAGAGAAATTTTAATAGCTTGAGGTTGATCAGATGTCATTCTTTAGAAAAGAAATTCCTAAGTTTGATGGAGAGAACTATCTAGACTGGAAGACCAAAATGATGACACATTTGTAGTGCATTTCCTTTGAGATTTTTGAAGTAGCTACCAAAGAAGTTTAGATTCCCTCTCTAGCAGATCTTGCAAAGGAAGATGCAACTCTTAAGTAGAAGGAGATGTTCACTCAAAATGCTATTGCCAAAGAAGCCCTTATCAACACATTGTCTGACAGTGAGTTTTCAGAGATCAAGAAAGGTGATAAAGCCTACAAGATATGGAAGTATCTAGAAGACATGTTTGAAGGAGACATCCAAGCCAAGAATGCATGCAGAAAGAAATGGAAGAAAAAATACAATACATTGGAGATGCTACCTGAAGAGAACATTAGAGCCTACAATCAAAGGATTAATGAATTAGTTGTAGGAATAAAAAATAATGGTGGAGAGATTTTCGAAGAAGACATAATGGATAAGTTGATGACTCCTTTGACACCAGAATATGAGAGTAAGATAAACATCCTAGATGAGACTATGCAATTTTAAAAAGACTTCAAAAGAGAGACCTTAATCAACAAGATTTTGGTATTCAAGGTATCAAGTTTGAAGACACAGCCTAAAAGTGAAACAACCTTCAAAACCTCAGTCCATGGTAAGAAATCCTTGAACACTTCTGGTAATTTTGATGATGATGAAGAGAAAGAACTAGATGATTTTATTGCTGAGAAAGAAAGGAAAGGAAAAGGGAAATATGAAGGTCAGCTACCAGTCAAATGCTTTGCATGTAACAAGATTGGTCACTTTTCATCTAAGTGTCCTACAAGAGTCAAGAAGTTCAAAACTAACTACAAGCCTAAGTATACAAAAGAATGTTACTATGCTGGTGATGGAGTATTAGATGAAGATTCAGTAGAAGATGAAATTGCATTCATTTATCTTGAAGACATGGAGAAAATGTTTGATGAAATGGACCTTGAAGATGAAAATAAAGCACAAGAGTTCGCACTGATTTCACAAGCTGACATCAGGATAGATTGGATCATTGACAACGGTTTCTCACATCACATGAAAAGAGACAAGGATAGATTTGTACATCTAGATAGATACAAAGGCAACATGGTTAGATTTGGAGACAACACTCCTAAACCTATCATAGGTAGAGGAGCTATCACCTTGGATGGAAAGAACAACACTGATGATGTTCTTTATGTTGATGGTTTGCAACATAACCTACTAAGTGTTGGACAGTTGCTTAATAAATGATATCAATTGGAATTCAAAGACAAAAAGTGCATCATTAATAACAAGGAAGGAGAAATGATTGCATCAAGTTCAAAGACTAAAGGTAATGTTTTTAAGTTTAATCCTGAAGCAAGTTATTTTGTTGCTAAAGTAGATGATAGTTGGTTATGGCATAAAAGACTATGTCATATCAATTTTGACAACATAGTAAAGATAAGAAATGTAAAGGCAGTAAGAGACCTTCCTAGCATTACCAAACTAGTTGATACAATATGCAGGGAATGTGTAATGGGAAAGAATGTGAGGAAATTAGTTAGAAGCAAGCATAATTCGACAGAGAACAAATTGGATCTAATGCATACATATCTATGTGGACCAACTCAAACAAGATCATACTATGGTGAAAGGTACTTTATTTTGTTTGTTGATGATTATTCTAGAATGATGCGGGTTGCATTGATGATTACTTTAAATAATTTTTAATTTCTTCATTGGCACAACATAATAAAGCAATTGAACATGTTGTGCAATTCTTCTATTTGTATCTATCTCCTTCTATTTTTTTGTTATATTTTGTGTTGTATATGTGCTATTTTTTGTAAATGTGCCCTTGTGTAGTCTACTTGGATGCTTGAACATAGTAGCACTGATTCTTTTTGGTCTCTGTGTTGCTGGCCCCAAAAGACTCTTCTTTGTATATCTTACATGTTTTTCCTCTATTGTGTTGTAGTTCAACTTCCTTTGGAGAATGATGACATTTCCAACTTGATATAATATTACATATTATCATATGATCATATTGACCCCAAAGTTAGTGGATCCATTCATGTTCTCTCTTTTGTTATGTGTTCATTTCCCTTGGAATGTTCACTCCTAGGGTCATTTTATAGTGGAAACATTCTTCATAGATGCATGTATGCTTTCATTAAAGCCATAGCTCCTATTGAGGCATTTTTAATTGTTTTAACATGGGGGCATACACTCTGCTCACTTTTTTCACACACACACATTGGAAGTTTTGTCTCCTGTATTAAACTATTGATAGTTCATTGGGATCTTTTCTCTTTTGGACCTCTCTTTGGATTACTTACAATTTGAGAGGCCCGATCCTTGTTTTTGATCCTTCTTGGGACTATTGAAAGTCTTCGAATCCTAATTTACTTTTGATCCCTTAAGGACACACACATCCTTATGCTTGGGTCATCTTTCAATTCTTCTTTTTGGGACATGGAGTTCCCTTGAAGTTGAATCCTTTGATGAGTTGAATAGCATGCCACACACACTTTCAAGACCATTTGATTCATCTTTAGTGGATTGAATATCATGCCACACACACTTGATAAACCATTCAATGCCATATTTTTTTGGACCCTTTTTCTTTTGTTTTGTGTAGTTCACAATAATGAACACACCTTATTAGGAAAGTTGGATATACTTTATTTTTAGTGACATCTATCTTATTTTTTGGCTTTGTATGTGATGAAGACTCAATTATCTTAGGGGATTGATGATTTATTCTTCTCCTTAGCCATCATAATATAAACTCTTTCTTTTCGATCTACTTTACCATGAGTTTGAGGCAACTCATACTCTCGCTAAAGTGGGGGCTAAATGCACTATCTTAAAATGGACACACTCCTTAGTTAAGACCTTTTAGTTCCCATCCTTTTTCAACTTTTTGGACCATGGATGGATTTATGCTCAGTTCCCTTTTTTCCCTATTCATCCCTATTTTCTCTTTCAACTATGCAATCTCTAAGACCTTTGGTTTGGCTCCTTGTGGGACAAACCTGGAATAGGTTGACCAAGTTGATCTATTCTAGATTAGGTTGACCAAGTCAACCTATTCCTTGGGAATCGATCAACCAAGTTGACTTTTTTTTGAATAGGTCAACTAGATTGATGTATTTCCTAGGGGTTGTGAGCCTCGGGCCCTGTGTTGTCTCAGGGATTTAATTCTAAAAATTTGGTGACTCTGTCAACTTACTTTGTTTTCTTACTCAAAAACTAGTATAAAAGGAAGCATAGGCACCTCATTTTTAAAGCATGACAAAAAGAAGTAACAAGAAGAAATAAAGAAGAAAAGGAAGACAATTTGGGAGGACAATTTGATGATAGTAATCTCACATTCAAGCATTCATGTTGTTGGAGCTTTTCCTTGTAGGACCAAACTTGAATCAATAGGTGGGCTTCATTCTCAGGGCAGGCACTTAAGTTTGACAAGAAAATAGTCCAATTGATGAGGATTGAAAGGAATCCTCCTTCTTTGAGCTCCACATAACTCAGGTGGGTATTGCCTTATCTGCACACTCATGACATCCTTTTGGTAAATAAAAGGCCTGCAGACAAATTAGTGTGGAATAGTCTTCAAACCCCTTTAGGTAACTCATACCCCAATGAAGCCAATCCTTATGCAACAACCCTAATTGCATAGAATGAGTCTAAAGACTAGAGAGAAACTCCTACTACTACTACCAACATGAAAGGGAAAGGTAATTGACCAATGCCTTATCCAATGGGTAGCAGAGTCAAATACCTCACTATAACAGAGCTATGAAACAAGAGGACAACACATTCAAATATGTTAGTGCATTACACCAAGCATATACCACTAATCAGACCATACTTCAACTATCCATCTGTGTACCCAGATATGCAATTACCTATTCAAAAGATTTTAACCCTCCCCTTAGAAGAGACCTATAAACAAGCAATACATAGCCAGCATCCACTGGAAGACAAGCCTGAGACACCCTTGATACCTCAGCTTATACACACTTGAAAACCAATCTTAAACTTAGTTATCTCTATGAAGACAACTCTATTACAGACACTCACTAGAAATGCAAATAGAAAGACTACAACACCCTTGATGCCATAATTAATAAGTTCAGGACTCAAATGGAGACAACCTAATAGAAGTATGAATATGCTGAAATCTCATACATAAGACATTTGTTACAAAATGTATCATATTCTCTAAACCAGCAATGGAGGAAGAACACTCTATATGTAGAGAAGAAGGATAAATATCTACAAGAAAAGGACCCTTCATAGAACCAGCTCTCAGAAGAAAACTCAAACCCTTGCAAAGTCAAAAGACTAACTATTTATACCACTAGCCACCTTGGGAATCTCAAAGAGATTGCATGAAGCTTAGGGTGACTAGGGTTTCGGTTACAATAGCTAAATCTAAAAACTCACTAGAGGGAAAACCAACACCAATCTGTCAAAAATAAGAAAGATCCATAAGAAAGATAAAATCTTCAAATTTGTACCCAGGATCACAAATTCATCATGAATAATAGTCTGATTAGACCATCAAAACACCTTGAGCCAATAAAAACTATCCTCCCCCACATGGCAAAACATCTGCAAGCAATCACCCAACTCACTGGACAACACTGCAACAATCGATGCCACCAACTAGATCAAGAAACGACCAAAAAACCATAAATTCTAGGTACCTCCTGTCACAGGAAAATCCCTCACAAATTTGAATTTGAATGGTCACTTACAACTCTACAACGGTGACATCCCTATGGTTGTCACGTGATCACATAGCCCGAAAAAGGGCTATGCAAACATGCGACATGCCACTTCCCATTACCTTCTTCATAACCGCCACCGCTACCGCTACCACAAAAGGGTTTGTCACATGTTTGCATAGTAGGAAAATTGGCTCATGCGAACATGCGACAAGCTGCTAACATGCATCTTATTAGTTGCCACATCACCACCTAAAATCTAACAGCACATCGACGATCCACAAATTGAATTGAGACCAACATTAAGTCCCCGCCATAGATCCTCTCCATCTTGCGGGCTTGAAAATCTAACGTCAGTAGGGAGATATCAATGGCCAGTCGCATGATCACATGGATTGGCAAGATTCAATGCAATCACATGACAGCTATTGATCATGGAATCCTCCCACTGCTGAGATACCCTAACCTGGGCCCATGTTCAAATCTGTCATCCTACCAGCTCAGACCAACCAGAGATTGCCGCAACACCACCTACCAACGGGACCACCAAACAACTACAAACAGGCCCTAGCACACGTGGTACCCTTGTCGCATGATTGCATAGCTGGAAAGTGGCCCTTGTGAACATGCAACAAGGCCAAAAGACTGCCACCTCAGCCTCCAAGTCAGTCAGTAGGACCACAACACTCTAACACCAAAGGGACAAGTGTCAACCGGTCGCATGATCCCATGTCAGAAATCTCTGACATGCGATCATGTGACAACCAACCATAGGCCACCACATAACCACCAATGGGACCATTGCCTTCCCACCAACAGGCCCCAGCACAAGAAGTAACTGGTCGCATGGTCACATGTCAGAAATTTCTGACATGCGATCATGTGACAACCAATCATTTTAAAGCCTTTGAAAACCTGGGCCCACCATCAGGTCACAGCTGTGCAAATAGTAAATGCTGACAAAGAGGAAAAAGTATGAGGTCAAAAACATCTAGGGTTTTTATCAAGGAAATAGAAAACATCATAGGTTTTTGACACTGTGGCAAATTTTGAAGCTATTTCCTACAGACCTTAAAACTTCAATAACTCTCTGGATTTTGCGATTTAGGAGATGCGATCTGAACTGGAGCTTGGTGACACATTGGAGAACCTATGGCTAAGAACGCACACCATGAAACATCACAGATCTACTTCACACATTAAAACTTTGATTGCAGGCAGGGCGGGACACTTTACAAAACTTTGCAGGGAAGAGGCCATTTTCAAAGGATTTTTACTATGATTGGAAAATGACCCAACACACGTCTTCAAAGATTCAAGGATCCTTTGTGGACATCTTTCCTCTTGAAGATCTAGCATATTGTTTGCCATTAAGGGAGGAGATCTACATTGAGGTATTCATCATATTCTTAATTTGATGTACACTTACATCCATGGCTACATGAAGTGATTTTGGTAAATCCATAGCATTTGTAGAGATTTCCTACATTGGAAGTTCAAGATCAACATACAAACACAAAAAAATCCTTATTAACAAGGGTTTCTTCAAGGAAGGTGAATATTTACATTTCTCTTGTTTTATTTACACATTTACATTTCAATTTAAGGTTTATTCCTCAATCTAGGGATTAACCAAGGCAATCCCTTATCCACCCCAACTCCAAAAACCTAGTTTTATATGTGCAGGAGCAGGATCTCAAAATTGTAGGTACAAATATGGAAGTTGCAGACAAAGATCTTCTAGAAAAATCTGGGTCAACTTTAGAAAAGTGCCTCAAGAAAATGGTGACTTGTTTGACCTATTCTGGAACAGAACACCGTGACATGGTTGACCTTTTCCTTGTAGCCTGAGATTTTTGCCATTTTCTAGGTTTTCAGCCATGATTGTAGATCTGCAGTTAGAAATTCAGCTAAAGGTGAAGAACAATACTTTTCAGAGAAGAAAATAATATTCCTCTTCATACTTCAAGGTGATTACCTCATTATCTATTTCATATCTTAGTTTAAATCTATTTTCACATCTTAATTAGGCTTATTATTTATGTTTAGCACCTAGATCTCTATTGCTTATCTTGCTAAATCAATTAGTTCAGTTTTACAAGTGCATTTATAAAACCTTAATCAAATCTTACATTCCATGAAAGAGAACTTGCTTGTGTAATTCCTTAGTATAATTTGGGTTTAGCATAAGCATCCCCTCATCTTCTTGGGTTTTTTCTATTCTAACTTAGGTTATATTGAGAGTTACGCCTGGAATCTCCTCTTTCTCTTGTATTTCTAATGTTAGTGTGGAAATGGTTAATTAATGAATACATCTCACATAGTTTATATTACTAAATTCACTGACACCATTTCCCCCCCTAAAAACTTAGTTATCTAGACCATTTTTAGGTGATTACACCGCTAACTCCAAATCATGAGTGGGGTAGTTCAACTCATGGTCCTTAATCTTCCATCACTCATATGAAATCACTCGTCCCTCCTGCATAAGAACTTCCCCCACACCCTCCAATAATGCATCAATACACACCACAAATTTTCCTATAGGATCAGGCACTACCAAGATAGGTGCATTCATCAAGCACTCCTTAAGAGTCTCAAAAGTTGAATCACACTGCTAGCTCCAAACATACTTCTTCCCTTTCCTTTGAAGAGAAGTGATAGCATGTGCCAATTAGGAGAGATATTTCATGAATCGATGGTAGTAGCCCACCAAAACCATGAAACTACAAACCTTAGGAACACTCGTGGGTGCTAGCCAATCCATGATAGCTCAGATCTTAGAAGGATCCATCACAATACCATCTCTTGAGATGATGTGCCCTAAATATTTCACCTCAGTCTGGAAGAATTCATACTTTCCCAAGTTTCCATACAACTGATGGTCATGAAGGCACTGCAACACTAGGTGCAAGTGGACCTCATGTTCCTTGACGTTCTTAGAATAAATCAATATGTCATCAAGAAAAATAAGGAAAAAACAATCAAGGTAAATGCGAAACACTCCGTTCATCAAACTCATGAACACTGATGGCACATTGGTCAACCCAAAATATACAACCATAACCTCATAATGCCCATATCATGTATGAAAAGCTATCTAATGAATATCAACCTCTTGAATGTGAAGTTTATGGTATCCTAACTTCAGATATATCTTTGAGAACACTCTCACTCCCTTCATCTGATCAAACAAATCATCAATCCTTGACAAGGGATATCAGTTCTTCACCATCACCTTATTGAACTGCCATTAGTGAATGCACAAGTGTAGAGTTCTATCCTTATCCTTAAAAAAGATGACTGGTACACCCCATGGAGATACACTAGGATGAATATGGCACTTGGCCAACAACTCCTCTAACTGCAATCAAAGCTCACTCAACTCTTGATTAGTCATATGATAAGGTTCCCAAGAAATAGGCTCTGGTCTAGGAATGAGATCAATGTAGAAATCAATGTCATACTACAAAAAAATACCTACTATCTCATATGGAAACACAACAAAAAACTCACAAAGGAGTGGATGATCATCTAGTATTACCTCTCGACTCTCAACCCCATCTAGGTCACTAACAAAGATCACAAACATCTGACATCCATAGCTCACACTTCGCTTCAACTACTTGGTTGAGATCATCTGAATTGAAACTAACCTTTATATCCCTACAAGCTCAACTCTCCCACCTATATCATCAACATACTATATCGACTTACATTGGTAATCAATAGTCACCTAGTGAGAAGCCAACCTATCCATACCCAAAACAATGCCATATGATCCTAACAGTAGGTTGCAAGGATAAAAAATGGTGGTGAAGGTGCCCAAATCCAATACACAACCTTAAAGAAAGGAATTCATGGTCACTTTGGATACCATGGCCAAGTCAACCTACCACCTATCAAATTTTTTTTCTACCACTAGCCCACATCATTGAACAAGAGAGGATGAAATAAAAGAATATGAAGCATCAGAATCAAATAAAATAGTAGTAGAAATACTATAGAACACACCTATAGCCTTGACTATGGTGCACTGGTTCTTAGCCTAACAATTATCAACCACTAAAAATACTCTATGGGACCTACCTATATCCTCAATGATAGGCTCTGACATGGATGCACTCTTTCTTAGCCCTGCTGATAAATTTTGAGGACACATCATTGTCTTATGTCCCTATTGGCTACAAGAAAAACATGGTCCTCTGAAATATCCACGTCCACCCTGGGGCACACTGGACTGCTAAAAAATCCCCCTAATAGGGCTCAACCAAATACTTTGAGCTAGCTAACTAGACTATGTCTATTTACCTCACTTCCAATCATGCCCCTTCTTGATGTAGGAGCATCTTAGGCCTTGAGAAATCTTGCATTGCCAAAATTTTTTTTTGTTGCTGTACCTATCTGATGTTTTTTTAGTAGCCATTTCTACTATTGGTTTCTTTCTTGGTGAAGTTAATGTAGTACTTTGGACCTATTCTTGAGCACTATCCTAAGATCACACATCCTAATTCATTCAGATCTAGGAGTTATCTTCATTTTCCTCAGGTATCAATTTTTCACTGATTTCACTCATGAAACATGTGGTATTTTGCCTTGTGTAGTTGCGTGTGGGGAAATTGGAGCTGGCATGGTTGGGGATCTATTCTTGGATCACATGTGGACCAAAATCTATCTTTTCATCATGTTTCTTTATTTATGTCTTTAGTTTTGGTATCTCTCCTTAGGCTGGACCTATAATGTAATTAATACTTGATTGGCTGACTAGTGTTTTAGTTGGTTATATATTGAGAGCCTTTGTTGATGTAGGTTAGTGATGTGGTAAGGGATATGATAGAAGAGTAGTAGATAAGAGTAGAGTAGAAGCATAATTGGATCCTGTGAGATCTTGAAGATAAAATGTTTATTTGATATTGTAATAGAAGAGCTAGTGGTTTTCATGCTTGGAGACAAGGAGATTTCTTGGAGGCTTGCGAGATCAAGTTTAGATCTTCCTTAGTGTTTCCATGAGTTGTTGATGTGTTTCAGAGCTTGACTAGATAGGAAATTGCATAAATACTTTTGTAATTCCTTGTATAAGGTAGAAACCCAGAAGGCCTCACAGCCGGGCATGTTGAATGAAATTATGTTTTGAAGCATTATATTGTTGTATTCCACTGTACTTATTGTTATTGTAAGTGTTGGTGTAGGTTTGGGCTATCCATTAGTGGATCCTCCATCTCTTCCCTACATCAAGTGGCATTAGAGCTTGAAGATTCTGAGTGTGTGGATAGATCACCAAAGGTAAGGCAATTTGCACCAGGACCTTGGATTGAAGATGCATCCAAGGAGAGCTCGTGAGATCTTAGAGGAAGAACCTCCTAGGGAATTCAATCTTGATGATTTTAGGGCCTTGTAGAAACAAGTGCAAGATATACAAGAGGAATTGAGAAAGAAGACTACATTGAAAGAAGATAGTGAAGATGAGTCTAAGGAAGAAGATCATTTTGAAGAAGCTATAGAAGAAGCTAGAGATCCAAAGGAGAATAAAATCTTGAAGGCTATGTCTAAGATTGGGAAAATACCTAAGATTGAAGTTTCTACATTTTCTAGAAGCCTTAGGCTAGAAGAGTTGATTGATTGGATTAATGAGATAGATGAGTACTTTGAGTATGAAGAAATAGAATATCCTAATAGAGTTCGATTTGCAAAGACTAAGCTGAAGGGTCATGCAAATATTTGGTGGAGAGAAGTTCAATTGGAAAGAAGTAGAAGAGGAAAAGAAAAGATCACTAGATGGAACCAAATGGTTGTCAAGTTGAAAAATAAATTCATCCTGGTGGATTATGAGTTAGATATGTTTAAGAAGATGCAAGCCTTGAGGTAGAATAAAAAATTAGTACAGGAGTATACTGAGGAGTTTTACAGAATCCTGATTAGGACTAGTCATTTTGAAGCTGATAAAGAGAAGGTTGCTAGGTAGGTCTATGACTTAAGACCTAGTATTCAAGAAGAGTTACTTACTATTAAGATGAAAACCATAGTTGATGCTTATCAGATGGCATTGAAGATTGAGTAGAAGTTGAACAAGAGGTTTGAAGGAAGACAAAATAATAGGAACCAAGGTGGTAAGACTAATGAAACAATTGTTGGAGGTAATGTGGTAAAGAATCCTAAGAAGACTGATGAAGGATCTGGTAGTGGTCAAGTCACTAAGAATTACAATAATGGATATAGAGGGAGATGGAGAAATGAGTTCATTGATACTTGTTTTCAGTGTGGTGAATAGGGTCATAGAAGTTTTCAATGTCCTAGAAAAGGAGTTGTACTAATTGCCAAAGAAGACATAGAGAATGTTGTAGAAAAAGGTGAATTTCTTATCACTAGGAGGTTGGCTACATGTGCTAAAGAACTGGTGCAAAGATGAAATTTGTTCAAAACTAGATGTAAGTGCAAGAATAAGGTATGTAATGTTATAGTTGATGGTGGCAGTTCTAAAAACTTTGTTTTAGAAGAGATGGTTAGTAAGTTGAATTTGGAAAGGAAGAAACACCCTAACCCTTATCAGATTAGTTGGATACAAGATGTGTCTAAGGTTAGGATTGAAGAGGAATGCTTGGTTAATTTTTAGATTAGATCTTATCATGATGAAATATTATGTGATATATTGCCTATGGATGCTTGTCATCTATTTCTCGAGAGACCTTGGCAGTTTGATAGGAAAATTTTGTTTGATGGTCATGCAAATACATATGTGGTAATGCATGGTGGATCCAAGCATAAGTTATTACCCTTGTAGGAAGTTGGGGCTAGTGGATGTGGAGTTATCAAGTGTTGTCCTTGTGAAAGTGACAAACATCAGGAGCAGAGAGTTGATGAACCTATTCCTATGGATGAAAGGGAGTTGAGTTTGAAAGGAAAAGAGGATGGCCTAGTTGAGGAATTTATAGAGATTAAGAGGCAGATGAACTTTCTGACAAATATAGTGTAGCAAATGATGACACTAGTGATAGAGAGAGATGCAGATGGTGCTGAGCTGATTAGTAAGTCTAGAGAAGATATGATTTACTGAAGTACTAGTGTAATCAACAATGGAAAATATGGTCAGAGTCAGTTTCTATCAGTTGCAGAAAGGAAAGATGAGAAAAGTGCAAGACAAGATAATTTGCTGATTGTAACAATGGATAAAGTAAAGGCAACATGGAATGAAGGAGCAGAGGACATATGGATTAAAAAAAAATTTGGCATACCTGGTTTGATTCCTTTTAGAAGTTCATGAGAACATTCTTTTATTTACTTGGGGTGTTTGATGCAGGAGCATCTCGGGCCTTGAGCAATCTTGCATTGCCAAAAACATTTTCTATTGCTATACCTGTCTGATGTTTTTTTAGTAGCCATTTCTACTCTTGGTTTCTTTCCTTGTGAAGTTAATGTAGTACTATGGACCTAGTCTTGAGCACTATCCTAAGATCGCACATCCTAATTCATTCAGATCTAGGAGTTATCTTTATTTTCTTGAGGTATCATTTTTTCGCTAGTTTCTCTCATGAAACATGTGGTATTTCACCTTGTGCGGTTATGTGCGGGGAAATTGGAGCTTGCATGGTTGGGGAAAAATTCTTGGATCATGTATGGACCAAAATCTATCTTCACATCATGTTTCTTTATTTCTATCTTTAGTTTTGGTATATCTCCTTAGGCTGGACCTATAATGTAATTAATACCTAACTGGTCGACTTGTGGCTTAGCTGGTTATATATTGAGAGCCTTGGTTGATGTAGGGTAGTGATGTGGTATGGGATATGATATAAGAGTAGTAGATAAGAGTAGATTAGAATCATAATTGGATCTTGCAAGATCTTGAATATCAGATGTTTATCTGATATTGTAATAGCAGAGCTAGTGATTTGCATGCTTAGAGACAAGGAGATTGCTTAGAGGCTTGCGAGATCAAGTTTAGATCTACCTTAGTGTTTCCATTAGTTGCTGATGTGTTTTAGAGCTGGACTAGCTAGGAGATTGTAGAAATACTTTTTCAATTCCTTGTATAAGGCCAAAACCTAGAAGGCCTCACAGTCAGGCATGTTAAATGAAATTCTATTTTAAAGCATTATATTGTTCTATTTCACTATGCTTGTTGTTATTTTAAGGGTCGATGTAGGTTTGGGCTATCCATTAGTGGATCCTCCATCTTTGTCATGCATCACTTCCCTCCTTGGGTAGCCAAACCATGACCACTTTGTTGACTCTAAGAATGGTGTGACCTACTAAAATGAGGGCGACCTCCCCTTGAATATGTTTATTGAGTATAGGATGGCCTAGAGGACTATGTATAAGTAGATGGTGTAGCTAGTCCTATAGGTTGTACATTATAGCTATGTGTACCTTCCCTACTCATTAATCTATTCACCATATTTTTCTTGGAAATCCTCACCTTCTCAATGGCAAGTGAAAGTGTCCTTGAATGATGCATACCTACATATCTAATAATAGATCCATTAAGGAAATAAACAAAGTGATGAGTTAAGAGGACCTCATCATGGTTATAGCTAGAATACTACCTCAGCTTGATGAACCTCTACTCATACTAGTCCATTGACATGGTACCCTATCTGATCTCATTAAACTCATTTGCACAAGACTCTCTATACTGAGAAGATAGAAACTTTTCTCTGAACCTCTCCTTAAATATCTCCTAGATGAGATCTACAAGATTGATCTGGAGATTCTGGAAGCATGGTCTCTCAAGTGCATGACCTCACAATGAGCTCTAAGGTTTCTCGCATAGGGATGCATAAAAAAGTAATGTCCAAGGTCTAACCACCACATCTTGGCCTTACTTCTACCTCCCTTACCATCAAAGAATGGTGGTTGAGACCACATGAGGTCTCTCATCATATCCAAATGGATGGTGTCCTTGTCATCCATAACCCTCTCTCTCTCTCTCTCTCTCTCTCTCTCTCTCTCTCTCTCTCTCTCTCTCTCTCTCTCTCTCTCTCCTACCTGATCAGACATCCAAGAATCTCCCCACTATGAGCTTTCATGCTATGATCCCCCATGTTGTGAACTATCAAGTCTGGGTCCCAACCAAGCTATGAGCTCTTGAATCAAAGGAAATAATACCTATACACCACCTTGGTTCTCTCTCCACCTTTCCTTCCCCCTATGATGCTCCCCATGATTCTCCTCCTCTTGATGTTCCTCATGGTGTTCTTCCTAACGATCATTCTAATAGGTATTTTCTTGGCCACAATCTCATCCATGTCTACGTATAAGAGGTATCCTTCATAGGTTAACAAGGCACAAGACATAAACTCATGATAATATAATACTTCATATGACAACATAAAACATTTAAAGAAAACTATCAATATATATAATTCACCACTCAAACAACACAATGGGAGCATAACAAAGAGATCCTAGCATTTGAATATGGGCTCTAATACTAGATGTAATGCCTGACCTAGGAATCCTTGGGAACAAGGATCAGTCAAGACTAACATTTTTTTTGACGAACAGATATAACCATAACATATAACATAATGCAAGCGGAAGACATAATACAACACCAAATAATCCCAAGCCTTAACTATGTTCATGATTAGCATATAAGGTTCATCCATATTACTATGTTAACATACATTAATGTTATTTTTAAACCCAAAAGGCAATTCCTACATGATTAATCATACAACTTTAGTTACCAAATTAAATTGCATAGACTAACATGAATTTGCATCTAGCTACCCTAAAAGGCGATCAATATCCAATTTTTTCTAAATTGGAAAGATGTATATCCCAAAAATGGGAATCCAAAATGTCAACTTGAGATCTTCGGTCAAGGGCAGAAGTGCCCACTATTTTGGAAATGATAATCTCAATAAGATTATCATATGATGAAAATATAGAAGGAATATGATGAAACTCTATAAGGAATACTAAAAGACTCTATAAGGAATACGATAAACTACATTTTAGGAGTTTGGTCATACACAATTTTACCCTGTAACAAATGGCCTCTATTTTGGAAGTCATAACATTCACATCCAAAGTCCAATTGAATCCGTTCAAAAAGTGCCTGAAACATATTGAAAATATATACGACATGATGAAATTAAACACATACTAATACATCCAAATTTTTGACACCACACTGGTGCAGGAGCACCTCTATGAGGGCCCTCACCTTCTTATTTTGATGTGTTTATGCTTGCATTTTGAATAAGAGTCATTATGGTGTTTGACTCAATTTTGGTTGTGTCTAGGCTTTGTGTTAAGTCCTAGAGGTTTGCTAGTCTTTATAGTTTACTATGCCCATTAACTCAAGCAAAGTGTCAACTTGAGGTTTTTGGGTTCTTCTTGAGTAGTGGTATAGGAGTTAGTGGTTAGTATTTATTTGATGCACATGAGTGCTTTGGAAGGCCTAACAATGGTCTATTAATATGTGAGAACAAAATTGTTCAAGCAACTAAAAGTTGCTAAAAAGTTGCAAGCAACTTCTAAAAGTTGCTAAGCAACTTTTTACTTTGTAATGAAACTAAGCTAAGAGGCTTAATATGCCCTAAACACCTAACACACACTCCTAGGTAGGTCTATTTAATACTTTGGTAACCCTAATGTATGGGTTGGTTGTTAGATTGAGAAAGCTATAGTACGGAGGAAGAGTCTGGTGAAGTTTTATGTGTAACAGTCCCTGTTATGACTAAGCTTTTGTGAATACAGTGGAGTTTTGTTGAATCTTGGAAGGATTTAATGTTTATGTGTATTTAGGCTTTCTTATGTGTGAAATAGACTAGGTTCTTTTACATTTTACTAGCATTTTTTGTACATATCTCTGTTTTGCCAGTGCTCTACCAGTTTGGAGGGCTTATTGTAAATGGGCCTATAACTTTCTTGTCCACCATGGGATTGCCATGGATTCATGGATACTGAAGGTATAGACCCTATTTTATTTGTACCCAAATGCAGGGCCCTTGAAAAGCAAGGTAAACAACTATTTGACAAGCCCTAGGCGAGCTAATGCATAGCCCGACTAGGTTGCAACATCACTAAAAGAACTCCAGCAGTCAGAGGAAAGAGTTCCAGGCCTATCCCTTTGGAGGGATGCTAGATGGATGAGGGAAGGTTAGTTTGTGTGAAGGAGGAGGCTTGAAGAGTTGTAGAAGGGTCCTATTGAAGACCTAGACAGTGAAGGGGTCATTAAACCCTTGAAACCCTCAAACTTGACATAAACCTTGTATGGACAAATAGGCACCTAAGACCTCAAGAATCTTTGAGAATGAGGAAATTGTAGAAGAATTCCTTAAGGCTAGGAATTTCAATTGTGTACGGGGAAAGAGTAACAGGCCCTACAAATCTGGAAGGAGGCCTAATTGGCACTTCCTAGTAGCCCTAATTTCCAAAGCAAGTCCTAAATTGGGTGGTGACCCAACTAAACCAGTGATATGATCAGGTGCCTAAAGCCTTGTAAACTACTTGAAACCTATAAAAGTCACTGTTGGAGTGTTGAATAGAAGCCTAAGCCAAAAAGAATTATTTAGCCTAGTAAGGGATAGTAACTAGAATGCAAAGCATAGTATGTGGATGAATGAGATTGTTGAACTTGGTGGGCAGGTTAGGTAGGTCAGGGGAAGTCCTTAAAAAGATTAGGAACCCTATAGATCATCATAGGTGTTTGAAGAACACTGAGATCCTAGCTGAGGATCAAGAGCATAAACAAGCTAGTCTATCCTAGCCTCCCCATCAGATTGGTATCAGAGCCTCTTAAGGCTTGGGAAGTGAAGGTGGATGTTTCAACCACCAGAAGAGTCAAGTGGATCATCTAAAAAATAGAAGATGGTGACCAATGTAGAGCTAGGCAAGAAAGTAGAAGATCAGGAGGAAGCTAACAGACTCCTGCAGGAAAGATTGTTACAGATGGAGCAACTCTTGGATGATGTCCAAGAAAAAGTAGATAAGGTGAATGTGAAGATGGAGGAGCAGGATGCTAAGGGAAAAGAGAAGACTCTTGATGATGATGTACCTACACCTAATCCTCCAACACAAGATGAGTAGTTTCTCAAAGCTCTAAAAGCTATCATAGGCAAGGCACTTGAAGGTGTCCCATTAATGACTGGCAAAATGGATACTGAGCTTGTGATGTAGTGGATTGAAGGCATGGAGAATCACTTTGAATGTGAAGAGATCTCAAAGGCACAAAAGGTCGAAGTGGCCAAATCTAGGTTGAGAGGACAAGCTTTAACCTGGTGGAACTACCTGCAAGGTGAAAGAGAGAAAGAGGGAAAGAATCCAATCTCTAATTGGAAAGCTATGGTCAATAAAGTCAGGGAAGCATACCTACCAGCTGATTATGAAATATAGAAGCATAAGAAAAGGTTGAAACTTAGATAGAAGGAGATGGATGTAGCTACTTATACTGAAGAGTTCCACAAGTTGAGTTTGAGATCCAGGATCCAAGAAGATGAGAGCATTAAAGTAGCAAGGTACCTTAGTGGCTTGAAATGGAGCATAGAAGAAGAGATGAGTTTGTTCACTCCTACCACCTTACTTGGTTGTCAACATATGGCACAAAATCTTAAAGACAAATAGAGAAGAAAGAAAGAACCTAATTCCAAGAACAAAGGAAGAGGTAGAGACTCTAGAGGGGGTCAAAGAGGAGGTTCTAGTAGAGGTGGTGAATCAAGAAACCAAGGTGAGAGAAGACTCTTGGAACAAAGTTTAGAAATCAGTACAAGAGGATCTTATGGAAGAGGAAGAGGTTCTCAAGGAAATAGAGGAAGAGGGGCAGGAAGAAGCAGCCCCTACTTTGCCACCATGAAGTGCTATCAGTGTGGACAACTTGGTCACCCTACTTATAGGTGTCCTAATAAACCAGCAACCTCACATAATGAGAAGAGGGTAGCCTATACCCAAGAGGATAGCAGCAGCTCATGCACTAATGAGGTCAGAAAATTAGAATCAGAAATGGGTGAGAACCTAATGTTCAGAAGGGTACTTATCAGGCAGCCTAATCAAGGTGAACCCAAGCAAAGAAGGGCTCTTTTTAGAGTCAGGTGCAAGATACAAGGCAAAGTTTGCAAGGTGATTGTGGATTCAGGATCTACAGATAACATCATAGCAGAGGAAGCAACAAAGAAGTTGAAACTCACAAAGATTCCACATGCTAACCCCTACAAGGTAACTTGGTTGAACCAGGAATAGAGCGTGCTAGTTAATGAGCAGACATGGGTAGAGTTTTCAATTGGAGGCTATAAAGATAGAGTTCTTTGTGATGTCTTTCCCATGGATGCATGTCATCTTTTGTTGGGAAGACCCTGACAATTTGACAGGAAAGTGATTTATGATGGAGAAGAGAACTCCATTTCTTTCAAGAAAGATGGAAGAACATTCAAAATTCAGTCCATAACTGAGAATGAAGAGGGTAGTTCTAGAACTCCTAGTGTGTTACTAAGTAGTGGTAAGGAGTTTCTACATGTACTTTAGGATGAGGAGACCATAGGATGTGCTATAATGGTGAAACCAAAGGAGGAAGATAAGAAGTTGAAGGCAGATTTACCATTAGAAGTGCAAAAAATGCTGAAGGAATACAAAGACATAGTGAGTGATGGAACCCTTGCCACTTTACCTCCAAGAAGAGCTATAAGTCATCAAATTGACTTTGTACCTGGTGCATCCTTGCCTAATAAAGCAGCATATAAGCTTACCCCATATCAGAACAAGGAAGTGGCAAGGCAAGTGCAAGAATTATTGGATCAAGGGCTGATCAAGAAGAGAATTAGTCCATGTGTAGTACTAGTTGTCTTAGCATCTAAGAAAGGTGGAAAATGGAGACTTTGCCTAGATTCAAGGGCTATTAATAGGATCACTATCAGGTACAGTTTCCCAATTCCAAGGATTGAAGATCTGATGGATTGCTTGGGAGGTGCTATGTATTTTACAAAGCTGAATTTGAAGAGTGGTTATCACCAAATTAGAATTAAGGAGGGTGATGAGTGGAAGACCACTTTTAAAACCACTAATGGTTTATATGAGTGGCTTGTGATGCCATTTGGGCTTACCAATGCCCCTAGCACCTTCATGAGATTGATGAATGAGGTCTTGAAGGACTTCACAGGAAGATTTGTGGTGGTATATCTTGATGATATACTCATCTATAGCAAGACAAAAATAGAACACCTAGAACACTTAAGGTTGGTTATGAAGAAGCTACATGAAGAGCAGCTAGCCATCAATCTAGAAAAGTGTGAGTTCATGCAGCAAGAGCTGATTTATTTGGCCTTTGTAGTGTCCAAGGGTACTCTAAAAATGGACCCAAGCAAGGTAGAGGCAATCTTGAGTTGGCCTACCCCAAAAACAGGGACTGAAGTTAGAAGTTTTCATGGTTTGGCACAATTTTATAGGAAGTTTGTGAGGAACTTCAGTGGGATATGTGCACCAATATTAGACACCATCAAAGAAGGCCTGAAAACAAAGTTCAAGTGGACTGAGGTAGTTGAGAAAGCATTTCAAACCTTGAAACAAGAGGTAGCCACAAAACCTATTTTACTCTTGCCAACTTTTGATAAGTTGTTCACCATTGAATGTGATGCAAGTGGTGAAGTAGTAGGTGGTGTATTGAGTTAGGAAGGAATGCCTGTGGCATTCTTTAGTGAGAAACTCAATGAAGCAAAGAAGAAGTATTCAGCTTATGACTTAGAGTTGTATGCATTAGTACAATCTCTCAAGAAGTGGAGGCATTACCTTTTGCCAAAAGAATTTGTTGTCTCTACTAATAATCAGGCTTTAAGCTATATAAACACTTAGGAGAAGCTTAGTAATAGGCACTTGAAGTGGATGGAGTATCTCCACTCCTTTACCTTCACAATCAAACATTAGAAAGGGTAGCTCAACAAGGTAGAAGATGCCTTGAGTAGGAAGTTATTGACTGTCCAAGAGGTATAGCTGTAGAGCATTGGAATAGTAGGTTTTAAAGAGTTATATGAGGAGGATGAAGACTTCTCACAAGCCTACAAGGTATTCTTGGAGTTTGAGAACCATTTTCATGGTGAATTTGTAGATTAAACCCTTCAGAATGGACTCTTATTTAAAGGTAATTAGCTTTGTGTACCTAGAGGATCCATGAGGGAAAATCTGATCCAAGAGAAGCATAATGGCAGCCTAAGTGGTCATTTTGACATAAACAAGACTTTGGAGTTAGTACAGAGCTACTACTTTTGGCCTAAGTTAATAAGGGATGTCAGAAGGTATGTTGAGCAATGTGGAGTATGCTAGAGAGCTAAAGGAGGCTCAAGCAATGCATGACTCTATCAACCTCTACTAGTTCCAAATAGGCCTTGGGAGTGTGTAAGTATGGACTTTTTGGTTGGAATCCCTAAAACCAAGTCAGGTATGGATAGCATCTATGTTGTTGTTGATAGGTTCTCTAAGATGAGTCATTTCATTCCATGTAGAACTACTCATGATGCAAGTTATGTAGCACATCTCTTCTTTAAAGAGATAGTTAGAATCCATGGACTTCCTTTGAGCATTGTGTTAGATAGGGATAGCAAGTTCATGGACCATTTTTGGCAAACCTTATGGAAAAGGCTAGGAACTAATCTCTCTTTAAGTTCAGTATACCATCCTCAGATTGATGGTCAAACTAAGGTCATCAATAGGGTGCTTGGTAACTTACTAAGGTGTTTGACAAAGGAGTATGGGCAGACTTGGGATCTTGTTATTTCTCAGGCTGAATATGCATATAATGATAGTGTGAATAGGACCACAAGAAGAAGTCCTTTTGATATAGTGTATGGAAGACACCCCAGAGGAGTGTGTGAGTTGAGAGATTTAGGTGCCATGGAGTTGAAGAGTGGACAAGCTAAAGATTTCACTCAAACAATCAAGGAGGTTCAAGAGAAAGTGAAGAAAACCATTATGGAGTCTACTCAATGACTCAAGGCTAAAGTGGATGAGAAGAGGAAAGAAGTACAATTTCAGATTGGAGACTATGTCATGGTCCATCTTAGCAAAGAAAGAATGTAGAAGGGCATGCCTACTAAGCTATAGATGAGGAGAGTAGGTCCATGCAAGATTTTAGCCAAATATGGAGAGAATGCCTACAAGGTGGACTGACCTTTAGATTTAGCCATCTCACTGGTGTTCAATGTTGCAAACTTGATCAAATTCAAGGGTGATATCAGTCAGCAAGGTACAGCTCCACCAAAGGTACTACAAGATGTGGATACCAATACCATGCCTAAGAAGGAACCAGCCCAAGCAGAGAAGATCCTTGAATCCAAGGTAAAGAAAACAACTAGAAATCAAGTCTACATGGAGCATTTGATCAAGTGGAAGGGAAAGCCTGAATCTGAAGCCACCTGGGTTGAAGAATGATAGTTCAAGAAGATTGGGATTGATCTAGCTCTTCTAGACCCCAAGGTGCCTTAGCTTGTGTTGAGGGGGAGTATGGTGCAGGAGCACCTCTATGAGGGCCCTCACCTTATTATTTTTATGTGTTTATGCTTGCATTTGGAATAAGAGCCATTATGGTGTTTGACTCAATTTTGGTTGTGTCTAGGCTTTGTGTTAAGTCCTAGAGGTTTGCTAGTCTTTATAGTTTACTATGCCCATTAACTCAAGCAAAGTGTCAACTTGAGGTTTTTGTGTTCTTCTTGAGTAGTGGTATAGGAGTTCATGGTTAGTATTTATTTGATGCACATGATTTCTTTGGAAGGCCTAACAATGGTCTATTAATATGTAAGAGCAAAATTGTTGAAGCAACTAAAAGTTGCTAGAAAGTTGCAAGCAACTTCTAAAAGTTGCTAATAAACTTTTTAATTTGTAATGAACCTAAGCTAAGAGGCTTAATATGCCCTAAACACCTAACACACACTCCTAGGAAAGTCTATTTAATACTTTGGTAACCCTAATGTAGGGGTTGGTTGTCAGACTGAGAAAGCTACAATACGGAGGAAGAGTCTGGTGAAGTTTTATGTGTAACAGTCCTTGTTATGACTGAGCTTTTGTGAATACAGTGGATTTTTGTTGAATATTGGAAGGATTTAATGTTTATGTGTATTTAGGCTTTCTTATGTGTGAAATAGACTAGGTTCTTTTACATTTTATTAGCATTTTTTGTACATATCTTTGTTTTGCCAATGCTCTACCAGTTTGGAGGGCTTATTGTAAATGGGCCTGTAACTTTATTGTCCATCATGGGATTGCCATGGATTCATGTATACTAAAGGTATAGACCCTATTGTATTTTTACCCAAATGCAGGTTCCCTTAAAAGCAAGGTAAACACCTATTTGACAAAGCCCTAGGCGAGCTAATGCATAGCCCGGCTAGGTTGCGGCAGCACTAAAAGAACTCCAACAGTCAGAGGAAAGAGTTCCAAGCCTAGCCCTTTGGAGTGATTATAGATGGATGAGGGAAGGTTAGTTTGTGTGAAGGAGGAGGCTTGAAGAGTTGCAGAAGGGTCCTGTTGAAGACCTAGACAGTGAAGGGGTCATTAAACCCTTGAAACCCTTAAACTTGACATAACCTTGTACGGACAAATAAGCACCTAAGACCTCAAGAATATTTGAGAATGAGGAAATTGTAGAAGAATTCCTTAAGGCCAGGGATTTCAATTGTTTACGGGGAAAGAGTAACATGCCCTACAAATCCGGAAGGAGGCCTAATTGGCACTTCCTAGTAGCCCTACTTTCCAAAGCAAGTCCTAAATTGGGTGGTGACCCAACTAAACCAGTGATATGATTAGGTGCCTAAATCCTTGTAAACTACTTGGAACCTATAAAAGTCACTTTTAGAGTGAGGAATAGAAGCCTAAGCCAAAAAGCCCTTATTTAGCCTAGTAAGGGATAGTAACTAGAATTCAAAGCATAGTATGTGGATGAATGAGATTGTTGAACTTGGTGGGCAGGTTAGGCAGGTTAGGGGGAGTCCTTAAAAAATTAGGAACCCTATAGATCATCATAGGTGTTTGAAGAACATTGAGATCCTAGTTGAGGATCAAGAGCATAGAAAAACTAGTCTATCCTAGCCTCCCCATCACATAGAAAGGAATCAAACATAGCCTCAAATGGGAAGTCATGGTTTTCAAAACATGCAAGGGGTAAGATGCTTTGAACAAAAAAATAGAAGGCATGCCAATAGCAATGCATGACATGAAATTAAAGCTAAATCCACTCGAAGGAGTATAAAAAACACACATATCATAGACATAGACACTCAAATGCATAAAAAACATAAAATGAATCTAAATCAACATCTAGATCATATAACATATCAGTTACATATTCCAATCATCATAAGAAGAACAAAAATATAAAGAGCATAAACATACATCATCACATGTAAAAATGATCAAAGGTAAATATAACTACATATAAAATAAAATAAGAGAAATGATATTTCAAGCTCTAAGTGCTAAAGTTGGACGAAGTCCATCTTTGTACAATAGTCCCCAACAGTGATATTGGTTAGCAATATCTCCCAACCACATGGAATCTGCAGGCCTACCCCATCATTCTCATGGAGACAATGAACTAGCCATAGTCATATAGGACACACACATGTAAGAGGATACACACATGCCAACCAATGCATGACTCAAGGTACACATATGATCATGAATGCAATGCAGTACTTTGGGCCACTACTCAAAACACTCTATAGGATAACTATGTAGGGACTCTAGTGGAGTGTAGTAGCTTGGATCATACTATCGCAAGATTTATGTAGGTATGGTAACTCAAATCCCTTAGGAGGCCTCATACCATATCCTTGCACTAGCTCATGAAGGAGACTGGCTATCGTATAGACACCACACCCTTACACTAGCTCCCTCAAGACTCTTGACTATCATACAAGTGTTCTCTTATCTTAGATTAATTTTTATTACCCATGTTTTTATTTGGTTATCAATTTATTAAAACCTCTTCATGTTACCTAGTTGGCCACTTTCGAGCTAGGTACCCGAAAGAAGCCACTCCACACATCTACTCGTACATACCCTTTCTCACCATATGATGAGTGCCATAAGGCAATACAAGTTCCCTACCCAACCCTCAAATGAAAAAACACTCAACTAGCCTAAATCCAAGAGTTTAGGTCTTGTAAGATTCCACCATAGGCATGCTCATGTGCACATGGGTTGGCACAACCAACTCGATGTAAAATAATGATATACAATATGCAAGGGGCTAGATTTGAGAAATGCAATAAAAGAAACAAGTATGAAAATACACTCAACCTACCACTTTGTTGAGAGTATAGATTGACCTACAATTCCTAAATACTTAAAGTAAAAACATGATATTAATGGAAACATGGAGGACAATCCATTTCCATCATCCAGAATCACACCATAGAATCTCAACTCAAATATGGGTGGCATGTAAAATGAGACACAAGGAAAATTCCCAAAAATGAAACATCTCAAAATTTGATGAAATAAAAAAGACACTTCTAAAATATACTAAACTCCCTAAAATCAAATAAAATTCAAGTTTTGAGCACACACACAAAATTAGGCAGTATAATTAGGTAAAAAAATTACATTTTAAACCATAAATTCATATAAATATTCATACCTATCCAATTGAGTTATGTATTTGCATAAAAATGGAGGGAAATACTATTTCTCAACCTCCAACCATTTATCAATCAAAAGAATACATTAATCAAAGTAAAACACTTAAAATGCAAGATCTGTACCTCAATCTAAAAGATAGAAACTGGGAAGAAGAGATGAAATTGAAGAAGGCTTCAAATGGCTTGAAAATATTAGGGAAGAGGGGGATCCATGCTAAGAATCCAACAATCCTATCCTTGTGATGTTTCGACGATCCAATCTCCCACAGTGAGCAATCTACTAAGTTCTCCAAAGAGGGTTTTGGAGAAAAACTCAAATTCTCAAAAATATAAAATGAGATGTGAGTGTAAAAACTCACTTTTTACCTAATATAAGAACTTTTATTAAAGTGACTTATTGATGAAGGGTGCTCCCCTTAATACCACAAACACATAACAGAAATAGAGAAACAATAACAATAATATGCAAGAACAGAAAATTGGCTTCTTATTATCTCCACAAATGTGGAATTACAAACTTTGAGAATTACAATATGCAAAGCCACATGGGAATGCCCTTACAATATTCTGTAGGACAAAGCCTTGAATCAATACCTAGATCTACCACCCAGAACTACCCTAGACAACACTGCGGGCCTTCTTTATATAGGCATTTTCCACTGCCTGAGAAAGTTCCAGAAATTTAGCCCTAAGGGCCGACCAAACTTAGAATTATCTTATTTTTCAATTTATTGCATCAAAGTCGGCTCAAAATAACTTTTGAAACCTGAACAAAAATTTTGAAGGAAAATTATTTTTCACCATTTCAGGTGACCCAACTTCTGGAGACCATAAGTCATCACCAGTTGACCTAATTGACTATTATAACCCCATTTCAAAAATGCCATGAAGCACTCTACAGGCTTGACCCGTGCAAGCACTTGTCACCCAAATTTTTGACCTCATCCGGGGCCTCTAAAGCCTTCAAAACTGAGTTCAAAGTTTTTGTACCCTACTACCAATACCGAAAATCTTCAATATCTTCAAAACTACACCTGATCTAGCCATGAAACTTTGCTGGCAGGCTGATATGACTGAGATGAACCTCCATATGTAAAATCAAACATTTCAAGATCGTAAGACCAACTTACTAAAAATAGAAAGTTTCCATAAATAGCAACTCTACACAAGATAGCCCTTATTGAATACAAAAATAGAAATATTTTTGGGTGATGCAAGATTGCTCTTACACCCAAGATGCTCCTGCATCAGACACCCGGGGTAATTTGAGAAGTGACCCTGTCATGACTCAGGTGTGCAGAGGAAAACCAAGATGGTTAACCTCCTCCTTTGTTAGCCATGATGAATCTTCAATAGGTCATCCTTTCCATTTGACCAAATACTCTTCATATGTCCTATTCCTTGTGCTTCTGCCAACACGACTATCCAGTATGTCTTCAATCTCCTTGATATCTGAACTAGTTGCTAGAATACTCCACTGTGCTGCTGCAACCTCATCTTCAACACCTCCTTCATGATACTCTGTCAAATCTGAAATGTCTAACACTGGTGAAATATTTAGCTTAGTAGGCAATCCTACCTCATATGCATTTCCTGAATCATGCTTTTTTAGTATCTTACATGGTCCAAACTTCTTCATTTTCAGCTTGTTATATGTACCAACTGGAAACTGCTCTTTCTGCAAATGAACCATGACTTCATCCCCAACCTGAAATTTCTTATGCCTCCTTTTCTCATCTACCTTAGTCTTATATTGCACATTCATCTTGGTAATATGCTTCCTCACCTCCTCATGGATGTTCTTCAAATGTTCTGCAAAATCCTAAGCTTCAGCACTACTTATTTCTCCTTTATCTATCTTTCTCAACTCAGATGCATTTCTTGGACTAATTCCATATACAATCTAGAATGGTGATTTACTAGTGCTCCTGTTGATAGAATTATTGTATGCAAATTCTGCCTGTGGTAAAATCAAATCTCATCCTGTTGGCTTATCTCCAACCAAACATCTCAGCAGATTTCCCAAACTTTTATTCACCACCTCTGTCTGTCCATCAGTCTATGGATGATGTGATGAACTAAACTTCAAATATATCTTCAACTTCTTCCACAATGTCTGCCAAAAATATCCAACAAACTTAGTATCTCGATCTGAAACTATGGTCTTTGGCAAACCATGTAGTCTCACCACTTCTCTGAAAAACAATTCTACTACATGAACAACATCATTAGTCTTCTTGCAGGGAATGAAATGTGCCATCTTCAAAAATATGTCAACTACTACAAAAATTGAATCATGTCCCCGCTGTGTCCTTGGTAAACCAAGAATAAAGTCCATACTAATATCCTCCCAAGGCTTCTCTGGTATAGGTAATGGTTGATACAACCTTGTATTCTGCTTCACTCCTTTCACCATCTGACATGCTCTACAACTCTGTACAAAATTCTTCACATCTTGCTGCAATTGTGGCCAATAATAATTCTCACCAACCAAAGCAAGGGTTTTATCACGACCAAAATATCCAGCCAATCCTCCACTATGCTTCTCCTTGATGAGATTCTCCCTCATAGAACTTCATGGAATGCACAACTGACTCCCTCTGAATAGCATATCATCTTGGATGATAAAATCCAGCCATTGCGTCCTGTCTAGAGTAACAGGCTCTTTACAAGCTTTCCAAGCTCCACCAAAATTAGGATCCTCCGGATACAAATTCTTGAGTTCCTTGAACCCAACCACCTCAATCTGCATCTCTATCAGCAATAGTTGCCTTCTGCTAAGAGCATCTACAACCCTGTTAGACTTTCCACTTCTGTGTTTCAAAACAAATGTATAACTCTGCAAAAACTCAACCCATTTCAAATGCCTTTGATTCAACTTTCCTTGACTATTCAAATATTGCAAAGCTTGATGATCAGTATACAAAATAAATTCCTTAGGAAGCAGATAATGTCTCCACTTTTTTAATGCCTGAACTATAGCATAAAATTCTTGATCATAGACAGAATATTTTCTCTTGGCATCATTTAACTTCTCATTGAAATAAGCAACAGGTTTACCTTCTTGGCTCATAATAGCTCCTATTACAGTACCACTAGCATCACAATCTACTTGAAACACCTTATTAAAATCTAGAAGTGCTAAAATAGGCTGTTCTATAACTTTTTGTTTCAACAATTGAAAACTCTTTTCTGCCCCATTAGTCCACTTAAACTCTTTTCTATCCCCTCTCATTGTTTCAGTCAAGGGTCCACAAATACTGCTAAAATTTTTGATAAAATTTCTGTAAAAGCTAGCCAAACCATGAAAAGATCTTACCTTAGTAGCACTCCTTGGAGTAGGCCATTCAAGGATAGCCTGTACCTTCTCTGGGTCCATTTTTAGACCTTCTACTGAAACTACAAATCCCAAATACACTAACTCTTTCTTCACAAAACTGAACTTCTTCAAATTAATCAACAATTTCTCATTTCTCAACTTCTCAAACACCATATGAATATGCATCATATGTTCCTCCCATGTCTTGCTAAAAGTCAAAATATTATCTAGGTAAACAATGACAAACTTACCCAAAAATTCTTTCAGGACCTCGTTCATGAGCATCATGAAAGTGCTCGGTGCATTGGTTAGCCCAAAAGGCATGACTAACCACTCATACAGTCCTTCCTTTGTCTTGAAGGTAGTCTTCCATTCATCTCCTTCTCTGATCCAAATCTGGTGATATCCACTCTTCAGATCTATCTTTGAGAAATACACAGCCCCACTCAAACAATCTATAATATCATCCATTCGTGGCAATGGAAACCTATACTTGATTGTGATCTTGTTTATTGCTCTAGAATCTGTACACATCCTCCATTCTCCATTATTCTTTGGTGCTAATACCACTGGTACAACATAGGGACTCAGACTCTCTCGAATCAACCCCTTCAGCAATAACTTGTGAACTTGTCTGTTCAACTCTTCACTTTCTGCTGGTGTCATTCTATGTGCTGCCTTGTTTGGCAAACTGGCTCTTGGAATCAAATCCATCTGATGACTGATCTTCCTTACCGGTGGTAATCCATCAGGTACATTATCAGATATAATATCCTGAAACTCATTCAACAAATCTGCAACCTCTACAAGTACATCCTCTACTTTTTCTTTACCAACTTTTGGAATTAAAGCAAAACACACATGCTCATGCCTCATACCATCTAGGAATTTTCTTCCATCAACAAATGTTATTCTTGCATTACCACATACCTTTTCTTTGATCTCTTTCAATGGCTTTAGCTTATGTCGCACTCCATCCTTTGTCAGGGAATAGGTATTCACACGACCATCGTGTACAACACATCTGTCAAACTGCCACGGTCTACCCAACAACATATGACATGCATCCATAGAGATGATATCACATAGTACCTCATCTTGGTACCCGCCGATCTTGAACTTTACTAGGCACTGTTCACTGACCATGACCTTGTGGTCATCCTGCACCCAAGCAATCTAATATGGATGTGGGTGTTTCTGTCTCTTGAGCTTCAACTTTGTCACCATCTCTTCTGACACCAAATTGTTAGTGCTTCCACTATCAATAATCACATCACAACATTTACCCTCACACTTGCATCTAGTGCAAAATAGGTTCCTCCTTTGTTCAGGTTCATTCTCACCACTCAGCAAGACTCTTCTGTTAATTAGCGTTTCTCCTCTTTTAGCATCTTCAAAATTTGATGATCTAGCATCTTCATCTACATGTGCAACTCTGGCTTGGCCTTCATTTCTCTTGTCTATTCTACCTTGGCACTGAGGACATTCAAATGCCCTATGACCTTCTTCTCCACAGTGAAAACATGTTCCACAGAAGCCTCCTCTTCTTGATCCTTGTCCTCTTCCTCTTCCTCTCTGATCTCTATTATTCTGATCTTGGAAATGATTGGAATTGTTTCCTCTCTGATTCTAGCTGCTACTGGCCTCATCCTTCTTTTTCGGATCTTCATTTCGGCCACTATATGATCGTCCACTAGATCTTCCACCACGACCTCTTCCATTTTGTCTGCTCTCAAACTTCTTGTTTAGCTTTTCCTCTACTTTTAGGGCAAACTGGTATGCCTCCTCAATACTGTCACTTCAATTTAAGCTCATAATCAACAGGAATGAACTGTCACTTCAATTTATCCACCATTCGATCCCATCTTGTGATTTTATCTTTCCCTCTTCTATTTCACTCCAATTGAATTTCTTGCCACCAGATCTTCGCATGAGCTTTTAGTCTGGCCTTCGCAAATTTGACCCTATCAGGATCCTCAACATCTTCATACTCAAAATATTCCTCACATTCATTGATCCAGTCGATCAATTCCTCTGGGTTAAGATTTTCAGAAAATGTAGGAACCTCAATCTTAGGTCTTTTTCCAATCTTGGAAATCGCCCGAAAAAGTCTTTCTTCCTCCTGGTTCACAATTTCAGCTTCTCCTTCTTGATATTCTTCTTCGGCTTCATCCTCGCTTTCATCTCTAACATTAAGATTCATTCCTCTGTGAATCTCTTCTTGCAATGCTCGCACTTGTCTTTACAGCTCTCTAACCTGAGGTGTCATAGCACCAGCTCTTCCACCACGTTCTCTTCGTGGAGGCATTTTCGCGATGCGTGCTGAAACCCTAACCACGGTCCTGGTGAAAACTGCCTCACAGTCGGTGATCTATTTACACACTCAAGAACTCCAGCTCTGATACCACTTGATGAAGGGTGCTCCCCTTAATACCACAAACACATAACAAAAATAGAGAAACAATAACAATAATATGCAAGAATAGAAAATTGGCTTCTTATTATCTCCACAAATGTGGAATTACAAACTTTCAGAATTACAATATGCAAAGCCACATGGGCATTCCCTTACAATATTCTGTAGGACAAAGCCTCGAATCAATACCTAGATCTACTACCCAGAACTGCCCTAGATAACACTGCGGGCCTTCTTTATATAGGCATTTTCCACCGCCCGAGAAGGTTCCAAAAATTTAGCCCTAAGGGCCGACCAAACTTAAAATTATTTTATTTTTCAATTTATTGCATCAAAGTTGGCTCAAAATATCTTTTGAAACCCGAACAAAAATTTTGAAGGAAAATTATTTTCTACCATTTCAGGTGACCCAACTTCCGGAGACCATAAGTCATCACCAGTTGACCCGATTGACTATTATAACCCCATTTCGAAAATGCCACAAAGTGCTCTACAGGCTTGACCCATGCAAGTGCCCATCACCCAAATTTTTGACCTCATCCGGGGCCTCTAAAGCCTTCAAAACTGAGTTTAAAGTTTCTGTACCCTGCTGCCAATACCAAAAATCTTCAATATCTTCAAAACTACACCTGATCTAGCCATGAAACTTTGCTGGCAGGCTGATATGACTGAGATGAACCTCCATATGTAAAATCAGACATTCCGAGATCGTAAGATCAACTTACTAAAAATAGAAAGTTTCCATAAATAGAAACTCTGCACAAAATAGCCCTTATTGAATACAAAAATAGAAATATTTTTGGGTGATGCAAGATTGCTCTTACACCCAGGATGCTCCTGCATCACTTATCAATTAGAATATTAATCCACTTAATAAACTAATTGGCCCTTTTCCCAAATTGAATAAAATGATTCCACACATTTGGAATCCACCTACGACAAATTAGCTAGTAAATAAATATAATAAATCAAATCATTAAAATCCCCCAACATACAATTAAATCAACATTTTAAGTTAATAGTTTCCACAACAATTGCATAACCCTAAATGCATAGACACACTCACTAGTCTAATCACATAATGCATTATGAATCTATATTTACCAATATTTACCATAGGGTTAATAATAAGACAACATTATAGATACGTCGACCATACAAGAACAACATTAGATCAACATGAAAGGTCAAGGGTACTATCTCCTAGTGCCACTACCAAGGATATAGGTACAAACTCAAATCCTATAACTTAGGATGAATGTACTTGGTACCTATTGAGTAAACAAACAAACATCAAGTTTAGGTGCTCAACATATAAATGGCCAAAGCACAACAAAACACATAGTCATGTTGAAGGAGAATTAGACATCATGTAGATCTTGCAAGCAAGTGACTATGACTCTGTCTCACTTCATACTAGAGCCAAAAGGAAAAATGCATAGTAGTCATGCAGTACAATGTAACAATATATAATGACATGATATAAAATTTAAATTAAAGTATTTAAATAATCATTTACAGCCATCTGATCATGTATCTAATGAAGGTAAAAGATAGATATCCACAACATAAAATCACTATAACAATGAGTCCAATAACATCCATTAGATATAAATATAATCCTTAGTCCAAGTCTGAATACAAAATAAACCATGCATCATCATAAAGCATCAATTCAAATCACTAGCATCATCATGCCGATATAATCAAACTAAATAACAACATTATCTAGCATATAACAACTATGATACTCGTAATCAAAACAATGTATAGTCATTAGAGCATCTCATCATGCAAATAATTTAGTCATTAAAATCAAAGTGTCTCTCAGGTCAAAATAGCCATAGAACATAATGCAAACATGAGAGGCACTATAGAGTAGGTCAAAGTTTAGATATGTCATCAAGAACTAATAAAAATAGTGAAAAAAAAACCTCCTCAAAGTCTAATCACAAAAATATAGTCAAAGGTTCCAATGATCATGCTAAGAGAAACAACAATCTACTCAAATGATCAACAATTGCACATGGAAGGTTTCCAATCAAGTTTAACTCTAATTTCTTTGGAATATTTCCAATTAGATTTAACTCTCACTTCTTTGGCTATTATTTTTATTGTAATTAGTATGGTCGGAAGGCTAATGAGTGTGAAGTTTTTATAACAAGTAGATAATTTTTTTTTGATAGAAATTATTTTGGTATGATGAATAATTTGAGATGTTATAATTGTAATAGTTTTGGCCACATAGTCAAGTATTGTAGATTGATATTGATAAGCAAAATGAGAAAATTTATGCTCATATTGAGAATAAGAAAAACACGTTTAAATTAGTTTGGAAGCCAAAATAAGTAAATCTTGTTGAATGATCACTTTTTGTTCAAATGGAACTTCATTCCAGAAAGAAAGACTTATATATGATTGATAGTGGTTGTTGGTTCCTCAAACCGGACTTTATGCTTTTGGTAGCAACCAATACATCTATAGATTTTAAGGATGGGTTAGATCCAAATATTGAGTTCTAAGATGACTAGACCAACTATAGGGACATGACTGCCCTCTGCACTTTTGGCTTTGTAAAACCAAGGAGGGTGCTCCTAATCTAGTAAAATAAAAACTTATTTCACTAATCATTGATTGGATTTAAATATAACAGATGGATGGTAAGAAAATACTAAATGATAACCACTCATTCATTGATTCTCCATTACCATTAGATGAGGCAGAACAGGTAGGTCATGATACTTCAAAGATTTTGACTGATTTATATCAAAGGTTTTAGGAATACAACAAAATTCCATCAGGCAGTCATTTATACATAATAGGCTCATCCCTGGCTAGTGCCTTATCCATTAGGAAATATCTTACTAAAAAGTGAAACATAGAAAATACTGAACTTTAAATGACCTATATTCTTAGAAAATACTACCATCCTGTGATGGTTTTAATCAGAGATCTCCTGAATCCACACTACTTATTAGTATCCTTATGCAAACTTCAAAGAATCAGTGCTATATCTAGAGTTTATTTAATTTGATCTTTAGATCAAAGCTAAAGGATATCAACACATAACTCAAACAAAGAACAAACATAAGAGAGATGTAAACCATGGATTTCATTTGCTGAATCAATTTCCATATATAGACAATGCCTTTCAATATAAGCCACTTCAATATTGGAAAAAACTAGTAGCATTTTCTTATTACAAAAACAACCTCACCTAATACAATCTGATGCACCATAGACTGAGAGAAAAGTCATCAGTCGGTGTTCTGAAACTAAACATAAGACTAAAACTACATCTCCTACCCAGCCCACATAATACTTGGGACCAACTCTAAGAAAAATACAAAGAATTCAGAACCCCTACAATAATGAAAAGATCTCATATATATCCCTCAGGAAAAGACCTAAAAGATACTTCTGTGATGACACCTATCTCTTTCCAGAAAGATCAATTCTGCAAACCATCTTCTCTTCCCACCAAAACTGACCTTGGAATCAAAATCACTTACTGCTCTTTCCCGCTTGTTCAAAACTGATTTTAACCATTGCCATTGAGACTGTTATTTCCCGCAGTTTCCAATGGTATACTATATGCCTATGCTTGAGAAAAAATACAGCCTGCAATAACATTTTCATTTTTCTGTTCCATGAGCATCTGTCACATTTAAAATTTTGAACATATGCATATAGTTTGAACATTACAATTTTTTTTATTTTCTTCTGCACATTTAAAATATCGGCGGGCCCACATGTGCCATGTGGCACCATCTAATTAGGTCGACTGGCCACTCACCATCTAGTTGGAGCTGCTTGCAACACTGCTTGGTCATCAGTGCCATGTCACCAAAGCTGTCACATGTTGCTCTCCAGTTGGCTCATGTCTCTAACTGGGCATCCACCTATAACATCCTTGCCACCTCATCAGGCTGCCACATGTCAGCCTATCGCATGATCGCATAGGGAAATTTCCTTCATCGTGATCATGCGACTATCATCGGATCCAACATGTATCTCAAGGCACACACTGCATACTTCATCAAAATTATCCTACCCATGCATGGGACCCGTCTGCCACATCATTACCAAGTATCAACCTCAAACCACATGCATGTGCATAGTGGCCTCTATCTGTGCATCCATACTTGGACACTAACATGCTATGTGTATTGCCTTATAAACAACTTTGTTTGCTATCCCATGATGAATGTGGGATAAAACCCCACTGAGTTTATTAAATTTTCATTCAAAATATACTCCGTAGTGCATGCCCAATAGGCATGCATTGCTTGGGCCCACACAAAGCCTCCAATCCTTCCTTTCTATTCACTTTACTCTTACTTTGAATCCCCTTGTATTTAAACATTCCTTTTGCATGATGGTCAACAAATGTTGGATTAAATCCCCAATACACACCCCATTGTTCTATCTGCCCAAACTCCTCATGTGTGTGCTACTACAAAAGCTTTACTTCTCTTCCTCTTCGGCCTGCAATCAACATAACCAAGAGGGCATGTACCTTGAGAGAGGCCTTGCACAACCCTTTGGAAAACTCACATAAACCCCTCATTTGTATTTTCACTAGCATATACACAGTCGGCTAGCTTCTTCACTTCAAAATAATGGCATCTTTTTTTACTTATGCTGGCTGTGTTTATTTTTTACGCACCCCTCTCATGCTTGGCCTCCCTTCTTTGCATTCACATGTACATGTTTTTGAAAACATAACGTGCCTCGATTTAGACTCACACAACCCATGATCTTGCAGCCTAAACAAATGGTGTGCCATTTCCATGTACACCAACACACAAAACTTCTTTCACTGTTGCCATCTCAACCCCCACGTTAGCTGCATGCATATGCATCTATTATTTGTTAGTTTGGGCATTGTGCACATCAAAAGGAGCATGTGTAGCCCCAAAACATAAATGGAGAGCACGCTACCCATAAGGCATACGCATTGACACTTAGAAACATACACACTCATGCCCAAAGCCTACAACCTTTTAAAATTTGGTACACAGGGGAGAAGTTATGGTAGCACCTCCAAGAATTCACACTCCCCACAATATATGATGCAGCAGAAAAAACAATAGCTTTGTTCGGAAACTAATTCATAATCAAAACAATTTTCTATGTTGTCTACTGCTCACAACCGACAATCATTACTTTCCAAGAGATAAGAATTTGTGTCAAACAAATACAAGCTCTATGTGTTTCCAAATTATGTATGCATGTCTACCACACCATATTCACCTAAAATATTTGACAAAAATCTTGTAAGGAAACTCAGGTGCGGAAACAGCTTCCTACGCTAATCTCTATAGGAGAGTATTGTGCAAATTCTTATAAATCCTTACAATTTTAGATTCGTTAACTACTTTAACAAAGATATTGCAACCACATACAATGCATATAGAAAAATAGAGAATGACACAATGATATACCCTGGGGAAAACCTTTCGGTAAAAAACCCCAGCACTCCAAAACCTGCACAATGTATTATCTTCAACACAAAGATTACAATACACTTGCAATGCAAGTTCTTTTAGGAAATGAGAGACAAAGCCAACAAGACTTAAATTTTTGTTCTATCTCTCCCATAGGAGCATCATCATATATATAGACTCCTCTGGACCCAAAAATAGGCACAACCACCAAGACCCATGCACAAAGCCACATGTACATAGTTGTTACATGCAATCCCAAGAATAGGCATCCATCCCTAGAATAGACTATGATAGCTTGTCATAGAATCCACCAAAAATAATGGTCACAAGAGAAGTGTAAGAGAATCTGTCATACCAACCTATTTTTGGCATATTCTCTTACACACACCAACCACTTCTTCTTGGGTGCCCAAATAGGCCCAAGTCATAAGATGCTCTTACACCTGTCATAGCACATTCCTTAAATAGTTCTTACGCATCATAGGAATCCATCATGACCATTTCAGTCATGATCTCCTTACGCACAAGATGCCGACACATCAAGTGGAGTGACACATCAACATGCCAACTAGACATGTACACTCACACTTAATTACATTATTTGCAAAAAATACATTTACAAAACAAATAATAAGAATAGGAATTATCCAAGGTTGAGACACCTTATTCCTAACAAATCTCTGCTTTAATATGTAGTGATGGATTTCAAACTCCGTTCGAAGGATAGACTGCAATGCTCTTTAGGAATAATGAGGCAAGCCGGGCCCAAAGTGGTTCCGGCTAAATTTTTTTTTTGATTTCATACAACTGAACCCCAAATACATCGACAATGACTGACGCTTGCAACCGGATCCAATTTGGACAACCGGATAATTTTAAAAAACTTCAATTTCTATTACTTTGCAAGTCAGCAAACTAAATAAAACACCTCCAGTCGTGCCATCAAAAGACTAATCATAACTAATCACTGGAAGCTGAAACTTGGGGAATACAAACTTTGTAATATAGGGAAACACTCTGTTAGACGGCTTTGCCTACAAATGAATGAGGTATGAGATTTTAAAATTTGAAAATGCTTGTTCAGAATTGTCTAGCAAACACAAATTGAAATCACTACAAACTGCCTCAGAAGGAGATTGTATAAAAATATCAAAAGATGAGATGAGGGAGAGCCATTGAATTTGGTAGAAGAATCATATGCAAGGAATGCAACAAAACAACCCTTAACTAGAGATAACCATCTGATAAAAAGCTACAAATTTTGGAAAATAGCTACTTTGTAAAGTTATTGTATTCACACTTTTTGTTTGATCTTGCAAACCTGTCAGATGGAAACCTCAGAATCTGAAACCCTGGGCAAATGATCTCTATTATGCATAGAAAATAAGGTTATAATCATATTCCCAAAGTGATCAACCGATTATCCAGAAATAATCCTCAAAGTTACCTCTCCAGAACATCCTGAACTGAAAGGCTGTGAAATAGTATAAATCGGGTTTATAACTGACTGAGGAAAGGGGTCAAATGGATTGATCAAAATCTAAAAATCATCAAGGAGATTCACTTCCATATCTACATTATAAACCAACTTTCAAATCCTCCTGACCACTGATAAGGTGAAATTTTCATGACCTCAAAGTAGGCCACTCAAAACTCTGCATTCCCACATTCAGTAAAACTGAATAAAATGCAAATAGAAAGGCCTTATTAAACTGATCATATGAACTTACCAAAATCTTAAAATAGGCATAGAGATTCACTCTCATGCCTAAAATATAGTGCAACAATCCTTATGCCATGAAAATCAACTGGGTAATAAATACACTCATCCAAAGTGGGCTCCTCAATGAAAATCAGGATACACAATGCAAATTTTAGGGAACACCTCCAAAAGACCACTTCAAAAACGTATTAGATCTGAAAATTAGGACCTCAAACCTATTACATATGTCAAATGATAGGTGATGAACACCCTATCCAAGTGACACATCATGAAAATCAATAGGCCCCTTCATCGGTGCACTCAAACTACACTCCTTTTGAAGACTTTCAAAGCATTGATCTGACACTTGGAGAAAATTTCAATATATGGAGTCAAAAATATAACTCGGATTTTTGAGCTCCAACAATGGTTATTAAAACACATGACCGATGACACAATGTTGGCATTATGTTGAGTTGGCATGGTTGTAGTAATCAAAAGCAATTGGTTTGGTTGTCATTAATGGAAACTAAGTCAAGTTTAGTCATGTATCATAATCGGTGAAGTACAAGATGCAATTGGTGTGAAAGATAAGTAATCAGTTATGCAAGAAAATGATTAAGTCTAGAAGATCAGTAGATAGAGAGGTCAACACTTTGATAGCGGTTGTGACAGATGAAGAATTATGAGGTGTAGTCACATATACAATATCAACATGGTTAGAGTAAAGTGTGGTTCTGACCACAACTCGTTTGGTTGATCGGTGATGGAGATTTTGGTGAGACAATCATTTAGATAGGTAAGAACACTTGTTCTTGAGCATTATTTGGAAGATGTTAGACTAGTAAGCGATATAGTGGTTGCAATGATACTTAGGATTATGATGATGTGTAATAATGGTGATCAAACTGATGAGGAGTTAATTGCGGATTTGAGGATATTATTTTGGGAACATCTAAGGAGGTTCATTGGAGAATTCAAAACATGTTTGACTATTTTGGAGAAATATAATGAAGATCTTATTGTAAGCTGACATAGACATAGGAAATTGTGTTTTGCATAGAGATTATCACTTTGGAGGGAAAACATTTATTTTTCATGAAGTCGGTGCTAGAAATGTATATAAGTGGTACTACTCATGTTGAAAATGTTTTTTATGTTGTGATATTTGTGAAGGTTGCTATGGTTGATTGTGAAATCAATTAGGGTTGTGATAAGAGATATGATAGAGTCAATTGGTGAGAAGTTATAGAGAAAAAGAAATAGATTATATCTATCAAGTAGTTAGTGCTACATTGAGATCATTCAACTTGTTGTTCTTGTAGTCACTAAGGATTGCACATGAATATGGCTAAGCGTGAACCTAGAAATCCCATGAAACATGAGACTACTTTCAGGTTGTGGGTAACCTATCAAAAAGTAGACCTCTGGATTAGGGGTTAGCTTCCCCTTGAATCACCTTGAAACTGAACTAACTTTAGGAAGAAAAGGGAGAGAGAGTGCATGAAATTGAAATAACTAGAAACTAAACTTAGGTGATTCACCAAATTTTGATAGATCCACAAACTAAAGACAAACTCACAATGTGATTCAAAACATAACCTGAGCATCACAACCTCTCCCTAATTCTCATTTTTCCCTTAGAAATAACAAGGTGCTAGTTTTAAATGAGAAGGGAAAATGAATTTGACAACCCCAAATACTTTCAAATGCACACAGATTAGTACTTTAGGAGATAAAAGTATTTATGAGCATCTAAATGAACAAAATATCAAGTAAAGGACTAACCTTGATCACAATACATTGATATAAAACCCACCAAACAACTCATAAAACTGTAGGAATAAGAAGGATAATTGCTATGTACTGAATTGAAAGGAGCCAAAATTTTGTGCATTTTTGGGAAAAAGGAATACCGACATTGTAAAACCCTAAAATGGTCAATTTTAGAGGTTTTCCTAAAATGTTGTTATAAGCGGCTGAGATGCATAATGCATTGTAATGTTGGTGTATGTTTTTTGCTGGATAATAAGAAAGGTTAGATGGCTATGTAGGTGGACATAGCCTAGGTTTTGGGTGAACCACATTAAATCTATGTGTTATCTATTTTGAGATTTTCTTCTTTTTTTTCTGCATATAACTATTAATTTTATATTGTTCTGGATCTATCGATCCCTAACAATAGGTTGTAGGCTAACTTAGTGAATAGTTTTGTTTGCACCTATATATAAGTCATGCACTTTTGTATTAGAGTATGGGATGGATTGTGAAGATAAAATAGAAGAGAATAAGTATGTGTTAAGAGCAGTTTGAATGTTATAGAGCTTTACAAGAGGTTAAAGCATTAGCACACAAAAGGAACTGATCAGACAAGAAGTGTCATAGCAACAGTTCACCATTGCATATATAGTGTGTATCTGATATCTAGGAGGTTGTAGCCTCCCTTATTGAGCAGTGAGTTCTGGCAGTGAGCCTTCCACCCCTAACAAGGTTTGTTACTTCAAGACTCCTAACAAGGTTTGACCCTTGACAAGGTCATTGTACTAAAGCATTGTAATAACTACTCCTAATAGGGAAAAGGAACATTAACAGGTTCATAATACACAAGTACAATTATTAGTGGGTATTAATTCCCACTGGGGTTTTTCCTTTGGCCAAGGTTTCCCCGTAATCATATCTGGTGTTATGTGTTATGGTTGTTTACATTACTTGCTTTAATATTCAGTTCAACAATTAAGTTATTGAGTTAAGTTTCAAGTATTAGAAATTAATATTATAGAACACTGATTCACCCCCCCCTCTCAGTGTTCCCATTCCTAACAATTGGTATTAGAGCTTTGGTCCTTTGAAGATAAGTTTAACCACTTAAAGAGATCATGGATATAGGATAAGTGAAACATCTGAAGAAGAATCTTGAAGCAGCTCTTGAAGATCTTGACAGATCTGAAAAGGAAATTGAAGAACTGAAATTGAAGGTCAGTGGTGCACAAGTATTCATCAAGAAACTCATAAAAGATTTGAAAGATTGTTCAAACAATGATTTGGGAAAAATGGTCAAAAATTTGAATGAAGAAAACATGTCTCTAAAGGATCAGATTGAAGAGTTGGATGAAAAGATAACTAACAATCAGGAAGCTTATGAAGAGAAGATCAAAGAGAACAAACAGTTGGATGAAGAATTGAGGCAAGCATACATTAAAATATTGGATTTAGAAAACATTAAGAAAAAGGTGGAATCTGAATTGACTAAAGCAAAGAATCATATTGAAAAACTGCACACAAGTAAGGATCTAATAGAGTCACAATTGTATGCACAGAAGATTAAAGGAAATACTACTAGTATTGGATTCAATGAAGCACAAAATCAAATCAATGATATGTGAGAAAGAATGAAAACACTAGAAGAATCTACAAAAGCTAAGAAGACTAAAAATAATACTGAAGCTAAATCTGAACCATCTAAGGATGAATGCAAGCTAGTAAACCAAACTTGTTATGCCTATAACAAGCATGGATATATAGCAAGAGATTGTAAAGAGGTAAGACCTTTTAATGGTTATTTTTATTCATGCAATAAGTTTGGTCATAGAGCTATGAATTGTAGATGTAATAAAAGAAGTCAGACTTAGAAAAATTAGAGAAATCATCCACAACAAAATATTATAAGTCCTCAGAACATTACATGTTAGATATGTAATTATAATGGTCACACAACTAGACAATGCAATATGGTAACTCACATCAATGCACCGAGTAATACAAGGCCTCCAGTCATTTGTGACTCTAGTAACAAGGTTGGACACATCCCAAAGTTTTGCAGATTACAAGTGCAAAGACAAGAAAGACCTAATAAGTCTCAAGGATCAATTTTGGATGAATATGGAAATGTCAAGTTTGTGAAACCTACATAAGATGCGAGCAAGATTTGGATGGAAGTAAAGCAAGATAATGTTGATGACTATGTAGTAGATGCATCCGCAATGGACACACCTTCTACTTCTAGATGAATGACCCTCATGGTCATAGGGGGAGCTAAATTATCTCTAGAACCCTATGTGGCTAGTATAATCACCCTCAAGGTATTCACCTTTGGTTTTAGATGTTTGGATACAATTTGATGCTGTATGCAAGAGTGCACAACTTGATTGATAGAAAAAATGAAGATTGGAATTCTCTGTTGTATTCCATATTATGGTGGCAAGCATTAATTGTATAAAGCTATTTTAATAGTCATCGGAGATCCTTTATCCACACATTTTCATTTGAGTTTGAGCCTTTGGAGAGAACAAGAGATCAAAGCAGTTAGTGTTGGAAGATTGCAGTTGATTTCATCAGTGGAAGGAAGTTAAGATTGTTGTGGAACCCTAGTTTGGTTGTGATAGTTCAGAAACCCTTTGGAACCCTATTTGAGTGATTGATCAAGTAAGTAATGGCCACTCTAGTTGTGTTTGATGTTACTAAAAGGAAGAGATACATTTTCAAGAAGCATCCCTTTAAGTTAGTCTTATATGATTTGGAAGGGGCATTCTCTAGAACTCTGATGGAAGTTATGCACGTAGAAGACATACGTTCATACATATATTGCAAGAAGGAACCTATAGGATTGGACAAGATTAGGTCACACTTAGAGTCAATGATGAAACTAGACATGACATTCATGGATGATTTCATGCACCTTGCAAATCATCCAATTATTGAGTATATGACTGCATATGAGTTCTATGAATCCGAATGGATTAAGATCTTAGTGAGAATAATTCATGATGACCTATTTTGGATAGGAGAAGTTCCAGTTCACATCACTTCAAATCTCATTTATGAGATGACTGGACTATCCAAGACTGGTGTCATTCTTCCTACTGGTAAGGATGTCAAGAAACTAGTTGAGCAAGCTTTTAAGTCTCATAGTGATAAGTGCGGCATGACCATTGAGCTAATTGAGGAGAAAGACATAATGCTAATGACTATGATACTTGGTAATAAGTTCTAGCATGCAAACAAAGTCAATAGTGTGTTCACAACCACTATTTTTGTAGCTATCAGAATTGTAAGGGAAAATAGAGAGTTCAACTTGTGTGAGATCTTGCGCACATAGTTGATGGATAACATAAGGGCTATTAAGCATGACAAAAGAAAGATATTCAGGTTTGGGTCATTGATCATCTATATATACTTTTATATAGTCGATAAAGTCTCTAATCTATACCTTGATAAGAGCTTACCTACAATGCCAAAAATTTCATTCAAGGCATCATCTGAGAGCACCTTGAAATATTTCATGGACTTAGAGATAAAGACATTTAGAATCAGGATGTAGAGAAGGTATAGGATACCTAAGACTATAGTTGAAAAGTATAAGGACAACATTTACTTTATGGTGGAAATAGATTGTTGGAAAGTTGACTACACTAATGTATATAATTATGATTTAGTGTTTTCATTATGGAAACAAAGTCATGTGAAGTTTTTGAGTTAGCGCATTACTTAGAAGATCAAGAAAATGGCCAAGTATGGAAGACTGGACAATTAGCAGAGCACTAGATGAATAGAGCATCAACACACATGTGTATGACCAAGTTATGGTATGCACCCTTGAAGATAAGATTCTAAGTATATAATCATGCTAAGTCTAAGAGCTCATGATCATATGAGTCAGTATGAAGAAGTTACAGCTAGATGAAGTGACACAAACAGGGACCGGCAGAACAAAATAGAGCATGGAGCCAACTGTCAGTATTTTGGTTAGCAATAATAATATTGTTTTGTAGAGGCTATTCACCTATTATATTTAGGTTATAGAAATGTTAATATCATTATTTTTAAACACACTTGAGCCAATTCATTTGGAAGCGGTGTATGTAATAGGTTGAAGGCCGACCTAGTGAATAGTTTTGTTAGCACATATAAATAAGACATGCACCTTTGTAATTAAGCATGGTATGAGATATAGAGTTAATAGAAGTAGAGAAAAAGTATGCAAAGAATAATTAGAATTTTTTAGAGCTTTAAAAGAGGCTAAAGCATCAACACACAAAAGGAATTGATCAGACAAGCAGTGTCAAAGTAGCAGTTCACCATTGGAAGATATAGTGTGTATCTGATATCTAGGAGGTTGTAGCCTTCTCATTGAGAAGTGAGCTCTAGCAATGAGCCACCACCCCTAATATGGTTATTGTAAAATAATTCTAATAAGGTATGACCCTTGACCAGGTCAATGTAATTATTGCATTATAAAGATCAAGTCCTAACATGGTTGTAAGGTCTTTTAATAGGGATCATAATACACTAGTGCAGTTCTTAGTGGGTGTCAATTTCCACTGGGGTTTTTACCTATTTTGGTTTCCCCGTAATCATATTTGGTGTTATGTGTTGTGGTTTTTTATCTACTTGCATTGATATTCATTTCAGTACTTAAGCAATTAAGTTAAGATTCAAGATATCAAAAAAAGTAATAAGATACAAAGAACACTGATTCACCCCCCCTCTCAGTGTTCCCATTCCTAACAATTGGTATCAGAGCTTTGGTCCTCTGAAGAAAATTTTAACCACTTGAGGAGATCATGGATATAGGAGAAGTGAAACATCTGAAGAAGAATCTTGAAAAATCTCTTGAAGATCTTGACAGATCTAAAAAAGAAATTGAAGAACTTAAAGAAAAGGTTAGTGGGTCTCAAATAATCATCAAGAAACTAAAAAGGTCTTGAAAGAATGTTCAAATAGTGATTTAGGGAAAATGGTCAAAAAGATGAATGAGGAAAACACATCTTTGAAGGACTAGATTGAAGAGTTGGATGAAAAGCTATTTAACAATCAAGAAGCCTATGAAGAATAGGTCAAAGAAAACAAGAAGTTGGATGAAGAACTAAGGCAAGAAAACATGAAAATCTTGGAGCTGGAAAACATCAAGAAGAAAGTAGAATCAGGATTGACTGAAGAAAATAATCATATTGACAAGTTGCACACAAGTAAGGATTTAATAGAATCTTAGTTGTATGTACATAAGATTAAAGGAGACACCAACAGTATTGGATTGAATGAAGCACAAAATCAAATCAATGACATGTGAGCAAGATTGAAAGCATCAAAAGGATATACAAAAGCTAAGAAGACTGGAAATAAGACTGAAGCTAATATAGAACCATCTAAAGATGAGCGCAAGCTAGTAAAATTTTTTTTTTATGCTTGTAACAAGCATGGTCACATAGCAATAGATTGTAAAGAGGTAAGACCTTTCAATGAATATTGTTATTCATGCAATAAGTTTGGTCATAGAGCTATGAATTGTATATCAAATCAAAGAAATCAGACTCAACATAATCAGAGAATTCATCCACAGAAAAATTCTCAGAACATTACATGTTAGATATGTAATTATAATGGTCGTATAGCTAGACATTGCAAATTGGTAACACACATCAATGCGCTAAGGAATATTAGGCCTCTAGTTATTTGTCACTCATGCAACAAGGCTGGACACAGCTCAAGGTTGTGCAGATCAAAATTGCAAAGACATGAAAGCCCTAAAAATTTAGAAGGATCAATATTGGATGAGGCAGGAGAAGTCAAGTTTGTGCAAGCTACAAAAGATGCAAGCATGATTTAGAAGATATAAAAGAAAGATAATGTTGATGAAATAGATGAGGATGCATCCGTAATGGACGCACCTATTTATGGTTAAATGACCAACATGATTATAGGGGGGGATAGATTAGCTCTAGACCTCTGCATGGCTGGTATACTCACCCTTAGAGTATGCGCTTTTGGTTATAACTATTTGGAGACTAGTAGAAGCAGTATGCAAGAGTGTACTGCCTGATTGATAACAAAAAGGAAGATTGGAATTCTCTGTGGGATTTTGTGTTTATGTGGCAAGCATTAATGGCATAAAAGTTGTTTTTAAGTCACTGAAGATCCATTACTCACACACTTGCATTTGAGTTTGAGACTTTGGAGAGCATAGGAGATCAAAGAAGCTTGTGTTGGAAGATTGAAGTTGATTCCATCAGTGAAAGATTGAAAGTTTATTGCAAAGCCCTAGTTCAGACACAATGGTTCAAAAACCCTTGGAAACTCATTTGAAGTGATTAAAAAAGTAAGTTATGGATACTCTAGTTGTTTTCAATGTTTCTAAGAGGAAGAGATATGTCTTTAAAAGGAATCCTTTCAAGTCAGTCCTAGATGACCTAGAAGGAGCATTTTCTAAGATCCCATTGGGACTAATGCACATAGAGGACATATGCGCATATATCTATTGCAAAAAGGAACCAGTAGGACTAGATAGGATCAGGTCGCACATGGAAACCATGATCAATCCAAATAAAACCTTCATTGATGAGTTCACGCACTTGGAAGACAACCCTATTGTTGAGTATGCCATAGCTTATGAGTTCTACGAATTTAAATGGATAAAATTTTTAATAAGAATTCATGATGAACTATTCAGGATAGGTGAAGTCCCTATTAGAATTACTTATGATCTCATTCATGAGATGATTGGATTACCTAAGACTGACGCCATTCTTCCTAGTGGCAAGGATGTAAGAAAACTAGTAGAACAAGCCTACAAATCCTGGAGTGATAAGCATGACATGACCATTGAGCTGATTGAGGAGAAATACATCAAGCTCATGTCTCTGATACTTGGATATAAGTTCCAACATGAAAATAGGGTAAATAGTGTGTCTGCAACTACTATTTTAGTAGCCATAAGGATTGTGAAGGAGAATGGAGAGTTCAACTTATGTCAGATCTTGCACGCACAGTTGATGGACAATATCAGGGAAATCAAGCATGAAAAAAGCAAGATATTTAGGTTTGGATCACTGATAATCTATATGTACTTCCATATAGTTGGAAAAGTGTCAGATCTCTATTTAGACAAGAACCTACCTATAATGCCACAGATATCATTCAAGGCATCTTCTGAAAGTACCTTGAGAAGATTTCATAGAACTAGAAATCAAAACATTCAGAATAAAGATGCAGAGGAGGTATATGATACCTGAAAGTATTGTGGAGAAGTATAAGGATAGTATTTTCTTCATGGTGGAGATAGACATAACTTGTATGGAAGTAGTAGAGCCTAGAACTAAGTGGATCCATCCACTTGGTTATGAAGTGGAAGAACAGGTTTTGGAAGCATATGCACAAGTCCTCCTATCATCACTGAAGGATCTTAATGAACCAAGATGGGGTACCTATGAGGAAAAGACAAGACAAGTAGATGCAGTCCTAAAAAGTGCTACAACTAAGAGGAAAGCTTATAGAATCACCTCCGAAATACTAAAGATTCATGGTGTCACTCAAGGTGACCTGGATAAAGCTAGAGAAGCCAATATATAAATAAAAATTGAGAGCGTGCCCACTGGTGAAGTCAAAATGGAGAATTCTAATGACCCTAAGGAGAATAAAGTAAAAATTGAGAAGTCAGATGATCCCAAGGAAAATACTATTGATAGCACTTATGTGCCCACTCCTATTGTTAATCTAGAGTTCTCTCAATCATCTCCCGAGCCAAGTAAGATGCCTAAGAGAAAGAAGTAGACCATTACAAGCCATCCATCAACAAGAGCCACAAGAAGATGAGGTAGAAATATTCAACCATCTCCTGAGGTAGGATTCCTACCAAATCTACAAGTATTGAGATCAAGAATAGTAGATGAAGGAAGAATTGATTAGATAGCCAAGTTTTATGATAGATATCATGAGATTGACAAATCTAAGATTCATGATATGTTGATCAAGCATATGATCAAATTTAAGAAGACTTTTTTGGAACTAAAGATAGTCATTCCAGACAAAGTTTGGGACATCTTGGACACATTGAAAAGGCAAGCTATTGAAGAAGACTTTAGAATAAGAGAAAAAACACTAGATGATAACTTACCAGTGTTCTCTATTGAAGAAAAGACTTTTTTAATGGACTCGGTAAAGACGCACCTCAGAACCAAGATGAGAACTTTGCACATCATGAATAAGGGTTATGAGTTGATAGCTAAGGAGACTAAAAAATCCTTTGAGAAGGTATTTTTGGAACAATGCATGCATCCATCATTGACACCTACAACCCAAGTTCCCATTGAGCAAGTAAAAGTAGCTGAAACTCCAAATGCACCTATGACAAGTCCATAGGATTCTGCACCTATGCCTGAAGCCAAGGAAGACACAATTATGATAGATAATGTTGAGATATCTATGGCGGCTAAAGAAAAGGACTTGGATAAGTTTTAAGAAGCATTTGTGAGCACAAAGGAAGCAAAAACTCTATGCAGTGATAATTCACCTAAGCATCAAGAAGAAGTGCAGATTGAAGATATAACTAGACAAGAAAAAAAAGAGGAGAAAGAAAAAGAAGAGAAAAAGGAAAATGAACCAACAGATGAGCCCTCTCTTGAAATTCCCATAAAGGTAATGATAGAAGTGATGGACAACAAACCTCTCACTCCTATGCCATTAGTATCATTATTGTCAAGTTTGACTCCTGACACAATAAGTTTAGACTCATGGGGAGAAGAAGACCTGATTAAGATCAGTGTGCTTGCAATGGAGAAGGCAAAGAAAAAATAGGTTATGAGGAATCCATTGTTTGTTGAGTCAATCAACATTCTGAATAGTGTACTACCAGAAGGGAAGAAGGTAACCAAAGTTCATTCATTGGATGATGTCAAACCATCATGACAAGATTCAAGGCAAACTTCTATAGTCTAGAAGAATCAACAGCTAAGGTTGCTGAAGAAAAGTATCTCAAGAAGAGGCTAAGTGAATTGATCAGTAACTTTGCACTTGACCTCAATGTTAGGAATGAATAATGAATATATCCTATGGGGGAGTATTCATGGTCATTTTGTAGTAGTAGTTGTTGCATTCATGATTGTGATTGTTATTGATGTCAACACAATGATCTACTGAAGTTTAGCAAAGAAGAAGATAATGCTTGAGTTAGCGCATGTGGGATATTGAAGATCAAGCTATGTGGAGTTGAGGAATTACTCTATGATGTTATATAATATCTTGGTTAAGATCACATATGGAAATTCATTTATTCATGATAGTTATGTGTAATTCAGTGGATGTAGTATTTAGGCAGTGTTCCTAAGTAGCGGTTTTTGGTAATTGGATGATATCTCCTAATCGGGATAGAATCTGAGCATGTGAATTTGAATAGATGATGAAGACATGATAATTGTGATGTGAATGTGACAAAAAGGTTAGAGGTCACAAAAGTGAAGAGTTATCTTAATTGGTAGCTGACAATTTTATGTAATTATGGAATTTTTATGTAACGTGTGGAAGATTTTATTTTATAATTTGTATGCAGAATCATTTGTAATTATTTGAGTGTGGTATAAAGGAAGGAATGTTTTACTTATTGTATGTATGTATGTGGAATATGGAATGTAAGATTTTGAAAGTGAATTGTGGAATTATGCAATACTTGTTGAAAGAGGATATGCGAAGTATAAAGATCTGATATTGAGATCTGATGAAGCAGTTGGTGCGGTTTGGCACAGTTAGAGGAGAAGTGATAAGTTGTTGAGATTAGTAATCTTTTGGTATTATTATATTGAATAATATAGAGATTAGTTGGACAGTGTGTTTAGTGATCTTTCCCTTGAAGCTGTTTGGACAGTGGGTCCTTCTGTCTTCCATAACTCCTAACAGAGTTAGAATCTTTTAGCAGGGATTCAAAGTCTCATAGCAGGGATTGATATGTACTGAATGTATTTCATAAGACTCCTAACATAGTCCATCCTCTCACAAGGAACTTTCATATTAGTGCATCTTTTGTGGGCATCATTCCCATCGGGGTTTACTCTTTCATCAAGAGGTTCCCTAGTCAACATATCTTGTGTTTTTGTGTTGTTGTGTATGTATATCTTTTTATGGTTGTTGATCACATTGCTTACATGGTTAAAATATATTAAATTTGATAAAAGCTATATTTATCTGATAAATGATTCACCTCCCCACTCTTAGTTATTTTGGTGGACTTTACTTTCTAACACTTAGCTCCTTAAAATTTGGTCAAGCCTTATTAAAGGAGATAACAGCTAAAGGAAGAAAAATCATAGCAGATTGTATGAACAAGGACAAACTGATTGCAGACCTTTACAAGAAAATTTAGGAAGTAGAAGCTATGATAGATGTAGTAAGGAAATTAGTAGAAGATCCATCCATAGATGAAAATATGTGTAACAATGTTTATCAAGGACAAGTGGATAAGATAGAGAAGGCAAAAAAAGAAATGGCTAAGATAAGGGCAAGGAAAACTCAACTAAGAAATGCTCTTGCACCCTCATTGGATGTGCTAAATTAGAACATCAAAGAGATTGATGCCACGATGGTGATGATCAAGGACCAAGTTCAAAATTAGAGAAATGGAAAAGTTGACATATGATTTGTGAGCCCATCTTCAGACTGTAAATGCACTGAAATAATTTTGCCAGCAAGAGATCTAGAACTTGACTATTGCATATCTGGATGTACTCACTTTGTAAGTACTTGTAGATACATTTATGTGCACCTTTATCATTAATGTAAAAGGGGGAGTATAGTATATAGTAGAGGGGAGAATATGGAGATATAGTAGAAGGGAGAATATGGAGCTATGCATATGATGTAAAGGGGAGTAGAGTATATAGTAGAAGGGAGATATAAGATATAGTATATGCTGGAAAGTTTTGCATAAAGATATAGTTAGTAACTTCGCCATATTCCTTTGTTGCCATTAATGAAAAAGGGGTATATTTTTGGAAAGTTGACTACAATGATGTCTATGAATATGATTTAGTGTTGACATTATGGAAACAAAGTCATATGAATTTTTGAAGTCAGTGCATTAATTATAAGATCAAGAAAATGGCTAAGTATGGAAGACTGGGCAGTTAGCAGAGCACTAGATGAACAGAGCATCAACACATGTGCATATGACTAAGTTATGGCATGTGCCCTTGAAGATAAGATTCTAAGTATGTAATCATGCTAAGTCTAAAAGCCCATGATAATATGAGTCAGTATGAAGAAGTTACAACCATATGAAGTGACACAGACAATGAGCGGCATAATAGAATAGAGCATGGAGCTGACTATTGGTATTTTGGTTAGTGATAATAATATTGTTTTGTAAAGGCTATGAACCTATTATATTTAGGTTATAGACATGTTAATATCATTATTTGTAAACATGCTTGAGCTAATTCATTTGGAAGCAGTGTATGTAATAGGTTGAAGGCTGACCTAGTGAATTGTTTTGTTAGCGCATATAAATAATACATGCACCTTTGTAATTAAGTATGGTATGAGATATAGAGTTAATAGTAGCAGAGAAGAAGTATGCAAAGATTAGTTAGAATTTTTTAGAGATTTACAAGAGGCTAAAGAATTAGCACACAAAAGGAACTAATCAGATAAGCAGTGTCAAAGAAACAGTTCACCATTGGCAGATATAGTATGTATTTAATATCTAGGAGGTTGTAGCCTTCTCATTGAGCAGTGAGCTTTGGTAGTGAGCCACCCCCCTAATAGGGTTATTGTAAAAGACTCCTAATAGGGTCTGACCCTTGACCAGGTCACTGTACTTATTGCATTGTAAAGATCAACTCCTAACAGGGTTGTAAGGTCTTCTAACATGGATCATAATACACTAGTGCAGTTCTTAGTGGGTGTCAATTCCCACTGAGGTTTTTACCTATTTGGGTTTCCTTGTAATCATATTTTGTGTTATGTGTTGTGGTTGTTTATCAACTTGCATTGATATTCATTTTAGTACTTAATAAATTAAGTTAAGATTCAAGATATTAGAAAAAGTAATAAGATATAAAGAACACTGATTCACCCCCCTCTCAGTGTTCCCATTCCTAACATACATATCACATGCATGAAAGCTATAGAGCCTAGAAATAAGTGGATTCATCCACTTGGTTATGAAGTAGAGGAAAATATTCTAGAATCCTATGCAAAAGTCCTCATGTCAGCACCTAAGGATCCCAATGAACCAAGATGGGGTACTTATGAGGAGAAAACAAGACAAGTAGATTCAGTCTTATACAGTGCTATGACCAAGAGAAAAGAAATTAGATTTAGTCTTATATAGTGCTATGAAACAAAGATCACCTTTGACCTATTGAAAATCTATGGTGTCACACAAGAAAACCTAGATAAAGGTAGGGAAGCCAAGATTGCAATGAAACTTGAGAGCGCACCCTCTTCTAAAGTGAAAAGAGAGAAGACTGATGATCCCAAGGAGAAGAAGAAAAAGATAGAAGAAAACACTCCTGCGCCCACAAATACTATTGATCTGGAGTCCACACCACCTCCTGAGCCTAGAAAGATACCTAAGAGGAATAAGAAGACCTATACAAGCCACCTATCCTCTAGAACAATAAGAAGAAAAGGCAAAAACACTCAAGCACCTCATGAGGTAGGATTCAGATCAAATCTTGAAGTGTTGAGAACCAGGGTAGTAGATGAAGGAAGAATTGATTAAGTTGCTAAGTTCTATGATAAATATCATGAAATAGATAAATCAGAGATCCATAGTATGATCATAAAGCATATGATTAAGTTCAAGAAGAAAGTCTAGGAACTTAAGACAATTTTTCCTTATCAAGTATCGAATATACTTGATTCTTTGAAGAGATAGGCTATAGAAGAAGATTTAAGGATAAGGTAAAATACACTAGATGATAACCTCCTTGTATGTTCATTTGAAGAAAAATCATTTTTTCTAGATTTGGTGAAGCCTCACTTAAGAACCAAGCTGAGAACTCTACAGATTATGAATAAGGACTATGAGTTGGTTGTAGTGGAGATAGAAAAGGAATTTGAGAAGGTGTTCTTGGAAAAACACATGTATCATCCTACTATTCTTACAACTCAAGTTCCCTCTGAGCAAGCTAAGGAGTCTGAGATCCCAAATGCACCTATGATAGGTCCATAGGATTCTGCACCTATTCCTGAAGCTAAGGATGACACTATCATGATTGATAATGTTGAAATATCAATGGTGGCTACTGTATGTGTGAATTTTGTACCTGATCTGTAGACACAACACTTCAGTAAAACATTAGAGGTTAGCAAAAATAAAATCATGCAATGAATTGAAAGCTAAACTAACCAGGTGATTTACTACCTTCTAATTGGTGCGAGTATGATGTTCTCAGATTGTATCAAGATCAGTGACCTTGATGACACCTAAATGAAGGATTTTAATGCAAAATCTAAATATGGAATGAATGCAAATTAATCTATATTTTTGATATTTTTTGTGCCATAAGATGAAAAATTGATATGAATCTATGCTAAGAAATGAAATTGATCTAACAATGATATGCTAATGTGAAGCTAAAATGAATGTAAAAACCAAATTGATCTCACAATAGCCTTGATTCACAATAAGCTTTGATTCTCTAGATAGCAATTCACCAGCATGAGTTCGCAATAAGCTTTGATTCTCCAAATAGTAATTCACTAGCATGAGTTCGTAGATTATGAGATTCTGTGGATTTGAGAGATGAATTATGAAGAGATGAGCCTTGTTTTTATAGAAATCTAAGGCTTTGGAGGTGCATGAAAGAAAGCCATAATTCACTCAAATAACTCAGCTTGATTTTTGAGTTATTTTTAAATAAAGATAATTAACTCACAAAAACATGCAAAAGTAGAGTTTAACTCAAATTAGAAGTTTAGATCAACTTTGAACTCAAAAAGGATGTTGAGTTTCCAAAAGTTAACAACTTGCATTGATTTTCTAATTTGGAGTTTACTGCTCTTTGAATGTGCACATGGATAATTATGAATTAATAAATAAATAAAGTGATTTATTCTCAACTTAACTAATTTTGAAAAGTAAAACAATTGATTTATGGGTTAATCAATTATTTTTCAAACTTTTATTCAAAATTACAATATTAAAAATTGACAAAATGATTTAATTAATTAAATAAAATATTTAATCAATTATTTGTAAGATTTTGGATTTATTGTCAAAATTAAATATCATAATTAGGAATAATGGAATTAAATTCAATTAAATAATTAAGTGGCAGTATTAAATCTAATTAATTAAATATTTAGAATATTCAATTAATCAAACTTTAGGATAAATATGATTTATCACCAAATAATCATTAAATTAAAGATAATTATGATAATTAGGAATATTACTAGGAATATTCCCTGATGCAGAATTTAGGGTAATCAATTAGAATTCGATGATGTGTAGATGTGCCTTTGGTTAGGACTTTGATATCGATTTCATCTGATGTGTCGATATAGAGGTTAATGAACCTATAGCCCATTTTTGGGATATTACAGCTATAGATAAGGACTTAGATAAGTTTGAGGAAGCATTTGTGAGCACTAAGGAACTAGAGATTCTATGCACTGATGAATCTACTAAGCAACAAGAAGAAGTTCAGATTGAAGACTTGACTAGACATGAAGAAGAGTAAGAGAAGGAAGATGAACCTAAAGAAGAGCCCTCTATTGAATTGCCAATGAAGGTAAAGATTGAAACCATGGACAACACACTCATCACACCTAAGCCCTCAATGTCATTGTTGTTAAGTTTGACCCCTGATACAACAAGTTTAGAATCATGGGGAGAAGAAGACCTGATAAAAATAAGTGTGTTAGCAATGGAGAAAGCAAAGGAGAAACAAGTAATGAGGAATCCATTATTTGTTGATTAGTAAGAATACTGAACAGTCTACTGCCAGAGGACAAGAAAGTATCAAGTGTACATTCAGTTGATGATGTCAGCACCATCTTGACATGCTTCAAAGAAAATTTATCAAGTCTTGAGGAATCAACATCCAAGATTGCAGAAAAGAAATATCTTAAGAAGAGGCTGAATGAATTGACAGGTAACTTTGCACTTGACCTCAAATCTCTTAAGGTTGGTCAAGCTATGTTAAAGGAGATAGTAGCTAAAGGAAGGAAGATAATAGCTAATTATATGAATAAAGACAAACTCACTTCAGACCTTACCAAGAAGATTCAAGAAGCTGAATCCTTAATGGTAGTTGTGAGAAAATGAGTAGAAGATCCCTCCCAAGATATCAACATGTGTAATAATGTCTATCAAGGTAAAATAGATAATATTGAGAAGACAAAGAAAGAGATAACTAAGATAAGGGCTAGGCAAACACAGTTAAGACATGCACTTGCACCCTCATTGGATGTACTCAATCAGAATATCAAGGAGATTGATGCTACCATTGTAAAATATGATCAAGGCTTGTGTATAGAGTTAGAAAAGATGGAGAAGTTAACTTATGTGTTATGCGCCCATCTCCAGACAATAGATACACTCAAAGCATTTTGGCAACAAGAGATCCAAAACCTCAAGATTGCATACCCGGATGTACTCACTGTGTAAGTACTTGAAGATTCATTTTTGAGCACCTTTGTCATTAATGTCAAAGGGGGAGTAGAGTAATATGGAGTAGTAGAAGGATAGAGTAATATGAAGTAGTAGAATGGAGATATAAGATAGAGTATATGACGTACATAAAAAGATAAGGATATATGTTAGAAAGTTTTTTGTAAAGATGTAGTTTAGAAACTTCACCATATTCATTTGTTATCATTAATGAAAAAGGGGGAGAATATTGGAAAGTTGACTATACTAGTGTATATGACTAAGATTAGTGTTGTCATTATGGCAACAAAGTCATATAGATTTTTGGTGTTAGTGCACTTACTTAGAAGATCAAAATTTGGCTAAGTATGGAAGACATAATAGTCAGTTAAGTACTTGATGAACAAAGCATCAGTGCATGTGCGTATTACCAAGTTTTGGTATGTGCCCTTAAAGATAAGATTTTGAGTATGTAATCATGCCAAGTCTAAGAATGCATGATCAGATGAGTTAGTATGAAGAAGTTACACAGAGTTGAAGTGACACAGTCAGTGAGCTCTAGAACATAACAAAGCATGCAACCGACATACAAGATTTTGATTAGCCGTTATTATTTTGTTTTGTAAAGGCTATGCGCCTATTGTATTTATGTTATAAACATGTTAATAGAAATGTATGAAAACACGCTTGAGCAGATTCATTTGGAAGCGTTGTATGTAATAGGTTATAGGCTGACTTAGTGAATAGTTTTATTTGTGCCTATATATAAGTCATGCACTTTTGTATTAGAGTATGAGATGGATTGTGAACATAAAATAGAAGAGCAGAAGTATGTGAAGTATGTGTTAAGAGAAGTAAGAATTTTATAGAGCTTTACAAGAGGTTAAAGCATCAGTGCACAAAAGGAACTAATCAGACAAGCAGTGTCATAGAAGTAGTTCACCATTGTAGATATAGTATGTATCTAATATCCTAGAGGTTGTAGCCTTTGTTATTGAGCAATGATCTTTAGCAGTGAGCCTTCCACCCCTAATAGGGTTTGTTACTTCAAGACTCTTAACAGGGTCCAACCCTTGACAAGGTCATTGTACTAAAACATTGTAATGACTTCTCCTAATAGGGAAGAGCAATATTAACAGGTTCATAATACACAAGTACAATTATTAGTGGGTATTAATTCCCACCAGGGTTTTTCCTTTCACCAAGGTTTCCCTGTAATCATATCTAGTGTTATGTGTTATGGTTGTTTACTTTGCTTGCTTTAATATTTAGTTCAACAATTAAGTTATTGAATTAAGTTTCAAGTATCAGATATTAATATTATAGAACACTGATTCACCCCCCCTCTCAGTGTTCCCATTCCTAACACTAAAAGCCCGCAAGTTTGAGCATCACTTCTAGTGTTTTCACTTGTTGTTTAAAACTTGGGGCATGAGAACTAATTTTTGACAATATGATATGTTGAGTTTTACTAATTTTTTTTTGACATCGTGGTTTGCTGCTACTGTCTTGATTCTCAAACATGCAATATCTTCTTCCTATTATCATAATGTCAGCCCATGAAATATCTTTGGCATGTATCTTTTCATGGAGCCCATGAGCTATCACTTTATTGCTTCTTCTTCATTATGTCCTCTTGCACAATATCTTAAACTTGTGGTTTATCTATGCTCTGCTGTTTGTTACCATATGTTTTGATGCAGGCCCATGAACTTGGCATGGATTGATCTATCTGCACTTTGAGCCCATGAGCCATAGCATTACATCTAGGCCTATTTCCATTGTATTTTGTGTTTACTATTTATAATCCGTGGCATCATGTTTCATTTCCAAGCTATATATGCTCACTGCATGAAATATGCCAGCCCATGAGCTATGGCATCAATGTTTCATTGCCAAGCTATTTTTGGTGTTCCTCAGAGATTGTACCATACTTGATTGTATATTTTCATGATGTTTCTCCATCACTTGATTATGTGCTATTCATTTTGTTAAGTTTAGCTCTTCTTAATACATTGTCCTTTCATTATGATAATCATAATTTCATTGGCCCAAAGTACATAAACTTTTTTCATTCTTTCCTCATTGCATGAATTAGCCCTCTTTTCATTTGTGCACCATGCCATGAATATGTATAACTAATGCAGATTTGTACCCTTATCTTTTGTGTTGATCTCTATGTTTTACTTCCATGCTTTCTTCTACTTTCATGATTTGATGACTGCTCCATGGATACTGCTTATTCATTGAGCTTACATTTCACTGCTATTGTCTAGACAATAGAAATCCTTGAGGATGTCCCTCTTTTTAGGGAGGGCCATCCTCATGGGATTGCTATTATCTGGTTGAGGGAAAGCAATAGTGTCAAAGATTCTTCTATATCTACACGTGGAAAACATGGTATCTTCTTTTCCTTCCTGCAACATATTCTTGGGTGCACATGCCCTGTAGCATAGCCCTTTAGAAATGTATGGTTGAATATGTACATACATGATTGTAGATGGGGTAAGTATTAGGATATCATGAATTGCTTAGATCTAATGGATCTAACCCCATCCCTTTTCCTCTTCTTTGCAGGTTCTGGACAAGAGCACACTAGAACACACCTTAGACCAACACCTTATCTTTTTAGGAAATGTATGGTACCTTGTACTTTGTGTTCATCCTTTTGTGTATGTTTTTATTCATGCATATATTTCTAAAAGTGTGCTATGATCACGGCCTATGTGAGCTTCAGATGATATTATCTTTTAGTTTCTTTCCTTTGTACAATACATACAAGACATTTCACATATATACATGTAATCTCTAGATGCAAAAATTTATTTTCTTTTATATGTATCTTATCATGAAATTAACACAAATTTAAATAAGATCATCTAATAACTCAAACTAGGGTATTTTAGTCTCATCTACTAATTAAGTCACCAATCGAAAAATGAGTAAAAATATGGTAACATTCTAGCGACCTCAACTGAGTGCTTTCTTGCTAAGCATCATTAACCAGTTGCCTTTGCATCCATTGGGCATAGAGTCCTTAAGCCTCAAAATTGAAGTTGACTCCTAGAAAAAAAACCTCCTTCTCTCCAACAAAATTGAAACTCAAACTGAAAACAAGCTTGTGCTAAAGCACTTAGGGAACACAAAAAATTTTAAACTTCTACCCTACCCTACTCTAACCAGTATCAACAAATTGGTCAAAAAAATCCATCGACTAGACTATTGAAATAACTCCCCATCCTCCTTAGAGTATTATAATTTGCACATTTTATGCCAACAAGGAGGATATGGAACACCAAAACAATATGAACTACTTGGCATATCCATTCTTGAAACTGGTAGTCCAGGGTATTAACCTTAAATAGATCATATGTGTTGTCTTCCCAAGGAGTTTGATAAGACTGAATAAGCTCCTGGTCATTAAGAAATGGACCTATGACATCATCTTCCACTGAATCCTTGAGCGTAGATGTTTTATTTGATCCCATCTGAAAAAGGTATCTGATAGGACATCCCCTCGAGAGTATGAATCTAGGCCTTTCTTGCTCATTCTGAACCTTATGAATGACCTCAGCATGCTGGTAAAAATTTTTCCCCTCCATGATGGCTTGCCACACCAATTCTTCTTCTAGGGTTAGAGGATCATCTTCCTCTTCTATTGGAAAAGCTAGTATCTCATCAAAGCTATCAAATTTCCTTAGGTCCTTAACAATCACTGGTCCCTCCTCATGGTCTAAGAAACATGATTCTTGAGAGTCTTTCACCTCTTTATTGCAGACATGTTTAGATTCTACAATTAGGGCATCATTAACCTCCTGAAATACAAACTCCTCTTTAAGAACATGGGTGCTAATATCTATTTTAGGAGGATGAGGAACATTAGCAAGAGTTGATCAGAAAGCATCAATTATGGAATCAAAATCATCTTGTTGTTTTAAGTTAGCAGCAATTATATCATCTTTATTATTACAATCAGGGAGCTTAACTAGTAAATCTTGTGTTGCCTCTTCTTTCTCAATATAAGAAGGAATTTCCTCAAATAGATCAGTTAGGGCCTCACCTTCTTCACTTGCTTCCTGACCCTTGTCTTGCTGTCCTAATCCATCACCATCATGTAACAAATCTAGTTGTTCCTCATGGTCATTATGAAAGATTACACCTAAAAGATAAAAATAATCTTCTTCCCGATGGCCTAAAATGCTATGAGGTGTAAGGGTCTCTTTAGGAATTGTCTCACAAGGCTTTATTTGCAATGGGATGGGCTCATTGTCACTTAGAAAGTCAAACCTTTTAGGTGTCTCCTCTATAGGAAAAGAATGGAGTGACTAGAAATTTGAGGTGGGGTGATGAAAAGGCTTTGAAAATGCATGGATATTAGGATCCTGTTGCTTAGGATTATGAACTGAAGGATAAATCCTAAAGCTTGGAACTTCAATAGAAGTGCTAGGGGACTTACTAGGCAAGAAACTTGGAATTTGAACCTTGTGATTCTCCTATATGGTTTGCAAAGCTTATAGGTCCTCTTCCTCCAAGCTTGCATCTCCTTAGGACTTTGAACACACAAGAGTAGCCTCCTTCTCAGCAATATGAGACACCTCCTCTTTGATCTTCTTTTTAAAAATACTTTGCATTTCAAAACCCAGATACATGGTCCATGAGGGTCTCCAAGACTGCATTAAGTTTGCATTGCCCTCTGGTGAATCTAGTGAACTTTCTTGTATTGGGGCATCAGTGACTACTTGATCTCCTTTCCTTTTTGCTTGTACCAACAAATTCTTAATCAATTGATCCTTTTCTTCAATCTGTCTAGCAAGTGTCTCTTGCTCATGATCATGAAATTCATCATTTTCTACTAACTCTTTTTGGAGATCCTCATTTTTTTTAGCTGTTAGATAGATGACCCTTATTAATTCTTGATGATCTTTAAGATTCTTCTCATAAACCTTTTCTTTCTAGTTCTTCTATTCAAGGGTCTGCTCGTGAATTTATATCTTGTCCTCTAGCTACCTTGAGAAGGCCACCACCTCCATATAATACCTTGAGATCTCTTCTTTCTAAGCCCTCATCTCCACATAGTCTTTCATGAAAGAGCTCATTTATTCTAAAAAATTTGCCAACCAATCATTGGAGTTTGTATCTATAGTGGTGTTGGACTGATTCTAAGGATTGCAATGGTGACCCTCATAGGGTGGTTCATAGGAATGCTACTAGGATGCTTGATGTTGAGTGGGAGGGTATGGTGGTGCATGCTGGTAACTTGCTATTGGTGGGCCATTTTGGCTATAAGCTACTGCTTGGCCATCTTGATATGGCATGAATGATGACACATGGGTAGCTTTCTCATGATATGGGGGGTGATAGGGTGAATATGCATTAGGAATTGACATGATTACTCATCAAATGAGCTGGTAAAAAGGGTATTTTATGAAACTTACCAGCACTTGGACTCCTTAAACCAATAGATTTTTCTCAGAGTCATCATGGTGTTTGGAAAAAACTACCTGTAAAGCATGATTTCACTAAGGATCACACCAAAATCTTAGTGAATGATGGGGAACATTAGTATCCCACTGGGCATGCCAAAAACTATTGTCACTAAGGATTGCACCTGAATATGGCTAAGTGTGAACCTAGAAATCCCGTAAAACATGGGACTAATTTCAGGCTATGGGTAACCTATCAGAAAGTAGACCTCCAGATTAGGGGCCAGCTTCCCCTTGAATCACCTTGAAAATGAATTGAATTTAGGAGGAAAATGGAGAGAGAATGCATGAAATTGAAATAATTGGAAACTAAACTTAGGTGATTCACCAAATTTTGATAGATCCAAAAACTGAAAACAAACTCACAATGTGATTCAAAACATAACCTGAGCATCACAACCTCTCCCCAATTCTAATTTTTCCCTTAGAAATAACAAGGTGCTGGCTGTAAATGAGAAGGGAAAATGAATTCCACAACCCAAAATACTTTCAAATGCACACATATTAGTACTTCAGGAGATAAAAGTGTTTATGAGCATATAAATGAACAAAATATCAAGTAAAGGACTAACCTTGATCACAACAAATTGATATAAAACCCACCAAAACACTCATAAAACTGTAGGAATAAGAAGGATAATTGCTATGTACTAAATTGAAAGGAGCCAAATTACAACTTGCTTCTCCAGAGCTACAAGCATTCAAATATCAAAATGAGATAGAATGAACAACTAACCTCAATCACCTAAGTGAGAGGTATATAAAACACAACCTAAGAATCTGCATTCATGACCTTCAACCTCACCAAAAATGGACAAAGTCTACATTTAGGCCCATGAAAGATGCCTCTCAAATCCAGATGTCAAATTCCTAGATTTGCAAGGGTAGGGGAAAAGTGAAAATCCTAAAAAAGATAACCCATTAAAGTCTACCCTATCCACTCTAAATCATGCTCTATAAATGATATTCTGACAAATTTATATTTGTCAATATCTTACAATAATACAAGCAATGATTTTTACATTTACAATCTTTATTACCCCCTTATGCCATGATTCTATATATGTGTGTATTTTAATTATATTTTATGAATAGTTCTCAACCCAATTTAAATTAATTTAAAAGGGGAAAACATATTCAAAATATTTACATCTCTCAAATCCACCTTGTAAAATAGCCTAGCATCAAATATTAAATATTTAATTAATAAAGTTTCTCAACCCAAAAGAAGGGGAAAAAATTATTAATTAGACACTATAACTTGAGAAAACCAATAAAAAAGAAGATGTTAAATTGCTGCTCATTGGGGAAACTTTCCATTTGCACTATCTTTTGCTTTGCAAACTCAAGTTCGAATTTGGAAGCCCTCGGCCTTTTGATCTCATGGCATTAGAATTCGAGGTAGGTTTCATTCTTGATTTTCAATTTTCTTATTCTTCTACATTTTTGTTTTCATTGTTATCTTTCTTCTACATTTTTGAGGGCGCTGTGATGGCATAAATAAATTATAGTTAATTCTCTGCCATCTATTTAGTTGTTGCTATAGATTTGATTGCACTATTTTACCATTGGTTTTTCCATGCACCACTTGAATTTGGGGTATTATTGTATTGATGTTTTTTGCTCATGAAATGTTGACTGTGGTTTATCAAATGGACAGCCCATGAGCTTCTAGATAGGTTCCATGTTTAATGCTTACTATTTTATGTACACTGCTATGTATTTCATGAAATATCTCAGGCATCAATGTATGCTTTTAGTCCTTTGTATGAAGACCTGATGACCCACGAGCTAGGGAATCATTATTCCTTTGTTTAATTGATGTCACTATTGAGACACATGCTGTTATGTATGGTATTATAGACCGTGAAATAGCTAGGGTAGTATGTTTTGATCATTGTGCAGGCTCTTGGCATTTTGTTTACTTGTGATTTGGGGCAGCATCCTGTTTACATTCTTGCAACTGGTGGTCCATGAGCTAGAGTACCATGCTATGTTTATTTCTATGCTCATGACCTATCAATACTATTGTGTCATCCTTTACTTACTACCTTTTCTCCGCTCATGAACAACCCGCGAGTTATAGACTCTTGTCATCATGGATTGCTTTGCCTACTTGTTGGTTTCTACTCACCTAGAGCCCATGAGTTATAGACTCTTATGCTTCTTGTTGCTAAGAGCCTGTGAGTTTGAGAATCACTTCTAGTGTGTTCACTCACTATTTTAAAATTGGGTCCTGAGAACTAATTTTTGATGTTATGATATGTTGAGTTTTACTGATTTCTTTGTGGCACCGTGGTTCACTGCTATTGTCTTGATTCTCGAACATGCAATATCTTCTTGCTGTTATCATAATGTCAACCCATGAAATATATTTGGCATGTAAATTTTCATGGAGCCCATGAGCTATCACTTTATTACTTCTTCTTCATTATGTCCTCTTGCACAATTTCTTAAACCCGTGGTTTATCTATGCTCTGCTATTTGTTACCATACATTTTGATGGAGGCCTGCGAGATTGGCATGGCTTGATCTATCTGTACTTTGAGCCTGTGAGCCATAGCATTGCATCTAGGCATGTTTCCTTTGTATGTTATGTTTATTGTTTATAATTCATGGCATCATGTTTCATTTCCAAGCTATATACGCTGAATGCATGAAATATGCCAACCCGTGAGCTATGTCATCGATGTTTCATTGCCAAGCTATTTATTGGTGTTGCTTAGAGATTGTACCATACTTGAAATTATATTTGCATGATGTTTCTCCATCATTTGATTATGTGCTATTCATTTTGTTAAGTGTAGCTCTTCTTAATGCACTGTCCTTTCATTATGATGATCATAATTTCATTGGCCCAAAGTACATAAACTTTTTTCATTCTTTCCTCATTGCATGAAATAGCCCTCTTTTCATTTGTGCACCATGCCAAGAATATGTATACATAATGCATATTTGTAACCTTATCTTTTGTGTTGATCTCTATTTTATACTTCCATGCTTTCTTCTACTTTCATGATTTGATGACTGCTCCATGTATACTGCTTATTCATTGAGCTTACATTTCACTGCTATTGTACATACAATAGAAATCCTTGAGGATGCCCCTCTTTTTAGGGAGGGCCATCCTTGTGGGATTTCTATTATCTTGTTGAGGGAAAGAAATAGTGTCAAAGCTTCTTCTGTATGTGCACATAGAACAAACAAGTTAGTGAAAACATGGTATCTTCTATTCCTTCATGCAGTATCTTCCTGGATGCACATGCCCTGTAGCATAGCCCTTTAGAAATGTAGGCTGACAATGTACATTCATGATTGAAGATGGGGTAAGTACTAGGATATCATGCATTTCTTAGATACATTTGATCTAACCCCATCCCTTTTCCTCTTCTCTATAGGTTTTGGATAGGAGCACACTCGAACACACCTCATACCAACACCTATTTTCAGGAAATGTCTGGTACCCTATAATTTGTGTTCATCCTTTTGTGTATATTTGTATTCATGCATATCTTTCTAAAAGTTGGCTATGCTCATGGCCTGTGTGAGCTTCAAATGATATTATCTTTTAGTTTCTTTCCTTTGTACAGTACATACAAGACATTTGGGATATATACATGTAATCTCTAGATGAAAAAAATTATTTTCCTTTACATGTATCTTATCATGAAATTAACACAAATTTAAATAAGATCATCTATTAACTCAAACTAGGGTACTATAGTCTCATGTAGTAATTAGGTCACCAATCTAAAAATGAGTAAAAATATGGTAACAATTCCCTAGCAGTTACATCACGCAAATCCCCTAATTAGGTGAACTTTAACATGTTCCTATTATAAATCACTAACCGGGTGATCTCTTAATAGAGTTTTGAAATCCTCTAGGAAGGTAGATCTTAGTAGATCTAATTGTACTTGTTGAGTGTCATTTTTACATGAGGACAATGACTAGGAATTTGTGTGAGCAACTTCCCCTCTTGTAAGACTGATGGGATCAATCTCAAGGTTCCTTCTGGCTGGGTCTCAACCGCTTGGATAGCTCAATGGAAGAAAAATATGAATCTATTTAACAAGGAGGCCTTTGATGGTTCTTCTCTCAAGGGAAACTGTAAAAAAAACTTTAGGAAACCAAGATATCTCTTTTTTTTTAATATGATTTTTAGGTTTAAGAATGAAAGCAATACTAATTTAATTGATCTACTAAAAATAACTTGCAATGAAGGTTAGAGGATGTAAGGTAACAAGAAATTTGAAAGAAATTTATAAAAAGAAACCTATTGGACATATGCTAGCATCACACCACCATATGAATTAAATAACCAAGAAGATGAGAAAACCCACACAACAGAGATCAGATCCTATCACAATCTTAAGCTGAATGGATGCAATCATCGATGAAAGTTGAACAAATGCAGATGTATGATAAGTCAAAACTCATTAGATCAAAAAGCCACTCCAAATGCCCACACACATGAGACAAGTTAATCTTTAGGCACCAAAGAATAATCTTCTCAGAAATTCATCACAACACAGCAATGTAATACTAGCAAAAATCGAACTAAAAGATCGCAGACTTAAAATCACTAAACAACCAATTGGCTCTTTGAAACAAAGAATGAGCAAATCACACATTCAAAAATTTTGCATAGACAATAGAAAAATAACACCATGAATGAAGCACCAATTGTATGTCTTGTATTAATGATCAAGTCGACCCTAATTACATTATTTTATTACAATTTATAGAGCTCTACTCTTATTTTCACAGCTAGGGTTTTGCTGCAATCAAACTCCAAAGTAAAACTAAACTAAAGCTTTGCATTAAATAAACTACTTCTAAAGCTTAGCTAAACTATCCTAGCATGGAGTTAGACCTCATGCATTACAAAGATTTGAACAAAACAAGCATTAGACATCTCAAAAATGGGTTGGAACTGGTTCATGCATGTGGTGATCTTCATGTTTGTCCCCTGGATCATTGGCTTTAGTTTCTCTACGTAGTACTGATTGAAAGAGATCCCACAATCATGCCCAAATGATCCCAAGAAAGAAGCCCAAATGATTGAGGAGTGATCTCTGAGAAAACTGGAGTCAACTCCCAGACGTGCCCAAAAAATGCCCAAAACCTGACACTTGGTCTGAAAATGCAACACCCAAAATTGGCTAAGTGCTATCCTTATCTCTACTACTTTAGATTTGTCATAGTTTTAAGACTTCTCGGTGGCCGAAAAATCCCCATGGCTGAAATGGCCGAAAATCTTGAACTAAAAAAATGACTAAGTACCAAAACTACATTTTCTGTACATGGGAGCTGACAAATCTTAAGCTGGAGGTCCACTAGCTAGAAGGCACTTCTAGATGTGCTTTCTTGAATCTATCCACCACCTCCAACACCTCATTGAAGTTTGACATCTTAATGCCTTGAAGAATCTCCTTCTGTCTATCTCCAAAATCTTTTAATTCCCTGGCAAAAGCCTTTATCTCTTCTTCTCGAGGTAGCATTTTCTGAATCTCCTCCCTCTAATAAAACATTTTTTGAAGATCCTCCTTTGACTTTAGCCCCTGGAATATACTCAAGTATTGTTTGGCAATATCATTTACTGAGTGTAGAGTCCTATCATCATCATCATCAAACAAATCCAAATCTAAGCCTTCAAAGAACTCCTATAACTCTTTTACAAATAGCATGCCATCATCCCTTCTTTTATTTAACCTTTTGAGCACCTTCTCAAATATGGCCAATACCCCTGCTATCTCTTGGATCCATTCTTCAAAGTTATCTAATTCTACTCCTTCATAAATCTTCATTAGCATCTGGAAGCATTGCTTCCTTATCATTGTTAATTCATCTAGTATCTTTTGCCAATTGAGGATGGTTTCTTCTACCCCATTCTCCTCACTCATCATCTCTACTAAAGAAGTTATCCCCACCAAAACACCTTGAAAGGGCCTCAAAATCTACTGGAGAGATAAGCTAGCTAATAGCTCAAAATCTAGCTTCCATTCCACACAAGCCTATACAAAAGAATGTGGAATGTCAGTGTCTATACTCCCCTTCTTTTCTAGATTTGCCTATAATGAGGCTTCGGGGTCATTCAGGTCAATTGGACTTGCCATCTTCAAAATAAAATTCTTCATTGCTTCATTCTTTTCTTCCAATGCTTTCATCCTTTCTTCATCTTTACTCATGAAGCCTAGAGCGTGCTTCAAACCCAGAGTAGCCAAGGTTTTGCTACCTTCTCTAGTTGGTTCTCCCAAGTCCACTTCTTCTAACACATAGTCCTCTAGAGTGATCTCCTTCATGCTGATATCCATTATAGGGATAGCCACCCATGCCTTCCATCTCCCCATCTAGTCTTGCGTTACATAGGAAATTCTCCTAGCTTGGGGAATTGGTGTCATCTGATGGAAAGCATGCCCTAATGTGGTTATATCAATCTCTTCATCAGTATATATCCTCACCCTAGGCTGCACTTCTTTGGTAAACCAAGTGGGCTTTGAGGATGCATTCAATGGCTCATAGGGAGCAGCCAATGCAGTAGAAGTCCCCATACATTCTATCCTTATCCCCTTAGGATCTTCTTCTTCTTCTGTATGTAGCTCTTCCTCTGTATGTGGCTCTTCTTTTATATGTGGCTCTTCTTCTACCTATGATTCTCTCTTGTCACCTTCCTCCTCAGATCCAATATGAATTTCTTCTCCCCCTTCTCGGCCGATGACTTCAACTTCTTTATCTGGTTCCTGTGAGCTCTGGAGCATTAACTCAACATGAACTTGGGGAGGAATGTTGAGTGGGGGAGGTGTAGGAGACACAAGGGGAATGGATGAATGGGTTGGTGGAGTTGGAGTTGGGAAAGGAACATGGGAAGAAAAAGGTTTGCTGAGACAGTGGAGCATCCTACACGGGAGTGGAAAGTGGGGTAGTAGGAAGCTCTTGAAGTGGAATGGTGGGAAGTGTGGAAGGGTGAGATGGGGGTGGAGGTGGAAGAGATGCATCCAAAGGTACTTGTGTACTTGTTTCCTACTACTCCACTTTCCACTCTCGTGTAGGATGCTCCACTCTACCCTTGAGGTGCCTGTGGTAACTTTTCTCCTACGCCACTAAAAAGGCTAGTGAACTACATAGAAGCCTGTTGTTCAGCCTCTTTGAACCCATGCAAACCTAAAAAATTAGAGATGTTGAATTCATCATCACCTAGGGCATTGAAATTCATTGGCTCTACCTAAGTAGCCCCCTCATCATCCTTAGGGTCATCTTTCATTATTCTCCTTTTCTTTAGGAATCCTGCTGATCATGTCCTCCTATTGAGGGGAATTTAATCCAACACATCTTCATCTTCTTCTTCCAGGATATCCATCTATGTAGGGGTTGAGCCCGCCTTCCTTTTTTAAACATGACCCTTGGTTACTCCAACCAGCTTAGGTCCTACTATTTTGAACTTAGTTCTCTTTTTTGAGCTGGGAGAACTATGGTCACCTGATGAAGGTGCCTCTGGTGGAGCAATGCTCCCCATCATCCTATTTTTCACCAGTTTGGAGTGTGTGACCATACCATACATGGTGGGGCACTCATGGTGATATACAGTCTCAAGTTTTAGAGGGGAAGCCCCTTTAAACTAAGCTTCCAGTATCTTTTCCCCCTTCTTCTTTTCTCGAGATGTCTTCTTAGGGAGTTGCTTCATAGGAAGTGGTTGCATAGGAAATGGATGAGCAACCCAAGACTTTGTCAGCTTAATCATGTGTTTGGCTCTAAAGTCCATGGTATCATTCTCATCTTGATCTACCTTTGCATTCAGAATGGCCCTTGTGTATACCTTATTCATGTTATATATGGAATCGATGATTTTATTAGAGTCTGCATCTAATGCCTTCTGTGGAATCTTCAGGGAAAGGGAACCTTGTGCCACCTCTAAGCTCATCTAGCAATAGTCATAGATTCTCACCTCATAATCATCCACACAATTAGCCCAATGATCTTCAACATGCAGCTCACGGATGTAGTGTCTTCCCATTATGTGGTTATAGGTACCAATGGGGTCAAAATGTGGCCTCACCAGGCTATAGGTTGCCATCAGGAATTCATCCCATTCTCCAACTAATGACTTGCAAAATTTCATGTCCAGAACACAATGAGGACTGACAGAAATAGGGAAGTCCCAACAGTGTTTCTTCTTATACTTGATATGCTCATGAGCATCGGACAATTGCCTTGCTATCTCTAGTAAAACTACCCTATCAGGAGGATACCTTGGGAGCTTCTTTGGTGCTAAGGTGCTTCCTACAACCTGAATATATGTGAATGTATGAAATTGAATGTAAAATGCCCCAATGGCCTTTACTTTGGCCGCTGCTTCTATTGATAACCTTTTAGCAAAATCACCCTGGATGGAGCGGATGATTGCAAAGACGAAAGCATCATTAACTACTCTGAATTCTAGGCTATTATGTGTGAGGAATTCCTTCTAGACCAATTGAGGATACAGAGTGAAAGGCCATGTTCTTTGTTCCCTGATGTTACCCACCTTGATCAACCCTGGATATACTACCTGGGCAGCTAGTAAGTACACAACATAAGATGTCATGTAAAAGTGTGGATCTATCTTTACCCGAATTAGTTGTTCATCCAACTAGTTGCTTAGAATTGAGGCCCAATCAAACCTTTCTTGTATTTCTTTTATTTTATGGATAAGGAAGATCATCCAGGGCTCCAGTTGATGAGACTTGGGCAAGCCATACACCTTGCTTATCATTGTTATGGCGGCATGGATATCTTCTTTCATGTAACCCCTCCTCATATCAATTCTGTCCATCCTGTTCTTTGGTAAGGGTTGCATCAGGTACTCATTGTTAACAATGTTGTGAGCCCTCTGTGTATCTTTTTTTATAGAACTCCATCCCCTTGTTTACATTGAAATTGAAGAACTTATCTACTCCCTTGGGTAGATGGAAAACATCCATGATATTATCAGGCCTTAGGTCCAAGACCACTTCCCCCATGCTATTTTTGACCATGCACTCATTTGGCACATAGTGGTTGGCCAGTGTGTTAATAAACTCCACTGACTGGATTGAGATAGGGTGTGCCACTACATTCACTAGGGAGCAATGAACCAATGAGGTACAGTCCTTTGAGTGGCCCACTGGTTGAGCACACTTGTTCAGATATTTGTTCCAACTCACATTCTTGATATCAGTATCGGTTATCCCGACATGCAAGTCTGTCACTTTAGACGGTGGGTGGTACCCTTTAAATTGATATTTCATTACCGGCAATGCCAGTATCTTCTCAGCCATATTTGCAAAAGAGTACCAGGCCTGAATCAATAATGTAGTGAGAGAAAAGAAACTGGAAAGCACCATTACTCACTGAAAACATGTTTACAAAGCAAACACTAGACATTTCAGCCTTTTCAGCCTGTTGGACTTATCGGACGTCCTAAATTCCAAAAGGACCAAAAAGGCCGAAAGGCCGTAGGGCTTGGAGGGAAAAAAGGGCCACAGGGCTTTGGTGGGGGAAGAGACTTCTCAGAGTTATCAGACCTCTAAAAGATTGATAAGTCACAAATGCTGAAAATGCCGAAAAGTCACAAGTTCGAAAGACCAAGAACAATGGATGGTCACTGTTTTCAGCGTTTCGAGTGTACGTGATGTTTTAGTGTGTGAAAACATTGAAACATAAATAGCACAAGCACTTAGGAGTTTTCTAATTTGGTGGATGTTCCACGAGTTTCAGACCCTGAAGGTCTGAAACTAAGGTTTTGGGCCGGACTTGAAAAATGAGACCGATGGTGAGTTTGACCACAAACTCACCTAGGGATGCAAGATGACTACCTCGATGATCCCTAAGGCCGAAAAGGCTGACCTAAAGCAACCTAGACCTAGGACTCAAGCCAAAAAGATTGAAAATGCAAACCCTAGACCTGAAACAAGAAACAAGAAACAAAAGAGGATGCAAAAATAAAAAAGAAGAAACAACCAAGAGGAGAAGACCACCTACCCAAAAGATGAAGAGCTCGATGAAGACTAGCAAGGAAAAGGGAGTGAAATGAAGTGAAAGCAACTGGTGGCATAAAAATTAGAGCAAGCAGATGACAGAGGGATGAATGCGCAAAGTGAGGGTTTAAAATGACCTCCGCAGCTTTTATAGGCTTTGTGAGACTGATGACGCCATCACCCTGCACAGTGGCCTTTTAGCCTTTTCGAATGTCTCAGACGTCCTATAGGCTGAAAACATCAAAAGGCCAACTCTTGTGAGAGTCAGCCTTTCAGGATCGATGCCCATCAAAAAGTTTGAAGAGGACACCTAATCCAAAATCACTCCATATCTTTCACACTTTGTGGACCACCAAAATCGTGAAAAGTTGACAAGGCTGAAAGGTCGAAAACTTTGTTGAAATCAGCTATTACTCTGCTAGGGCCTTTTGCACCGTTCAGACCTCTGAAAGGACTAGAGGCTGAGAAGGCCAAAAAGGCCAACAAACTAAAAAGAACTAAGGACCAACTACACCAAAGACAAAAATGAGGCATGCAAAAAAGCAAAAAAGACAAAGGGGGGCCCCTGAGGCCATAAGGGCCAAGAAAGGGGAGTGTGGTTGTGGGACCACAACAAATAGCCCAAAAAAAAAAAAGGAAAATTATGGAAACTCCTCATAGCTAGTTGATCCGGAGATAGTCCCTAATGCACAATGAGTCAAGTATGAAGATTATCAGATAGAGTGTGCCTTTTAACATCACCAAGGTTGAGAAAACCATGATGTCTGCATCCAGTGTGTGTGAGTGTGAGTTCAATTTCCCTAGGAAATTATCACTGTGAGCTCCCCTCGATGATCAACCTCTTATTGCCAGATTAGTACCCATCAACCAAAGTTGACCATAAGTCAATTTGACCTTGCTCTATTACCAAGCAGGTGTTGATAGCCTTGATAGAGGTTGTCAAAGTCACCCTTTCTTGATTGCAGATGAGCTTTAGTAGAAGTGTTGAAACTTTATAGGAGGGCTCTTAGACTCGATTTACTTTAAGCTTTAGGAAAATTCCTTTGAGAGAACCCATCTATCAGAAAATTTTATTCCATGCAAACTACTTCGATGCTCCTTGTGGCTTTACAAAATGCCTTCTAAAGCTTTTTTCTTTCTTTTTTGGAAAACTGGGGCAATGCTTAGACTGTGTTGTCCTGGTTTTGAGCATCTCTTTGTTTATCTCATCTTTATGCATTCCTCCCTTTCATTTTCTTGCTCTTTTTTTTTTAGTCTGTATTCTAGTCCGGGAAGGGTTCTAACTTTTAAGATTTCTCCATGACTATGGGCACTTCCTGGCGCAAATTGGGATCTCACCTAGGGAAGCTTGTGGCTCAGAATTTTCCTTTTAGAATGTGTTTCAGTGTTGAGGATGCTTCAATCAGGCCTACACTCTCAAGGATTATAAAAAGGAGCCATCTTTCCTCCTATCCCTATCCTTGGCTCACTGCAAGATAGAACTATCCTCGTAGTTCAAGCCATGGGAAGCTTAACTTGAGGCCTGGGCTACCTGAAAGGACCGCTTAAAAAAGAAAATGCAAAACCCCCTGCGAACAAAGAAAAGACATGAATGACAAGACTGACTCCAACCCAATGAAACAAATGAAAATAATATAATACAAGAATATATAGTAAAGTACAAGGGACCAATCAAGTCTCGAAATAGTGCTTTAGAAACTGGCCATTGATTGGTAATGGGACTAATTCTCCATCGAGACAACTAATCTGAAAGGTATTTTCTCCCAGGATCTTAGCGATTTGGAATGGGCCTATCCACAGATGTTGGAATTTTGTGTGGTTGCCTGGTTTTTCTTTTGCTTTGTCCCACATTAGGACCAGATGAGAAATTTAGAAAGCTTTCATAGTTTCTCTTTTGTCAAACCATCACTTGACGATAGCCTGGTGTTTGGCTATGTGTTCTAGGGCCATGGTTCATTTTTCTTCGAGGTTCAACAAATTCATAAGATGAATCTATACCCAATCCTCACCCTCGATGTATTAATGCATGAATCTCAAGATTGGTATTTTTAGGTTCATCAGAAAGGTGGGTTGTAAACCATACACTAATTGGTAGGGAGAAGTCCCCATGGCATTCTTGATTCTAACTTGATCTGTCCATAGAGCATATTTCAACTGGGTGTGCCAATCTCTGGGATTATCATCTAACAGATGTTTGATTACCATTGTCAAGTTCTGGTTGGTGGACTCAGTGACTCTGTTCCCTTGCAGGTAGTAATTAGATGAGAATTTAAGAATTACCTGGTTCTCAAAAACCCATTGAATGAGACTTGCCAATTAAAAATAGGGAGCATTATCACATACCAGGAAAAAGGGCATGCCGAACCTTGCGATGATGAACTCTTCCAGGAACTTGGTGATCACTTCTGTGGTACAATTTTTCATAACCTATGCCTTCATCTAGCATGTATAGTAATTAGTTGTAGTTAAGATGTATTGGTGGCTTGCTGAGGATGGGGGATTGATCATCCCCATGAAATCCAACCCCCATTGGGCGAATGGGTGCACCTCATATACTGGTTGTAAGGGCATCACTGGGTGTCTCTCTCGAATGGCACTGGTTTGGCAAACATGGAAAGAGCACACATGTTCGTGGGCATCTTTGAACAAAGTTGGCCAGTAATAACTAGATCTTAGTATCTAATGAGTTGTGGCTTCTGTTGATCCATGTCTCATACCATACTTATCATGAAATTATGTGAGAACTAGCTCTGCTTTTGTTCGATCCAAACATCGTAGATATAATCCATCATAATTGCGTTTGTAGAGCTTCCCATTTTTTAGCATGTATGAACTACTCTTATTCTTTAGTGCTCTCCATTGGGAGCTGTTCAGTCCATCTGGACAATAGTTTTCCAGCAAGTAGTAGACTAGGTCTTGATACCATACATCAGTGAGTATTCCATCATTGGTGTACACCTGGCACACCAAACCTTGTTCTATTTTGGCCATCATCTTAGTGAGACCTTGACCCCTCACCAATTTCATCAGTTGTATCTCAATGTCAAACTTCTACAATATTGCCATCCATTTGCCTCTTCGTTCCCCGAGTTCATTTTGCATTAATAAAGATTTGATTGCTAGGTCTGGAACAATAGCAATGACCTTACTTTATAGTATGTAATGTCTGAATTTTTTGATAGCCTTGACCAAGGTGAAAGACTGTTTGTCTAAACTAGGATACTTGAGCTCTACATTCTTCAATGGGTAGCTCATGAAAGCAATTGGCCTTTCATCTTCACCTTCTTTCTTCTATGTGAGGATCCCCGCACATGAATGTTCTAAAGAAAAAGAGTAGACTTTAAATGGTAGAAGATAATCAGGACTGACCAAGACTGGAGCCATGGCAATGGACATCTTGATTTCCTCAAATGCCCCTTTAGCTAGAGCATTCCATTCAATTTTAGCATCCTTTTTTAACATATCATTCAAGGGGTGCACTATCTCTGCAAAACCACTAATGAATTTCCGGACGAAGTTGATTTTTTTGAAGAAAGACTTCAATTCCTTCTTGCTATTTGGTGGGACCAATTTAAGGATAGCCTTGACCCTTTTAGGGTCAATTGAGATACCTATCTTAGATATAATGTGTCTGAGGATTTTACCTTGTGTCACCCAAAAAATGCACTTCTTAGGGTTCAAGGAAATCCCATAGCATTGACACCTCTTCAAAACTTTTTGCAAATCTCCGATGTGGTCCACCTAGTTCCTAGAGAAAACTGTGAGGTCATCCATGTATATAACGATGCACTTGTTGACCAAACCCTTGAATGCCTCATCCATAGCCCATTGGAAGGTAGCTCCTATGTTTATTAGATCGAATGGCATGCGGTGATATGAAAATGTTCCCCATTTCATAGTGAAGGCCATCTTCAAGCGGTCTTCTTCCTTCACCATGACTTGGTTGTACCCTGAGTACCATCCATAAAGGACATCATTTGAGAACCGTTGACTACTTGTAACACTTCAACCAGGGAAGCCAAAGGATAGTTGTTGTTCTGAGAAGATCTGTTTAGATTTCTAAAATCTACGCAGAGCCGAACCTCTCCACTTTTCTTCCTTATGGGGACTAGGTTGGCTACCCAAGTTGAATGTTTGATAGGAAAAATTATCTTAGCATCAAGCAATTATTGTACCTCTTTTTGGATTACTGGTTCGATCACAAGGTTGACTAGTCTTTGCCTTTGGTAGAAGGGTTTAGCATCTAGGTTTAGTGGGATGTTGTGGGCTATGATGTTGGGGTCGTAGGTCTTTAGATCTTTGTAGCACCATGCTATGACATCTTTGTACTTAGTGAGTAGCTCAACTATCTATTTCTTCTCCTCTAGTGTGCCAACCTTGCCTATACGGACCTCCCTAGGTTTGAGTTATGTGCCTAGGTTGTAGAGCTTGCAATCATCTTTGTTTACTACTGGGGTTTTCCCTCTTTCTCGAGCGTGTTCATCTTTATCAAAGATCCTTTCTAAAGCTACCATGCCCTTCAGAATGGAATTTTTTTTCAAGTTCAAAATCCCTAAGTCATCGGGCTCCTCTTTTTCACCTTCTTCTTCATCAATGCTCTATTTTTCAAAGATCCCAGCGTTCATAATGAATTCCAAGATTTGTTGATCATCATGAAATACTTGGAAATTTTTGATGTTATCAGGGACAATGGGCACAGCCACGAGTTCTATGAAGAAATTTTTCAACTTAGACTTCTCTAGCAGTTGCAAGGAACTTGCAGACACTGCCAAAGCATCGACAACAATATTCCTTCTCCTTGGGATGCTTCAAATGCTGAAAGCTTCAAAATCTTTGATTAAATCCCACATGCGGTTGAGGTCTGAGATCGATCATTTATCTGTATAGGAGTACTAGCTCTTGATCTGCTGGATGATCAATTATGAATCACCTTCCATGGAAATTGATTTTACCTTCCTCTCATGTGCGAGGAGGAGGCCCTGAACTAGAGCCTCGTACTTGGCAACATTATTAGTGAAAAGGAACTGCAACCGGTATGTGGTGTAATATGAGCCCCCATGAGGGTTGATTAACTCAATCCCTACTCCCACTCCTAACTTACACTTGGATCCATCAAAATGAAGTTTCCAGATCGAGTGATTCTTATTGAGAGATCTCTTGATTTGGGGTTTTGGAATCACTTCTGGTGGAGGTATATTATCTTGGGGTTCACCAGAAGCTAGGGGAGGAGATAGGTCTTTTGGTTCTGGGGTCCCCAATGTCTCTTCGTTAGGGTGTTCCCTTCTCGATAGAGGGACCCATTTCATTTTTTGCTTTGCCTGGGCCTCATGCCATATTTTGTTGCATGGGGGTAGGCAACCATCATCAGAGGAACTCCATTATTCTTGCAAAAAACCCTCTACTATAGGGACCTCAGGTTGTTCATGAAGGGGGAGACCCTCCTCCTTTGAGCCCTTCATTGTGTCTCTGATATGCTGGGATGCATCTGACATCTGGCTGACTACCTGTATAACCATCTGCTGACAGTCTCGACAGGTAAATTCTAAATGATTGGTCTGATGGAGGTGATAGTAACCTAGTAACATAAGTATATTTAGGTTAGCATCTCTGCCAAGGTGTCTCATGTTCTTTGTCATGCCTATTATGAATTCCATGAAGACTTCATCTAAAATCTGGGCATCTATCAATCCTTGCACTAGGCTATTATCAGAATCCTCTTCACCTTTCAGGCTGAATGTGAAGGCTTTGTCAAAATGATATACTCCTAAATCGGCCTGTGAGAACAACACTTCATTCAAGGCATTATACTTAGTTATCATCTTCTTGAGTTTAGGTTTTGCATCAATCCTAATTTGATTGTTGAGCCCCTTCCATGGCAGCCAAAGTTGGGTAAAATCAGTAGAAAACCAACCCCTCAAAGATCATGTCCATTCTTGGCTGAGTAGCATGCCATAGGTTTATGGGATGTCCACCACATGAACATCAATGCAATCCTGGATCCTAGGAATTTGTGTGAGCAACTTCCCCTCTTGGAAGATAGATGGGATCAATCTCAAGGTTCCTTCTGGCTGGGTCTCAACCACTTGGATAGCTCAATGGAAGAAAAATATGAATTTTTTTAACAAGGATGCCTTTGCTAGTTCTTCTCTCAAGGGAAACTATAAAACAAAATTTAGGAAACCAAGATATCTCTTTTTTTTTATACGATTTTCAGGTTTAAGAATGAAAGCAATATTAACTTAATTGATCTACTAAAAATAACTTGCAAGGAAGGTTAGAGGATGTAAGGTAACAAGAAATTTGAAAGAAATTGCTGAAAAGAAACCTTGGAAATATGCTAGCATCACACCACCATGTGAATTAAATAACCAAGAAGATGAGAAAACCCACACAATAGAGATCAGATCATGTCACAATCTTCAGCTGAACGGATGCAATCATCGATGGAAGTTGAACAAATGTAGATGTATGATAAGTCAAAACTCATCAAATCATGAAGCCACTCCAAATACATGCACACATGAGACAAGTTAATCTTTAGGCACAAAAGAATAATCTTCTCAGAAATTCATCACAACACAGCAATGTAATACCAGCAAACACCGAACTAAAAGATCGCAGACTTAAAATCACTAAACAACCAATTGGCTCTTTGAAACAAAGAATGAGAAAATCACACATTCACAAATTTCACATAGACAACAAAAAAATCAAAACATGAATGAAGCACCAATTGTATGTCTTGTATTAATGATCAAGTCGACCCTAATTACATCATTTTATTACAATTTATAGAGCTCTGCTCTTATTTTCACAGCTGCGGTTTTGCTACAATCAAACTCCAAAGTAAAACTAAACTAAAGCTTTGCATTAAATAAAATACTTCTAAAGCTTAGCTAAACTATCCTAGCATAGAGGTAGACCTCATGCATTACAAATATTTGAACAAAACAAGCATTAGACATCTCAAAAATGGGCTGGAACTAGTTCATGCGTGTGGTGATCTTCACGTTTGTCCCCGGGATCATTGGCTTTAGTTTCCCTACGTAGTCTTGACTGAAAGAGATCCCACAATCATGCCCAAATGATCCCAAGAAAGAAGCCTAGATGAATGAGGAGTGATCTCTAAGAAAATTGGAATCAACTCTCGGATGTGCCCAAAAAATGCCCAAAACCTGAGACTTGGTCCAAAAATGCAACACCCAAAATTGGTCAAGTGCTATCCTTATCTCTACTACTTTAGATTTGTAGAGTTGTCGGACTTCTAGGTGGCCAAAAAATCCCCATGGTCGAAATGGCCAAAAATCTTGCACTTAAAAAATGACTAAGTACAAAAACTACATTTTCTGTACATGGGAGCTGATAAATCTTAAGATGGAGGTCCACTAGCTAGAAGGAACTTCTAGATGTGCTTTCTTGAATCTATCCACCACCTCCAACACCTCATTGAAGTTTGAAATCTTAATGCCTTAGAGAATCTCCTTCTGTCTATCTCTAAAATCTTTTAAATCCCTGGCAAAAGCCTTTATCTCTTCTTCTCGAGGCAACATTTTCTGAATCTCCTCCCTCTAATAAAACATTTGCTGAAGATCCTCCTTTGACTTTACCCCCTGGAATATACTCAAGTATTGATTGACATTATCATTCACTAAGTGCATAGTCCTATCATCATCATCATCAAACAGATCCAAATCTAAGCCTTCAAAGAACTCCTGTAACTCTTTTATAAATAGCATGCTGTCATCCCTTCTTTTATTTAACCTTTTGAGCACCTTCTCAAATATGGCCAATGCCACTGCTATTTCTTGGATCCATTCTTCAAAGTTATCCAATACTACTCCTTCATAAATCTTCATTAGCACCTGGAAGCATTGTTTCCTTATCATTGTTAATTCACCTAGTATTCTTTTCCAATTGAGGATGGTTTCTTCTACCCCATTCTCCTCACTCATCATCTCTACTAAAGAAGTCATCCCCACCAAAACACCTCGAAAGGGCCTCAAAATCCGCTGGAGAGATAAGCTAGTGAATAGCTCAAAATATAGCTTCCATTTAGCACAAGCCTATACAAGAGAATGTGAAATGTTAGTGTCTATACTCCCCTTCTTTTCTAGAATTGCCTGTAATGAGGCTTCGGGGTCATTCGGGTCAATTGGACTTGCCATCTTCAAAATAAACTTCTTCATTGCTTCATTCTATTCTTCCAATGCTTTTATCCTTTCCTCATCTTTACTCATGAAGCCCAGAGCATGCTTCAAACCCAGAGTAGCCAAGGTTTTGCTACCTTCTCTGGTTGGTTCTCCCAAGTCCACTTCTTCTAACACATAGTCCTCCAAAGTGATCTCCTTCATGCTGATATCCATTGTAGGGATAGCCACCTATGCCTTCCATCTCCCCATCTGGTCTTGCGTTACATAGGACATTCTCCTAGCTTGGAGAACGGGTGTCATCTAATGGAAAGCATGCCCTAACATGGTTATATCAATCTCTTCATCAGTATATATCCTCACCCTAGGCTACACTTCTTTGGTAAACCAAGTGGGCTTTTAGGATGAATTCAATGGCTCATAGGGAGTAGCCAATGCAGTAGAAGTCCCCATGCATTCTATCCTTATCCCCTTAGGAGATTTTTCTTCTTTTGTATGTAGCTCTTCCTCTATATGTGGCTCTTCTTCTATATGTGGCTCTTCTTCTACCTGTGATTCTCTCTTGTCACCTTCCTCATATCCAATATGAATTTCTTCTCCCCCTTATCATCTGATGACTTCAACTTCTTTATCTGGTTCCTGTGAGCTCTGGGGCATTAACTCAACATGAACTTGGGGAGGAATGTTGAGTGGGGGAGGTGTAGGAGACACAAGGGGAATGGTTGAATGGGCTGGTGGAGTTGGAGTTGGGAAAGGAACATGTGAAGAAAAAGGTTGCTAAGTTAGTAGAGCATCCTGCATGGGAGTGGAAAGCAGGGTAGTAGGAAGCTCTTGAAGTGGAATGGTGGGAAGTGTGGAAGGGTGATATGGGGGTAGAGGTGGAATAGATGCATCCAAAGGTCATTATGTACTTGTTTCCTCCTCTGAGATGATCTAATAGAAGAATCCCTCTTGGGATCCATAATTCCCTCATGGTCCTTGGCTATTTCAACATCCCTCTGCCCTTGAGGTGCCTATGGTAACTCTTCTCCTACACCACTAAAAAGGCTAGTGAACTACATAGGAGCCTATTGTTTAGCCTCTTTGAACCCATGAAAACTTGCAAAATTGGAGATGTTGAATTCATCATCACCTAAGGCATCCAAATTAATTGGCTCTACTTGAGTAGCCCCCTCATCATCGTTAGGGTCATCTTCCATTATTCTCCTTTTCTTTAGGAATCCCACTGACCATGTCCTCCTATTGAGGGGAATTTCATCCAACACATCTTCATCTTCTTCTTCCAGGATATCCATATGTGTAGTGGTTGAGCCCACCTTCCTTTTGTAAACATGACCCTTGGTTACTCCAATCAGCTTAGGTTCTACTATTTTGAACTTAGTTCTCTTTTCTGAGCTAGGTGAACTATGGTCACCTGATGAAGGTTCCTCTAGTGGAGCAATGCTCCCCATCATCCTAGTTTTCACTGGTTTGGAGTGTGTGATGAGACCATATGTGGGGCATTTGTGGTGATATATAGTCTCAAGTTTTAGAGGGGTAGCCCCTTTAAACTAAGCTTCCAGTATCTTTTCCCCCTTCTTCTTTTCTCGAGATGTCTTCTCGAGGAGTTGCTTTATAGGAAGTGGTTGCATAGGAAATGGATGAGCAACCCAATACTTTTTTAGCTTGATCATGTGTCAAGCTCTGAAGTCCATGCTATCATTCTCATCCTAATCTACCTCTACGTTTAGAATGGCCCTCGTGTATACCTTATTTGTGTTATATATGGAATCCATGATTTTATCAGAGTCTTCATCTAATGCCTTCTATGGAATCTTCATGGAAAGGGCACCTTGTGCCAACTCTAAGCTCATCTGGTAATAGTCATAGGTTCTCACCTCATAAGCATCCACACAATTAGCCCAATGATCTTCAACATGTGGCTCATGGATGTAGTGTCTTCCCATTATGTGGTTATAGGTACTAATGGGGTCAAAATGTGGCCTCACCAGGCTGTAGGTTGCCAGTGGTAATTCATCCCATTCTCCAGCCAATGACTTGCAAACTTTCATGTCCGAAACACAATGAGGACCGATAGAAATAGGGAAGTCTCAACTGTGTTTCTTCTTATTCTTGATATGTTCATGAGCATTGGACAATTGCCTTGCTATCTCTAGTAAAACTACCCTATCAGGAGGATACCTTGGGAGCTTCTTGGGTGCTAAGGTGCTTCCTACAACCCGAATATATGTGAATGTTTGAAATTGAATGTAAAATGCCCCAATGGCCTTTACTTTGGCTGTTGCTTCTGTTGATAACCTTTTAGCAAAATCACCCTCGATGGAGCGGATGATTACAAAGATGAAAGCATCATTAACTATTTTGAATTCTGGGCTATTGTGTGTGAGGAAGTCCTTTTGCACCAATTGATGATAAAGAGTGAAAGGCCATGTGCTTTGTTCCCCGATGCTACCCAGCTTGGTCAACCCTAGATATACTACCCCAGCGGCTAGTAAGTACACAACATAAGATTTCATGTAAAAGTGTGGATCTGTCTTTACCCGAATCAGCTGTTCATCTAACTGGTCGCTTAGAATTGAGTCCCAATCAAACCTTGCTTGTCTTTCTTTTATTTTCTGGATAAGGAAGATCATCCAGGGCTCTAGTTGATGGGACTTGGGCAAGCCATACACCTTGCTTATCATTTTTATGGCGGCCTGGATATCTTCTTTCATGTAACCCCTCCTCATATCAATTCTATCCAGCCTGTTCTTGGGTAAGGGTTGCATCAGGTACTCATTGTTAACAATGTTGTGAGCCCTTTGCATATCTTTGTTATAGAACTCCATCCCCTTGTTTATATTGAAATTGAAGAACTTATCTACCCCCTTGGGTAGATGGAAAACATCCTCGATATTGTCAAGCCTTAGGTCCAGGACCACTTCCCCCATGCTATTTTTGACCATGCGCTCATCTGGAACATAGTGGTTGGCCAGTGTGTTAATCAACTCCACCGACTAGATTGAGACAAGGTGTGCCACTGCATTCACTAGGGAGCAATGAACCAATGAGGTGCAGTCCTTTGAGTGGCCCACTAGTTGAGCACACTTGTTTAGATATTCATTCCAACTCACATTCTTGATATCAGTATCGGTTATCCTGGCATTCAAGTATGTCACTTTAGATGGTGGGTGGTACCCTTTAAATTGATATTTCATTACTGGTGACACCAGTATCTTCTCAGCCATATCTACAAAAGAGCACCAGGCCTGAATCAGTAAGGTAGTGAGAGAAAAGAAACTGGAAAGCACCATTACTCACTGAAAACATGTTTACAAAGAAAACACCAGACATTTCAACTTTTTTAGCCTATCAGACTTATCAGACATCCTAAATTATTAAAGGACCAAAAAGGTTGAAAGGCCACAGGGCTTGGAGGGCAAAAAAGGCTACAGGGCACTGGCGGGGGAAGAGACTTCTTGGAGTTATCAGACCTCCGAAAGACTGATAAGTCACAAATGCTGAAAATGCCAAAAAGTCACAAGTTTGAAAGACTGAGAACAAAGGATGGTCACTACTTTTGGTGTTTCAGGGGTACGTGATGTTTTGGTGTGTGAAAAAACTAAAACACTGACAGCACGAGCACTTAGGAGTTTTCTGATCCGGCTGATGCTCCATGAGTTTCGAGCTCTGAAGGTCTGAAACTAGGGTTTTGGGCCGGACTCAAAAAATGAGACATATGGTGAGTTTGACCACAAACTCACCTAGGGATGCGAGGTGACTACCTCAACAATCCCTAAGGCTGAAAAGGTCAACCTAAAGCAACCTAGATCTAGGACTCAAGCTGAAAAGACTAAAAATGTAAACCCTAGACCTAAAACAAGAAATGAGAAATAAAAGAGGATGCAAAAAAAAGAAGAAGAAGAAACAAACAAGAGGAGAAGACCACCTACCCAAAAGATGAAGAGCCCAATGAAGACCAGTGAGGAAAAGAGAGAAAAACAAAGTGAAAGCAACTGGCGGTGAAAAAATTAGAGCGAGCAGAAGACAGAGGGATGAATGCGCAAAGTGAGGGTTTAAAATGACCTCCACACCTTTTATAGGCTTCGTGAGACTGATGACATCATCAACCTGCGTGGTAGCCTTTCAGCCTTTTCAGATGTCTTGGACATCCTATAGGTCAAAAACACCAAAAGGTTGACTCTTGTGAGAGTCTGTCTTTCAGGATCGACGCCCATCGAAAAGTCTGAAGAGGAAACCTAATCTAAAATTTCTCCTTTGTATCTTTTTCACTTTGGGGACCACCAAAATCTTGAAAATTCGACAAGGCTAAAAACTTCGTTGAAAATAGTTGTCGCTCCGCTAGGGCCTTTTGCACCTTTTGAACCTCCAAAAGGACTAGAGGCCGACAAGGCCGAAAAGGCTGACAAACTAAAAAGAACTAAGGACCAACTACACCAAAGAAAAAAATGAGGCAAGCAAAAAAGCAAAAAAGACAAAGGGGGGCCCCTGAGGCCATAAGGGCCAAGAAAGGGGAGTGTGGTTGTGGGACCACAATAGTACTTATAACAAGGTACTAATCACTCCTAATAGGGTGAACCCTTAGAAAAGGGTAATTGTAAGCTCCTAACAGGGAAAACTCATTTACTGTAGTAGTGGGCTTGTCGGTGTCATGCCCACCATGGTTTTTCCCTCTAACCAATGGTTTCCATGCAAAAATCATTTTGTCACGTGTGATGATTTTGATGATGTTTTATATTTTTATGTTTTATTTGTTTACTTCAGTTATATGCTCTACTATTTGGAAGGTATTAGTAAGTCTAGTTAGATCAGTGATTGAATTATTTTTAAATTTGTTTGCACTGATTCACCCTCCCTCTCAGTGCCTAAGAATTCTAACAATTGGTATTAGAGCATTGGTCCTCTTTTTGATAAGTCTAACAACTTAAGGGAAAGATCTATAATTATGGAGAGTTACAAGCATGAAATATAATTTGAGAGTGCATACAAGGTGATCCATGAGCTAAAGGAGAAACTTAAAAAATCATTGGGAAAGGAGAAAACTCATTGAACAACCATTTGAAGGAAGTATGTTTGAAGATTCTGAAGAAGCAATTACATATTTGATGGAAAAGAATAAAGGACTTAAAGAAGAACACACAAATCTGAAATGAGAACTTGAAAGTCAATCTATTAGGATGTGTAAAAATATAGAAGGAAAGAGAATAGCTAAAAGTGAAAGAAAGATGGTTGAGGATCCCCTCACTACTACATTTGGGGTCAAATTTTGACGGCCATTTGTCAGATTTGCAATGCTAATTTGTCAGCATTTTGACAGATGGGTCCGTCGCCATTTTTGTGTAGGAAATTGTGACAGAAGATGTATCCATCAGTTTATCGACACCATATCATGTCGGAAACTTGCATTTCAGCATCAACTTCATTATGGCATTTTCTACAGTTTATCCATCAGAATTATGACACAATACCTATTAACTGTTGAAAAGAGATCTTTTCTGACATTATAACTGTCGAAATAGCGATAGTTTCCACTTAATTCTGACAGATATACCCATTGGTGATATGGCATTAATGTCAAACCGTCTGTCAAAAAATTTCTATTTGTGACACTTGAAATGTCGGAATAGCGACAGGCCTTCATTATTTCTCCGACAAGTTCCTTGTCGAACGTATAGCATTACTATCAGAACTATTGTCGTAAATTAGTTTTCTTTGACATTTTATCTGTCAAATGCGTAGCACTTCTATTGAAATTAATGATTAAGTGTCAAAAAACCAATGGATATGCACATTAAAGATAAAATAGCTCAAGAGACCATCATAGGTTCTCTCTTTCTTCGGTCTATATTATTGACAGAATGTTTTACCTTTCATTAGCTCATCAAATCTGGGGATTTGAAAGAATTTAATAGAATATTTTCATGACAACATATATTATTTATGTTGACGTTGCATGAATTTATCTACTTCACGCACTTGTAGACTATGAGGACGGCGATAAAGAAGTATGGTCATGGCCATGCTTCTTTATTGCCGTCCTCATAGTCTACAAGTGCGTGAAGTAGATAAATTCATACAATGTCAACATAAATAATACATGTTGTCATGAAAATATTCTATTAAATTCTTTTGAAATCCCCAGATTTGATGAGCTAATGAAAGGTAAATTTTTTTGTCAATAATATAGACCGAAGCAAGAGAGAACCTATGATGGTCTCTTAAGCTATTTTATCTTTAGTCCTAGCTACTATCCTAGCTACCTTTCGATCATCGAGAATAATCACCACCTTGCATTTATGTACACTACACAAATTGATCCCAGTCTCGCAAAAACATTTTACACTTGTACATCTCATCAATACTGGAGGCCTAAAGTAATTTTATATGATCACTAGCACATTTCATGCATGGATGAGAAACAGTATCCAAAGTTTCTAGATAACCATTTTTGAGAAGAGGAATGAATGCAAGCTAAAGAAGGGATAATTGCACATTAGAAAGGAAGACATCTTTTTAGCCCGGGTCTGGATCCTACGCCAATTGTTGAAGGATCCAAGGCTAGTCTAGAAAGATGTCTTCCCATTCTGTCTACAACATTGTGTCCATCCATGATCTCAGGAATATCATTGTCTTTCTACTCTTCATTTGCCAAAATATATCGCTTCTTCAAGCTTGCAGAGTAATCTTATTAATAAAAGAACTCTTGCCAACATTAGGGTACCCACATATCAAAATAGTTGATGTTATTGGTGCTTGTGCTCAAGGATATCAATTCACTATTTTGAAACGACCAAATCATTTTTATTTCATTTGTAGAGAAAAGGAGTGGGAGAAAATGAGTGGGTGAAAGTTGATTGAGCGCGAGAGAAGGCATTGCATTTTATTTGATCATGAATGCTCTCTGAAATGACCAATCATGTTTTCTATTCGATTTTTTTTGGTGTTTTTTTTTTCCCATATTTAGTAGATAAAAATCATGGGGGCAGCCAATTAGCCATCTTTTTGATGTTCTAGGTATTTTAAAAAGATACAGGTATGTGGATTTATCATTCAATTGCTTGCAGTTATTGGTCAAATGCAAATATTTTGTCAAGTTGAAAGGGCAAGATATCAGTTTGGTGTTTTTGGTTTATGTTAAAATTTGATTTGGTAAAATCCTCAAAAAAAACACTACATGTTCTAAAATGTAAAGAAGTTGAATGTTAAATGTAAGATATATATCTCATCCATAGTAATCAAAAGAAAGGACATGAAACTTATAAGGAGATTTACCAATCCAAAAATATAAGCGAATAGGAAACATGATTGGTACCTTATGAATTGGTTTTTGAAGTGCACAGTCTTCATCAATCTCCTGAGAACAAGACCCCTCCTCATGAAAAATGCATTTAATGGATTAAACAAATCTACAAAACTGAACCAATGGCATGTTTAGAACAAAGAAATAGATTGATAATAATATGCTAAAAATTCTATTATGTTTAATACACGCAAAAGGACCAGTCCCAACAATTCTTAAACATACTTTATCTGATATGATAATAACATGCTAATTAAACTAATAAAGGTGTTATATGCATTTAATCTACCAATTACTAATTACACAAAAAAAAAATTACAAAATTGAACCAATGGCATGTTCTTCGTGTGGTACAAGGAAGATTTGGCTATGAAAAAAAAAAGTGAAATGGCCTCATCATTTTTATTTTGATTGGATAGAGGAGAGAAAGCTAAGCATGAGAGAAGGTATGTAATTTCTTCATCTTTCGAGCATCTGGCATCATATTCAACTACAAATTTCAAATGCATTGCATTTTATTTGATCACGAATGGTCTCTGAAATGACCGCATTCTACTAGTGTCATGCCCTAGCCCATGCTTTATCTCCATTATTTGATATTATTAGTGCTTTTCCTCAAGGATATCGATTCACTATTTTCAAATGTTTGGATCATTTAGACAGTTACATTTCCTGACTATTCCTCTAGTACACAGTCAGGAAATGTAACTGTCTAATGATTATATGTAATGTTGAATGGATTAAATTCTTTATTCTTGGTAGAAGTGAATGGAAGGAATAGTGTGTATTAAATACAATCTAGTCACTTATTGAATGCTTTGGAGACTACTGGTTTGACTATCCATGTGCTACCAGTGACTGAGATTCATTAAAGGATACAAAACCCTTCATTTTGGGGTTATTGTGTGTGGATTCAAATGTAGGTTTGATTTGGTTAATGTTTAGAAGAGATCAATAAAGTATTTAAAAACAATATTACATGTTTGGAGAGGTTTGAGAGGCACTTATCATGACTGTACCCTCACAAACATTAGCATAGACTGGTTTTACTAAGTTTCCTTTCTCTATTTTGAGGTTTCCTTTCTCTGCCACAGGGGTATAGTCAGAGGGTTCATTGACACAATGATCCTTTGAATGGTTACTATGAATATGAATGATTTGATATAGCATATTGCTCATTTTACTTGAAGTTTGGAATAGCTTGTGCAAGGGTGAAAGTAGTTTTGATCATTTTGGTCGTGACTGTTCCTCTACACAGTCAGGAAATGTAACTGTCTAATGATTATATGTATTGTTGAGTGGATTAAATGCTTTATTCTTGGTAGAAGTGAATGGAAGGAATAGTGTTGGTGTTAGGTTTCATTTATTATTGAATTCAATGGTTTCCAAGATGTGTTGAGGAGTTTGCTCCTTGTTTAATGTTAACTGTTCCTGCACAATCCACTCATACAATAGTGAAGTTACAAAACTAAACTGATGACATGTTTACAACAAAGAAATAGAATGATAATAATATGCTGAAAATTCTATTCTATTTAATACATGCCAAAGGACTACATTCTAAATTGTTATCACTGAAATGACCACATTCTACTGGTGTCGTGCCCTAGCCCATGCTTTAACTCCACTATTTGATGTTATTGGTGCTTGTGCTCAAGGATATCCATTTTTTTGAAATGTTGACTGTGGTTATCAAATGGATAGCCTGTGAGCTTCTAGCTAGGTGCCATTTGTATTGATAGCTTAGGGCATCAAATGTATTGTATCATTGATAGTTGATACTTTGTTAAAAGGAAATAGGACAAAGAATGATTTTTATTTAGTTTCTCTATTTTGATCCCTAAGTTGCTTACAACCCTAGAGAAGTATATGCAAATTTACGGATGCAGTTACCAGATACATAGCAGCTGATAATTCACAATAAATCCATGCATCCAATTTGAATAGCAATTAATACAAAGAACTAGGGTCCTCCAATGGCCCAATCATCTGAACCTTGACTGTCCCCTCAACCAGTGACCCTTCAAAACTAGGTTATCATGCAATCAGTGAGTGATCCTTCATTCTCCTTGTGAGCTTCTAGGTAGGCGCCATTTGTATATTTGATAGCTTAGGGCATCAAATGTATATTGTATCATTAATAGTTGAGACTTTTCTAGTATCATTTTCTAGGTTTGATTGTGTATAATTTTTTCCATCAACGTTTCAGATCATACTACATGATCCATCATCAGGATGCTAGAGAGAAAAGAACATGATATGATGGATCATCTAGTATGATCTGAAACGTTGATGGAAAAAATTATACACAATCGAACCCAGAAACTGATACTAGCATTAATATGGATTGTGGAAATCTAATAGATCTAGTTGAGACTTTGTTAAAAGGAAATAGGACAAAGAATGATTTTGATTTAGTTTCTCTATTTTGATCTCTAAGTGGCTTACAACCGTAGAGAAGTATATGTAGATTTACGGATGTAGTTGCAGGATACATAGTAGTAGATAATTCACAAGAAATCCATGCATCCAATTTGAATAGCAATTACTACAAAGAAATAGGGTCCTCCAATGGCCCAATCATGGGGACCTTGACTGTCCCCTCAACTAGTGACCCTTCAAAACTGGGTTATCATGCAATCGGTGAGTGATCCTTCATTCTCCTGGTGTGCCCTACATCCAAACATATGGGAAATACATAATACAATGATAACAAGTCTTTCACAATCCCCCTTCCCTCTAGGAACACTATCGACCATCCCTTCCACATAGCATTTCACTATTTTATGAGTGGATTGTGCAGGAAAAGTTAACACTAAACAAGGAGCAAACTCCTCAACACATCTTGGAAACCATTGAATTCAATAATAAATGAAACCTAACACCAAAACTATTCCTTCCATAGTTGTAGGATACATAACAGTCGATAATTCACAAGAAATCCATGCATCAAATTTTTATAAGGATATCCTACTAATCAATAGGAATTTTCTTGAGATGACCAATGATTATGCATTTTAATGGCAGTGTGCTAGTTCAAAAGGATAATATAAATTTGAAACAATTTTTTCTGATTTTCTCAAACTATAAATGTGGTTAAAGGGAAAATATTATGGCCCCTACACTATGGTTGTTAGCCTAATTAAGACAGGCCTACCTTTGCATATAATAAGAGGCCAACATGAAACAAACATCGAGAGGTTAGGGGGTTGTTCCCTGTCCATAATTTATTATTTAAGTGCTAAGTGATGATGGGTATATCATGTAATTCATACCCAATATGTCTCTTTCTTTCTCTCCACATTTCACATTAGGAGTATATGTTATAAAATACTAATGAAATCAACTATAGGTAAAATCTAATCAAAATTGCAATATGAAGATTAAAATAGATCTTGAAGAAATATGGGAACCATTTTTGACAAATATTGTACAAACGAAGAGAATACTTCAATGAGGAAATGCTTCAATGTGGAACAATTGAAGGACAATATTTTACTTTTATATGCACATGTGCAATGTTTTTGATATATTTCTAAGATAACAAAACCATAGAAAGAATAGCATATAAAAGAAAGTAAAGAATAATGATCATACTTTGAGATATTATGGAAAATTAAAGGAAAGAATGCTTGGTGGGGTTATCATGCAATCAGTGAGTGATCCTTCATTCCCCTCTTCCAGTGACCCTTCAAAACTGGGTTATCATGCAATCGGTGAGTGATCATTCATTCTCTTGGTTTGCCCTGCATCCAAACATATTGGAAATACACAATACAATGATAACAAGTCTTTCAAAATCCCCCTTCCCTCAAGGAACACTATCAACCATCCCTTCCACATAGCATTTCACTGTTGTACGAGTGGATTGTGCAGGAACAGTTAACATTAAACAAGGAGCAAACTCCTCAACACATCTTTGTTGTAAACATGCCATTGGTTCAGTTTTGTAAATTTGTTTTTTGTGTTAAATGCATTTAAATGGAACATTAAGCATAGTAATAATATGCTTAGTCTATTAGTAATTTTAGATTAAATGCCCATAACACCTTTAGTAGTTTAGCATGTTATTATAAGATACTAAAGAAGACCTGCTATTTGTCAGAGAAATCTTCACTGTCCCCCACAATGAAGACAATGAAGATTGACCTCCTGCCCTACAACAAAGAACATTGTAATAAGAAGAAGATAGTGCCAAGAAACATTTTCACAAATATGAAACATGAGGAAAAGTAATAAAATTAACAATGCCAAGATTCATAGCATTAAATTTCACCTACGAATGAGTTTCTTTAGTGGGTTTCCCAGCATCAAAAATATGTTGAGTTGCATTTGAGCTATAACTAAGAGTATCATGTAGAATAGACCCTAAACTTTGAAAGCATTCTCTAGCCTGGCAATTCAAAATTCAATCTAGGAAAGCATTAGTAAGTGAAATAAATTATAGACATCAACATCAACATAATCATAATCATTTGGAGGGTATTTGTTTTGGTCCTTGGATAGTACTATGTTTCTTGAAAGTTCTTGTGATATGCTTGTAAACTTGAAAAACATATTTTATGGCTTAATGATAATATAGATTAGTGTTTTGTTTTCTAATGGAATGTTGTTGATCATTCATGGTCTAGAAGAAACTTTTGATTGTTTTGATTTTCGAGTCTTGATGTTGTTTCTCAATGTGATATAGACTGACCACAAGATGGTTCAGTTGGTCCTCTCTTTCTATTTAATTATTTGTCTTCTTCATGGTGTAAGTGTCACTATGTTATAATCCAACATGAAGTGTGGTTCAAATGAAGTTGAACCAAATGCTGACCATGATAGCTATGATCATGATGAAGATAAGTATGAATATTAAATCTAAAATATGGCTTGTAATTTGAATTTTCATTTTGAATGAAGAAAATATAGATTCAAGTTGACTCATTCTATGTTGTAGTATATTTGTTCCCTAGATCTACCATATTATATATGTGTAGCTTGTAAGGGACATCTTCTGCTCATCCATGTATCATAGCTCGGTGAGAGTTCTTAGGAGAAAGACAAGATGTCAATGGGAGATGGAGAAACCAATATCAGAACACCACTTGAAGCCTTGCAATGTTGAGAGTGGGATAAAAGCTACACTTGAGACCTTATATAAGGAACAAACTTATTGAGCTTCACTTTGTTTCAAGAATAGTTTTATATTCTATACTAAACAGGGCCAACCACGTGAAGGTGGAGGCTCATTTGCCCCCCCCCCCTTAACATCACTCTAAATTCCCTGTTAACATCTAACATTCATTAATTATCACACAATAACATTCATTCACACATTAATAAAATGTTACATTCATTAATTATCACACGATAACATTCATTAACACATTATAAAATTTATGAACATTCACTACCACATAATTAAATTCATTGGCATATAAAAATCAGTCATTATCAATTAAGGTGCATAGATGATAGTCATTTCTTTTTTTCTTTTGATTTCTAGTTTTTAAGATATAATTGTAAGATGAGTATTGATATCATCATCATGATCATCTACCCTCTCATTAGATCTCAATGCACACCTAGTTCTTTGTTGATGCAAAGGGGGCTCATATGCAATAACATATAAAAGGGTTAAATTAAAAACATTTTAAACATTTTAAAGTATTTTAGTACTTTACAGGCCATAATCGTATAGCTCTTTACCTGATCTAGTCACATCATCAACATCAAGGTTAGTTTGTCGATCCATGAGACTGTGTGGGATGCTCATGAAAGGAGTCTGGGTACCTACATATGTAATTAAATTATCTAATGTTAGCTAAAAAAACCATGATACATATACTCAAAACCACATAGTAAGTACATTAAAAACCATAAGCATCCCATAGTAAGTACATCATGAATTAATTAGATTAAGCATTCATTGCATAACTACACATTACTATCAAGAAATCAATATTAAATAGATTAAGTAGTGATCACATAATTGTACATTTCATTCATGTCATTCATCTTCTTCTTCATCCAATTAATTGCCATGATCATCATTGACGTCGACATCATCACCACCACCGTCATTGTCTTCATCTTCATCATCATTGTCATCATCGACATCAGCATCATCATCATCATCATCATCATCATCATCAGCATCATCATCATCATCATCATCATTAGTAGCATCATTAGTAGCATCATCAGTAGCATCATCATCATCATCATCTTCTTCTTCAAGAAAAGTTGTGTTAGGAACATCATCGACTAATTGTTGTTCATGATCATCATCTACATCATCTTCTAGTTGTTCGCAATCTTCTTCCATCACATTATACCTCATCGGTCTTCCTCTTGGATCATGTCTAACAAGAAATGACCAACCCGATTTATGCGGAAGCTCTGAGTAAAATACCTGCTCACATTGGCTTGGAAGAACATAGGGTTTATCCCCAACTGGCTCAAACCACCTTGTATTAATCATTGGAAATCCATTGTCATGTTCAATAATAGTTCTATCAGGATCATTTTGATTAAGTCATAGCCTATACCATCTGATGATGAAGAGATCTAATCTGAAGGAATTAAAGTCACACTCAAGTACATCAGCCAAAATGCCGTAGTATCAATTTTCAAATTCTTGAGGATGTAAGTCATTTCTAGATGAAATATTAGTCACCTGAAAGACTGCACTTATCCCAGAATCACAAGTTTTCTTTGTGTCATCCAACTTTTTGATGCAAAATTTATGACCATTGCAAAGCATAGCCTTGTGGTGTTTGACCTGCAAAAATATGTAAAACATGTATAAATTAATGCATCGAGAATTCATAAATGTACAAGTGATTAACAAATTTATATGTACCTGAAAATCTTTTAAACCATGTGCTAAATCTATTTCCGTTTGGGTAACATTTGGATCTCCATTACAATGAACTTCATTAACCAATGAAGACATAGCTTCCCATGTTAATGTGTGACCTAAATGATGACATTGTTCAATCCATTTCGTCATCCAATCTTGATTGTTTGCAATATATAAATGTATTACATCCCACTCTCGAGCAGCTGTACAAAAAATAAATAGATGACTTACAACCGATTAATTTTGGAGATTAAGAATTAATTAACAGCTAAAATAACATCTTATAATTTATTACCTCTCACTTTCCTCATTCTACCTTCCCCCACCAAGTATTCCCCTTTAAATTTTCTAATGGTGTCGAGATCCCAAATGCGATCTATATGGATCTTTGCTGCAAGCTTAGGAAGATATTCAGTAACATACACCATAGTCTGGTATACCATATATCCCTCCACCATAGAACCCTTAGGACGTGCTCTTTTTTGAATCAAAGCCTTCAAAAATTTCAAATGCCTCTCAACCATCCACATTGACCAAGTGTGTATGGGTCCACACATTTCAATCTCCTCAACTTGGTGTATGAGGTAGTGTTCTTGTGCATTGAAAAAGGTTGAAGGTAGACACTTTTTCATTTCACACATTAGAAGAGTAATTCTTCTCTTCCAGTATTTTATATCTACTCTATGGATTTCTTTAGATGACAACCACCTACAAGACATTCAAGACACAAAAATATATAAACACAAGACTTTACAATATATATACAACAAATTGAATAGATATCATTGCTTACCTCATGTCTTTTCCAAGATCATATATCACTTGTTTGATGTTATTTTCAAAGTTCTCTGGGAGAGATAGGGGTAGCACGTACTGCAACAATTATAAAAATAATCATGTCATTCTTTTCTCATATAATACAATGAGAAGTACATGTAGTTTACAAATATATTGTAAATACAAAAGAACATGACTTACCTTGATGAAGGTATGCCAATCATGCATTTTCAACCTTGGCCCAAATTCACCTTTCTTTGATATGGTACTGCTTATGTTTGCAGCAAATCCTGTGGGAAATCAAATTTTTCGTATGACTTCTTTTATGGCATCACCTCGTTGTTTTGTTAATAACCAAGGAAGGGCACTTGTATTAATCTATTCTCCATTTCTATTTGATTCAATGAAATTTTTCATTGCATGATTGGATTCATGAATGTCGCTACAAATTTTGACAATTTTTTCTTTGTCAGACCTTCCTTCCAATATCTTCCACAATATCTTCGTTACATTCTTTCCAATATGCATAGTATCAAACAAATGCACATCAAGCAGCTACTCATAGTAGGGCAACCTACTAAATTATCTTGGATAACTCTTTAGTCCCTTTGGAAGGTGCTTAGTAGTGTTTCCTTGATGACATTCATGATCATCAATCATATAATCAAAAAACAAAACACAATAAAAATATACAAATTCCAAACATAAACCATTAGGTAGAATGGTAGTACCTTGATGATTAATTCTATTATATTATAACTTCCATAAGTGAGGTGTCATTCTTCGTGGCTTAGATGTAGTTGTTATGTATGTGGATCCTAATCAGACTTATCCTTAGGGTCCTGGGGCAGCGCCCTAGGCGGGGTCAAGGGGCAGAGCCCCTGATGGGGTCAAGGGGCAGCACCCCTTGTGGGGCCCCTTGAGGGGTAGCGCCTCAGGGTGGGGTTGAGGGGAAACACCCCTCGATGCTAAGAATGACTTAATAATATTGTAATGTGTCGGCCATCTATTTTCTATTAGTTGGAGTATTTTTGCCCTAATTTTGTTACGTGAAAAAAACTTGTAAAAAGGGCTTAGGGTTTGAGATTGAATGTATGAGGGATTTTTGTAGCTTCCTGCGGTGGTATTGAGTTGCAAGTTTCAAATTGTAATCGCTGGCTAATAATAAAGATATTGGACTCATTGTTGGTGGATGTAGCCTAGGGATTGGGTGAACCATGTTAAATTCTGTGTTATTGTGTTCTCTCTTGTTTGTTAATATTTGCATTTTCTGCTTATTATCCTAACAGTAGTCTCTTCTTTCCCATTGAAAAGATGTTTTTCAATAATTCGATAGTTATGATTTTTGTGGAGAAAGTACCTATACTCATCAAACACTTACTTTCCTAAACTTTTTGAATAACAAGATTTCATCTTTGGACCACAAACTGGACATGCAAATTTTCCCTTTGTTTGAAGACCTACAAGGTAATGATACAATTGGATTAAATATGTTAATTTTTATTTTTAGAATTATCATGTGCAACTTGAATTCACCATAACATACCAGAAAAATGTGTTAGCCCTGGGGCATCATGTATTGTCCATACAAGCATTGCATGGAATTGAAATTGTCTGTCTCCTATTGGTCTAGAGATGTCATACATAGTGACACCTTTCCATAACTCCACCAACTCATCGATAAGAGGCTCAATATAAACATTCATATCTTTAACTTGGTATTTACCTGGTTGAATGAACAACATTACATAATTATTGTGACCATTTTACTACAAGATTTATAATTACATGCAAATAACTATTAAATGATCAAATACCTGGAACAATCATTGCCAACATAATGTGCTCCCTCTTTATTAACATCCATGGAGGAATGTTATTGTTGATGACAAAAATAGGCCAAACAGTGCAAATAGATCTTAGCTCTCCAAATGGATTGACACCGCCCACTGCCACTGAAAGCTTGAGATTTTGAGCTTCTTCGATAAAGTGTGGCCACTTTTCCTCTATGTCCTTAAATATAGAACCATCCGTAGGCATTTGAATAATGTCATCTTGACTCCTATTGTGTGCATGGTAATCCATAAATTGTGCCAAGCTATTACACCTAAATAATCTTTGCAAATGTGGTATAATGGGGATGTAACGAAGAACCTTGTGAGGCACCTTTTTTGTTATTTGATTTGTTTGATATCTACTCGTATGACATTCAGGGCATTTTGTTGCAAATTCATGTTCTTTATGATAAATAATATGATCATTGGGACAAGCATCTATTGCTTGATACTCTATTCCAATATCTTTCATAGTGGCACATAATTCTCAGTATGAGTGAGGGAGAATATTCGATGGTGGTAACAAGAACTCACCTATCAATTTGTAGAAAAAAATATATGTTGTTAATATTAACAATATTTATGGTACATGTTTCACCATTTAATTACTATAATGACATAAATGACATACCATAGCATACGTGACATTGCTGTGTTGGATAAACCATTCATAACCTTCAAGTTCAACAAGAACAATACAGCAGAGAGAAGAGTTGTTTGGGAGCCTTCATAAAGGGGTGTGGCTTCCTTCTCAAGTAGAGGTATATCATGGATGACATCAACATCATCCTGATCATCATCATTAGTTGCATCAATACCAAATGTGTCATGGATCAATGTATTAGTACCATCATCTGGCACATCATTGTCATCTTCCATGGGATCATAATCTTCAGCTTCAATATTTGCACCTCCATGATCCTCCACTTACAAAGCCATATTCTCAATATTTTCACCTCCATGGTCCATATCACATACTCCCCTAAGTAGGTCGACCTATATTAAAGTGAACACAAATAAACCATGATAATGATCTCATCATCAGGTGTATTTCATATATATATTAATTGTTAAATAAATATAATGAAAAACTTACCAATTCATGATAATCAAAGCCTCCTTCAATGTGACCATTATCCCTACAATGTCTCTTAGCTGTTTTGATTAGCAATCTTCTAATGTTTAAGCCCTTACAATTATTGTAGGGACAATAACATTTTCCATCACCTTTTCTTTTCAAGTTCGACCACAATCCATTGATTGTATCCCCATTACCCTCTTCACTTGGATTGTTTGACATGATGCTTCTTCACTTAGATTATCTATAACCTAATTATATATAGAAATTAAAAACTTAGTTATGAAATGATGTTGTAGTATAGTATACCAAATTGAAACACTTCTATTATTGTAGTCTTCCACATCAAACTCTTTCCTATTGTGGCAAGAAAGAAAGATATTCAAATAATATATTAGTTTGTAAATCAAAATAAAATGGAGGCAAGTTGTTGATTGAGGGTGCAAGGAACAACACCCGTTAGTACTTTTATCGAATTGTAAATTTCAATTTTGAACCATTCTGTGAATATAGAACATGGATGTAATCTCAAAAAATAACAAAATGTAGACACGACAAATTACTTATTTTGTTATTCTACATTACTTACTATTTGAGTGCACGTTCCACCCGCAACTTGATCAAGTCTTGTTTGATGCTTCAATTTTGTGTTAACTGTCCTATAGAAGTACATAATTTTGTATTTGCCCAAATATGTTATTCAAAAAACAACAATAGAATAAAATACTTGTTGAGAAAGATCATCATAGGAGTATCAAAAACTTGAGATTTAAGGTAACACAACATTATAAGATTCTTACATTCAACCTTCAACTCATGCATCTAATAAATAGGAGAAAAAATACATGAAAATGAAAAATTTAACTAATGAATTGTGTTTTTCTTCTCATCTTAATCAACCAAATTTATATGAGATTCTAAAGAAGGCCTCACTCTTAATCAACCAAATCTTCTGATTGTCTTCCGATTGTCTAAATGCTTCTTTATTTGTCAACCAATTAATACATGCTACTATATAAAGAAGACAATCAAAAGACAATGAAGATTTGTCTGACAAAAATGAATACACTAAACTGAACCAATGACATGTTTACAAAAATTATCATAACTCACAAGCAAAACTGAAACAATGGCATGTTTATAACTCATTAAGAGTGAGGAATAGCTTGTGCAAGGGTGAAAGTAGTTTTGATCATTTTGGTCATGACTGTTCCTCTACACAGTCAGGAAATGTAATTGTCTAATGATTATATGTAATGTTGAATGGATTAAATGCTTTATTCTTGGTAGAAGTGAATGGAAGGAATAGTGTTGGTGTTAGGTTTCATTTATTATTGAATTCAATGGTTTCCAAGATGTGTTGAGGAGTTTGCTCCTTGTTTAATGTTAACTATTCCTGCACAATCCACTCAAACAACAGTGAAATGCTATGTGGAAGGGATGGTTGATAGTGTTCCTTGAGGGAAGGGGGATTTTGAAAGACTTGTTATCATTGTATTATGTATTTCCAATATGTTTGGATGCAGGGTAGACCGGGAGAATGAAGGATCACTCACCAATTGCATGATAACCCAATTTTGAAGGGTCACTGGTTGAGGGGACAGTCAAGGTCCCGATGATTGGGCCATTGGAGGACCCTATTTCTTTATATTAATTTCTATTCAAATTGGATGCATGGATTTCTTGTGAATTATCAGCTGCTATGTATCCTACAAATGCATCCGTAAATCTTCATATACTTCTCTACGGTTGTAAGCCACTTAGAGATCAAAATAGAGAAACTAAATCAAAATTGTTCTTTATCCTATTTCCTTTTAACAAAGTCTCAACTATCAATGATACAATATACATTTGATGCCCTAAGCTATCAAATATAAAAATGGCACCTACCTAGAAGCTCACCAGGAGAATGAAGGATCACTCACTGATTGCATGATAACCTAGTTTTGAAGGGTCATTGGTAGAGGGGACAGTGAAGGTCTGGATGATTGGGCCATTGGAGGACCCTAGTTCTTTGTATTAATTGCTATTCAAATTGGATGCATGGATTTATTGTGAATTATCGATTGCTATGTATCCTGCAATTGCATCCGTAAATCTGCATATACTTCTCTAGGGTTGTAAGCCACTTAGGGATCAAAATAGAGAAACTAAATAAAAACCTAGTTTTGAAGGGTCACTGGAAGAGGGGAATGAAGGATCACTCACTGATTACATGATAACCCCACCAAGCATTCTTTCCTTTAATTTTCCACAATATCTCAAAGTATGATCATTATTCTTTACTTTCTTCTATATGCTATTCTTTCTGTGGTTTTGTTATCTCATAAATATATCAAAAACATTACAGATGTGCCTATAAAAGTAAAATATTATCCTTTAATTGTTCCACATTGAAGCATTCCCTCTTTGGAGTATTCTCTTCATTTGTACAATATCTATCAAAAATGGTTCCCATATTTCTTCAAGATCTATTTTAATCTTTATATTGCAATTTTGATTAGATTTGACCTATAGTTGATTTCATTAGTCTTTTATAACATATACTCCTAATGTGAAATGTGGAGAGAAAGAAAGAGACACACTAGGTATGAATTACATGATATACCCATCATCACTTAGGACTTAAATAATAAATTATGGATAGGGAACAACCCCCTAACCTCTAGATGTTTGTTTCATGTTGGCCTCTTATTATATGCAAAGGTAGGCCTATCTTAATTAGGCTAACAACCATAGTGTAGGGGCCATAAATTATGGAACCCAAAATAGTGCACACTTGTATTAAATTAGGTTCAGTATACTACAAGGGATTGGAAACCATGCAATAGTGCCTCATGGGGATGGAAAAAACCCTTCACCAAGAAGATGGTTGTGTCTGCAATATTTACTAGAGGCAAAGAACATAATTTGGTTCCAGCAATTACTCCTAAAAGATAATGGCACCCACAAAACACTTGGAAAAGATAGCACTCACTATATCTTTTATCACTCTTTTAAAGCTGGGACAATAAATCTCAAAGATTGATCAATGAATTCTTGAACACAAAGAACCATTGACAGATATGATTCATGTGTACAATAGCCAACAACCAGTTGTTCCAATCATAATGTCCAATAATTATGTTAGAAAAAACATCTACAAATCCCTTACACAACCATAACAGATTCAAACCACGAACTATAAGAATGTAACAATGGGACTAACAAAGATATAGCCTAAACAAATCTTGATCATATTCCACCCTATTGTAAGGCCCAAGAAGTAACTCTATCTTAAAGCTACACATTCCTCTAGATGAAGCTCAAAGGTCAGGTAGTTGAAGCATAGCAATACTTGAATGAATATAGGAATAATTTGATGTACAATCATTTGCTAGCTTGGTTTGTGGGTTTTCCACATAATATTTTCCCTTTAACCACATTTATAGTTTGAGAAAATAAAAAAAAATTGTTTCAGATTTATATTATCCTTTTGAACTAGCACACTGCCATTAAAATGCATAATCATTGGTCATCTAAAGAAAATTCCTATTGATTAGTAGGATATCCTTATAAAAATTTGATGCATGGATTTCTTGTGAATTATCGACTGTTATGTATCCTGCAACTATGGCAGGAATAGTGTTGGTGTTAGGTTTCATTTATTATTGAATTCAATGGTTTCCAAGATGTGTTGAGGAGTTTTCTCCTTGTTTAATGTTAACTATTCCTACACAATCCACTCATAAAATAGTGAAATGCTATGTGGAAGGGATGGTTGATAGTGTTCCTTGAGGGAAGGGGGATTGTGAAAGACTTGTTATCATTGTATTGTGTATTTCTAATATGTTTGGATGTAGGGCAGACCAGGAGAATGAAGGATCACTCACTAATTGCATGATAACCCAGTTTTGAAGGGTCACTGGTTGAGGGGACAGTCAAGGTCCAACTGATTGTGCCATTGGAGGACCCTATTTCTTTATAGTAATTTCTATTCAAATTGGATGCATGGATTTCTTATCAATTATTGGCTGCTATGTATCCTGCAACTACATCCGTAAATCTCCATATACTTCTCTAGGGTTGTAAGCCACTTAGGGATCAAAATACAGAGACTAAATCAAAATTGTTCTTTGTCCTATTTCCTTTTAACAAAGTCTCAACTATCAATGATACAATATACATTTGATGCCCTAAGCTATCAAATATACAAATGGCACCTACCTAGAAGCACACTAGGAGAATGAAGGATCACTCACTGATTGCATGATAACCTAGTTTTGAAGGGTCACTGGTTGAGGGGACAGTCAAGGTCCGGATGATTGGGCCATTGGAGGACCTTATTTCTTTGTATTAATTGCTATTCAAATTGGATGCATGGATTTATTGTGAATTATTGGCTGCTATGTATCCTGCAACTGCATCCGTAAATCTGCATATACTTCTCTAGGGTTGTAAGCCACTTAGGGATCAAAATAGAGAAACTAAATAAAAATCATTCTTTTTCCTATTTCCTTTTAACAAAGTATCAACTATCAATGATACAATACATTTGATGCCCTAAGCTATCAATACAAATGGTGCCTAGCTAGAAGCTCACGGGCTGTCCATTTGATAACCACAGTCAACATTTCAAAAAAATGGATATCCTTGAGCACAAACACCAATAACATCAAATAATGGAGTTAAAGCATGGGCTAGGGCATGACACTAGTAGAATGTGGTCATTTCAGTGACAACAATTTACAATGGCGTCATTAAACATATATGCCAGCAATATCAACAAACATGAATCCAGACATTTGAATATAGTGAATCGATATCCTTGAGCACAAGCACCAATAACATCAAATAATAGAGATAAAGCACTGGCTACGACACAACACCATTAGAATGCGGTCATTTTAGAGAGCATTCATGATCAAATAAAATGAAATGCATTCAAATATGATGCCAGAGGCTCAAAAGATGAAGAAATCACATACCTTCTCCCGCGCTTAGCTTTCGCTCCTTTTCTCCAGCTCCCTCTATCCAATCAAAATAAAAATGATGAGGCCGTTTCACTTTTTTTTTTAATCTATACTCTGAATCTGCCAGAATTTCAATGGTCAATTAAACATCCATCAGAATATCGACATCATCGGGGCCTATTAGAAAAAAAAAACACCAAATTCATAATAAAAAGTTACCTGTCAGAAACTTCTGTCAAAATTTTGCCCCAAATGTAGTAGTGCCTAAAGGCTAATGATAAAGAACTTAATAAACTGAGGCATGAATTTACCTTATATAGAATTTAGATTCATGATGTTACTAAAGAAAAACTACAAGTTATAAGTGAGAATGAAAGACTTAGAGACTAGAATGCAAAGCTAAAGAATGATGTGCAATCTGAGAAAGAAATCAATGATCAACTGAGAAAGAAAAATGAAAGTTCAAAAAATCTTGTTGAACAATTAAATAACCAAAGGAGAAACAATTGTAAAACTAGTATTGGATACATCGGTCAAGGAACATTTGAAGTTTGACAATCATCCAAATTTGAACTTGAGAAGCCACAAGAGCAGAAGGAAGAGCCAAACAATGCAAGTAAGAAACCTAATAGACCTACCTGCCATAACTATGGAAATCTTGGTCACATTGCAAATGTATGTAAGAGAAAACCTATGAAAAAACCCAACTTATTTGATGGTTATTGCTATAATTTTAATAAGTATGGTCATACTACATATACTTGTAGATCCTAATCTAGCCGAAAATCTAGCAATAGATCCAATGGTAGTAGATTTGATGGATACTATTTTGCATGTAACAACTATGGACATAAGGATATGAATTGTAGGACTAAAGATTATGTTCCTTAGGTCTCTAGTCAAACCGGTAAGCCCTAATGGAAGGGAAATACAATTTGAGGTAACATGTTTTGTATGTGGAAATTATGGTCATCCAATGATGAATTATAGAATGAGAACACAAAGAGGTAACACTGGACCTTGGAGGTCAACTGGTATGTCATGCTTTATTTTCCATAAGGTTGGTCATCTTGCAAAAGATTGTTAGTTTAGAAACCAGTCATCCTATCGATTAGAAGATAGAAAAGGAAAAAAGATTGTTAATGTTGAGGTAGTCGATCAATAAATGAAGAACCTTTGGAGGAAAGAAGGAAGGCAAACAAGAAGAATTAAAATCATCTGAAGGGGATTTTCCATCCTCTAGTATAGAGGATTCTTCTTCAAATTAAGCACATTATTTTCTTAGGAGGAGCATTTAAAGAAAAATCCTTTACTAATCCCCTATATCTAAGAGGGGTAAGATCTATATGCACATTATTGTGTAAGATGCTGTGATTTTGGTATTTATAATTATTTTGAATTTTTTGATGTTTATATAGCAATCAAAATTTAATTTTCATGGTACCTATTTTTTTACCATTTGGTATTGGTTATAATTGTTGGAATACCTATCCATGGATATGCATTAAACCAATGATATGAAACTATTCCTACCATTGAGAAAACACCATTTTACCATTGGAAATGCGTAAAGGTTATAACTCAATGATAAATAGAGGGAAGGGATCTCTCTTTTTACCTTTACATTCATTTGATCACTAGAGATTATTTTTCTATCAATATATTGAGATCCCTAACTGGTATATTATGCAAAGTTATTTATTCAGTTCATAGTTAAATTTGTTTGATTTTTGCAGTCAATTGAAATGGAAAGGAAAGTTTATACACCTTTTTTGATGTAGTGAAAAAATAGAGAATCCCAAAAAAGATAGTCCAAATCTACACTAGTAAAAACAATACAACAAAAACACAACAAGAGAATGCTCAAATAGAATTTCATTCAACATGATCGGCTGTAACGACTTATGGGTTACGACCAAATACAAATAGAATTCAATTATCCTCTAGCTAGTCCAGCTCTATAACACATTAGAAACTAGTAGAAACACTAAGGCAAATCTAAACTTGAGCTTGCGAGCCACCAAGAAATCTCCTTATCTCCAAGTATGAAAATTACAAGCTCTTCTATTACAAATACCAAACAAACAATTTGATCTGCAAGATCTTGCAGGATCCAATTACTATCCTTCTTTGAATCCCCCACTCCTATCTCAAATAATTACCCAAACCTTCCTTAAATACATTTATTCAACCACAAGTCAGATGGAAGAAAGAAATAAATCCTAAAACCCAGTCATCTTCTATAACAAATAATTATTAAATGCAATACAAGTCGGCTCTCAAATAGCCATACACATAATTATTTCTCCATGTTGGCCTCTAAATCCACATAGGGGAATGTAGCACAAGATACCAACATTAAATACATCAAGTCAGCCCACCAAATCTCCAAGAAATCCAGTTGACAAGCTAAACTACTGAGCGCTAGTAAAAGCAACTGAGAAAGCTAGGAATCACCGAGAAAGCATGTTGACTAAGCACCATAAGCATCACCAAGGATAGGTTCTATTGAGTGCTAGAATTTTATAGAGTACCCTTCAAAAACTAAACTCTTTAATGACCGAGCCCCTCAGTCAAAGCTACAACTGAGTAACACCAAACATACAAGATTGCCAACTTCCCTAGGATGCTTTTGCATCAGACACCCCAGGTGTGAAAAGATGTTCTCAAAGAGTGGAAGAATATCTTTTGGGATTCAACACATAAACCCCAAACTGGTTCTTCACATACATTTCCTCCAAGTCTTCAACTTGCACATTTTTTGACTTCTTCTTTCTCTGCCTTTTCAAGTCTTTCCTCAAGAATTTATAGGTTTGTTCTCCATACTGATCTCCAACCCTTTCAAGATCCATCATCTCAACTCGGCTCCCAAAGCTCAGGTTCATCCTACCAAGTGTTGTATCTAGAAAAGGCATCAGGGAAAACTTCCATTCTTCTCAACAATAAATACATTCTTGACACAATCATGCACAACCCTGCAATCATACTGCCAAGGTCTACCGAGCAATATGTGACAATTACTCATGTCAACAATATCACACAATACTTGATCCTTATACTATCCAATCTAAAAATCAACAAGACATTGATCCCACACTTTGAAAGCATGAAGATCTTGCAACCAACCAATCCTATAAGGATAAGGATGTCTCACTCTCTTCAAACCAAGTTTCTGAACCATCTCCTCAGCTACAAGGTTATCAGTACTACTACTATCCACAATAACATTATAGAGTTTACCTCTTGACCTACACCAAGTTCTAAACAAGTTACTCCTTTGAAAAGGTTCCACCTTAGTACCGAGCAATGTTCTTTGAACCAACAAGTTTTCTGAATCTACCTCAGGTTTATTTAGTATGTTCTCATTCACCACAACATTCCTTCTATTACCAAGCTTCTTATGCAAACATTCAAATGATCAGTGTCCTTCTAGACAATAATTATATCAAGTACCCTTAAAGGTAACCTTACCTATCCTCTTCCTTAGCTCAACATGTTTCGGTTCCTCTTCAGCAGTCAGTTTATCCTTCACCGATTGATCTTGTTTATCCTTCCCTCAAGAATTACCATGTTGTCTCCTCTTCAACTTATCTTCTTCCTTTAGGGAATACTAATAAGCATCCTCAACCAAATCAATCTTTCACATACTAAGCTCATCCTGAATATTGAATCTTAAACCATTCACATATTGAGCTATCTTTTGTTAGGAATAGTCTGAAGAGATAACTAAGGGGGGGGGGGGTGAATCAGTTATCTACAAGTTTCAATTCTTTATCTAATTAAGTATACTTAAACATAAAGCATAAACACAATGAAAGAACAAGTGAACACAACACCAATATTTTGGTTACGGGGAAACCCAAATAGGTAAAAACACCGGTGGAAATTGACACCCACTAATATTCTATACTAGTGTATTATGATCCTTGTTAGAAGATCCTTAACCCTGTTAGGAGTTTCTTTACAATATATTTAGTATAGTAGACCTAGTCAAGGGTCAGACCCTGTTAGGAGTCTTTTAAAATTGTCCCTGTTAGGGGAGAGGATGCACTGTCCAAGAGCTCACTGCTCAAAGGGGCGAAGGCTACAACCTTTTAAATAACATATACACACTATATCTAGATATTGGTGAATTGTGCTTAGACCCGCTATCTGGATTAATTCCAATGTATAGCTCCAACAATTTACTTGGTCACATAGACCTTCCTCTAATGGCTCAACACTTCGCACACTCTGCTATGCTCTACTTCATCAACTATGAACCAAATTCAAACAATCACAAATGATTGTCTATACATATCTTTCCTCTAAATGATATAATAAAGTTGGCCTATTAGAACCACCTTGAAATCATATTAGAGAAGCCATAACAAAATCCAATAACAATTTAGTCAGCTCTACTAAGCACACAACACATTCTGGAATCTATCCAATAAGATAATTATAAACACACGCTACACACTGTCGGCTCTACCAAAACAAATGGATCTTTCTCCTCAAGCTGAATTACTTCATGTGCTCTTAAGAAAACATCACTAACTCTCCTATTAGCTTAAATCCAAGGGTGCATATCCAAATGATGGGTGCAACTACATAACCAATATAATCTCTGTCGGCTCTTCTGAATAAATAGAAGAAGCTGCTACTGGTGAATAGTGACTACATAACTTCACTTCTACTGATCATCAGACTCTATGTCCATGAATGTAACAACACTAATATGTCTTCAAAATATATCCAAGTGTGCAAGGCTCTATGATAACTATACGGAAAACCATACACATAACACTGCCTATTACTTTGTCAGGAACACTGCTGACACAACCTGTTATATAACTATCTATACTAATAGTTAACCTCTGTGCCCATGATATCATGCTGATATTATGTCCATGCTATATATAGTAAAATCTTACTACATAAGACTTCCATGCATGCTACTTTCCATATGTTTTCATCAATGACAAACATACAGTCAGTATTGGCTTGCTGGCAAATCTCCAACAATCTCCCCATTCGGCCTTGATGGCAAAATGTGGAATGAAAAACCACTACCAACCCAAATGAATATTTCTTTTATAACATTCTCCATTTCCTCATAAAAAATCCCCCAAAGATGAATCCTCCATCTGCTGCAGTATTTTTCAACATTCTCCATTTCCTCAACTATACTGCTGTCATAACCAAATACTGCTCCCCCTTAGTATTTTACTCATCCTTTTTACTTCTGTTCTTCATGAATCTATATATTACTCCCCCTTTGACATCAATAGCAAAGGGTGCCATTCATTTTCAGCACTGGTACTAGTCTTGAGGTAGAGTAGTCAACCTTCCATCAGTCCCTAAGGACTGATGTCTTTCTTTCTTTCTTCTAAGAAGAATCAGGGAAGGGAATTAATCCCAACTTCTCCCTGAGATACTCAAAATTATCCTTAGGAAAGGGCTTTGTGAATATATCTTCCAAAGTTTTGATCTTTAGTACTCACATAGTCCAACTTGACTTCTTTCTCTGCCACTTTCTCTCTTAGGAAGTGATACTTGATCTCAATGTGCTTTGTCTTTGCATGCATCACACAGTTCTTCAACATATTGATAGTGCTAGTGTTATCATAGTGAATAACAATACGATAATAAATTTGAATTCCAAAATCCTTTATCATCTGCTTGATCCAAACAATTGTAGAACAATTCAAGGCTGCTGCAACATACTCCACTTTTGTTGTTGATTGAGAAATACAGTTTTGTTTCTTGCTTGTCAAGGTGACAAGTCTATCACCAAGAAATACTGTTCCACTTGATGTACTCTTTCTATCATCAACACATCCTACCCAATCTGCATCAGTGTACACATGAAGCTCAACATTTTCTAAATTAGGATACCATAGACCATAATCTATAGTGCCTTGCAAGTATCTAAATATTCTCTTTACTACCATGAGGTGACTTTTCTTAGGTTCTGCTGCAAATCTTCCAACTATGCCAACTGCATTGGAAATATAAGGTCTAGTCTAAGTAAGATATATGAGTTTACCAATCATAGACTTATACAATGTTATATCTACTGCTAGTGAGTCATCTTCTTTTGTAGGCTATCATCTAGGGATCATAGGGGTTTCTATTGGCTTGCAATCATCCATTTTGAATTTCTTCAGTATCTCTTTCACATACTTGGACTGATTAATAAAAAATCCTTTTTTTGTCTACTACACATTTAGTCCCAAAAAGTATTTGATAGGACCAATCATACTCATCTCAAACTCATTCTACATTTCTTTGGAAAATTCTTCACTTAGTTTTTCATTACCTCCAAAGATAATGTCATAAAAAAATATAGCTACAAGTAGTAGACCTTCAGATGCCTCTCTAATGAATAGATTACAATCTGCTACTCCTTTCTTGAATCCAATCTTTGTTAGATATCCATCTAGTCTCTCATACCATACTCTAGGGGCTTGCTTAAGTCCATAGAGGCCCTTCTTCAATCTGCATACCATACCAGGTCTATGTGATAAGCTGAATCCTTTTGGCTACTCAATGTATACTCTTTCAAATCTCCATTCATGAATGATGACTTGACATCCATCTGATATACTTTGAAGTTTTTGACTCTAGCATAAGCTAGAAATAACCTAATAGCTTCTAATCTTCTCACAGGTGCAAATGTGTTTGAATAGTCAATGCCTTCTCTTTGTGCATATCCCTTACATACTAACATTGCTTTATTTATTACTACTATACCATCTTCATTCATCTTGTTTCTGAATATCCACTTTGTTCCAATCACATTCTTATCACTAGGTCTTGGGACCAGTTCCCAAGTTTCATTCTTAATAATTTGATCAAGTTCTTCTTTCATAGCATCATGCCAATTTGAATCATTACAAGCATCTTCAACACTTAAAGGTTCAATCTGAGATAGTAAACATACCACTTCATTGCTAGCTGAGTTCTTTGCTTGTGATCTTGTTAAGACTTTGCTGCTCTAATCTCCAATGATGTCTTTCTTGGAATGATTTCTAGATGTAAACTTTGAAACTTTAGGTGATGCTGACTCATCAGCCTTAGGAGTACCTTCTTCACTTGTCTTAGGGTCATTAAATAACACATCAATACTGTCAAAAATTTCCTCAATAACTATCTCACTAGTGGAGGGTCTATGTTCTTCTTCAATCATGGGTGAGTAATCATGATATCTTTCTTGAACAATAAAATTTTCATCAATCTTAACATGAGCACTTTCAATGATCTTTTTCAATTTTAAATTGAAATATCTATAAGCTTTACTTTTAGTAGAGTAACCAAGAAATATACCTTCATCACTTCTTGCATCAAACTTGCCTACTACTTCATCTCTCTTGATGTAGCACTTGCTTGCAAAGATTCTAAAGTATTTTACTGTGGGAACATTACCAAACCATATCTCATATGGTGTTTTGTTAGCGCTAGGCCTTAATTAAATTCTATTGATGGTGTAGACTACTGTATTGACCACATCTCTCTAATAGGTCTGTGCAACTTTTCCTTCAATCATGATGGTGCATGTTGTATCAAGGATGATCCTATTCCTTCTCTTTGCACTTCCATTCCACTGAGGGGTTCTAGGTGCACTTAACTATCTCTTTATGCAATGTACTTCGTAGTACTCATAGAATATGTTAGAGGTGAATTATCCTCCTCTATCTGATCTCAAACATTTTATCTTTAGTCCAGATTCATTCTCAACCTTAGCTTTGAATATTTTGAACTTCTCAAATGCTTCTGACTTATCTTTCAAGAATGCAGCCCACATCACCCTAGTATAATCATCAACAAAAAAAAATGAAATACCTTTCACCATAGTATGATCCTGTTTGAGTTGGACCACATAGGTGTGTATGAATCAGATCCAACTTGTTCTTTGCTAAATTGTGCTTGCTCTTGAATGAATTTCTCACATGCTTTCCCATCACACATTCCCTACATATAGTATCAACTAGCTTTTCTATGCTAGGTAGATCTCTTACTACCTTTACATTGCTTATCTTCACTATATTATCAAAATTGATATGACATAGTCTTTTATGCCATAACCAACTGTCATCAACTTTAGCAACAAAACAACTTGCTTCTGAATTGAGTTGGTAAACATTACCTCTTGTCTTTGAGCCTAATGCAATCATAACACCATCTTTGTTGTTAATAATGCACTTGTCATCTTTAAACTCCAATTAATATCCTTTTCCAAGTAACTGTCCAACACTAAGAAGGTTATGTGTCAAACCATCTATATAGAGAACATCATCAGTACTATTCTTTCCATCCAAGGTGATGGCTCCTCTACCAACTATGGGTTTAGGAGTGTTATCTTTGAATCTAACCATACCACCATTGTATTTTTTCAGATGAACAAATATATTTTTATCACTTGTCATGTGATGTGAACAACCATTGTTTATAATCTAGTCTGTCCTTATATCAGCTTGGGAAATCAATGCTAGCTCTAGTTCCTCTTTCTCATCTTTATGATTTGTCTTATTATTCATTTTGTCTATAATAGAAATGAATCCAATTTATTCTTCACCTAATTCATCATCCTAAACTCCATCTCCAACATAGTAGCATTCCTTAGAGTACTTAGGCTTGTAATCCTTTTTGAACTTTCTAGCTCTAGTAGGACACTTAGATACAAAGTGACTGATCTTATTACATGAAAAGCAATTAAATGGTAATTAACCTTCATATTTTCCTTTTCCTTTCTTTTCTCTTTTGGAAATCATAGCAATGAAATCATCTAGTGTTTTCTCTTCATCATCATCATCAAAATTACCATAAGTGTTTGCAGATTTCTTACCATGAACTGTTGCTTTGAAGGTCGTCTCACTCTTTGGTTCTGTCTTCAATCTTGAAATCTCAAAAGATGATATTTTTCTGATCAAGGTCTCTCTCTTGAAATTATATGTAAGTTGCATGGTCTCATCAAGGATGTTAATCTTGTTTTCATATTCAGGAGTGAGAGTAGTCATCAACTTGTCCATAATGTCCTCCTTTGAAATATCTCCACCATTGTTTCTAATTCTAGCAACTGCTTCATTTATCCTTTGATTATAAGCTATGATATTTTCTTGAGGAAGCATATCTAATGCATTGTATCTTTTCTTCCATGTCTTTCTTCATGCATCCTTTGCTTGTTTGTCTCCTTCAAATATGTCTTCTAGGTGCTTCCATATTTTGTGGGATGTATCTATCTTCTTTATCTCTGAAAATTCACTATCAGATAGGGCACTGATAAGGACTTCTTTAGCTATAGCATTATGATGAAACAATTCCTTTTTCCTTTTAGTAGCATCATCCTTTGCAAGGTCTTCTAAGGTAGGAATCTTAGCTACTTTGATAGTTACATCAAAAACTTCAAAAGAAATGCACTGCAAATGGGTCACCATCTTGTTCTTCCAATCAAGATAATTCTCTCGATCAAACTTAGGAATTTCTTTTTTGAAGTAAGCCATTTGATCAACCTCAAAGTATTAAACTTTCTCTCCGAGGTACTTCGCTCTAATACCAATTGTTAGGAATAGTCCCAAGAGATAACTAAGAGGGGGGGGGGGGGGGTGAATCAGTTATCTACAAGTTTCAATTCTTTATCTAATTAAGTATACTTAAACATAAACCATAAAAACAATGAAAGAACACATGAACACAACACCAATATTTTTTGGTTATGGGGAAACCCAAATAGGTAAAATCCTTAGTGGGAATTGACACCCACTAATATTCTGTACTAGTGTATTATGATCCTTGTTAGAAGATCCTTAACCCTGTTAGGAGTTGCTTCACAATATATTTAGTATAGTAGACCTGGTCAAGGGTCGGACCCTATTAGGAGTCTTTTAAAATTTTCCCTGTTAGGGGAGAGGACGCACTATCCGAGAGCTCATTGCTCAAAGGGGAAAAGGTTACAACCTTCTGAATATAAAATACACACTATATCTAGATCTTGGTGAACTGCACTTAGACCTGGTGTCTGGATTAGTTCCAATGTATAGCTCTAACACTTTACTTGGTCACATAGACCTTCCTTTGATGGCTCAACACTTCGCACACTCTGCTCTGCTCTACTTCATCAACTATGAAGCATACTCAAACAATCACAAATGACTGTCTATAAATATCTTTCCTGTAAATGATATAATCAAGTTGGCCTATTAGAACCACCTTGAAATCATATTAGAGAAGCCATAACAAACACCAATAACAATTCAGCTGGCTCTACTAAGCACACAACACATTCTGGGACCTGCCAATAAGATAATTGTAGATGCACACTACACACTGTCAGCTCTACCAAAACAAATGGATCTTTCTCCTCAAGCAGAATTACTTCATGCACTCTTAACCAAACATCACTAACTCTCCTCTTAGCTTAAATCCAAGGGTGCATACCCAAATGATGGGTGCAACTCCAGAACCAATATAATCTTTGTCGGCTCTTCTGAACAAACACAAGAAACTACTACTGGTGAATATCGACTGCATAAATTCACTTCTACTAATCATCAGACTTAGCATCCATGAATGTAATAGAACTAATATGTCTTCAACATATATCCAAGTGCACAAGGCTCTATGATAACTATACAGACAACCATACATAGAACACTACCTATTACTCTGTCAGGAACACTGCTAACACAAGCTACTATATAATTGTCTATACTAATAGTTAACCTCTACACCCATGATATCATGCTGATATCATGTCCATGCTACATATACTAAAAGATTACTGCATAAGACTTCCATGCATGCTACTTTCCATATGTTGTCATCAATGACAAACATATAGTCAGTACTGGCCTACTGGCAAATCTCCAACACCTTTTCCTTACCAAGTTCTCTGTGTCCAGACCGAATAGTCAACTTATAAAACTCCTCAATATAGTCTTCCACAATCATCTTTTTTTGAAATTTCTCAAACAACTCAAGTTCATAGTCAACAGGTATGAACTTAGCTTTCAACTTAGCCACCATCAACCTCCACTGATTGATCTTCATTTCACCTTAATATTCTCTTTCCCTCTATAATTATTTCCACCAAAGAGTAGCATGTCCTTTCAACTTAGTCTATGCCAACCTCACTCTAAGAGGATCTTCAATTTATTCAAGCTCAAAGAATTCTTCTAACTAACCAATCCAATCAATCAAGTCCTTAGGTCTTAGAGTACCAAAGAATTTAAAAACTTCCATTCAGTAACTATTACTTAACTAAGCTCCAGATCTCTACAACCAACCAATTCCATCTTTACCAGACCTGTCCCTCTGATCAAATCTATCATCTCCACTAGATCTAGTAGCTTTAAAGTCTTTAGAAGCTTCCTCATAGCCATCTTCAGTACCAAGATTCCTTAGCATACCAATAATATCCCTCATGATCTCAATGATCATGTCATTCTTCATCAAAAGGAATCAAGGCCCTTAGATCATAAAGTTGTTTTTCAATAGTGTCCATGCTATCTAATTTTATTTCCAATTCAATACTTTGATACCACCCGATGTAATGAAAAATGGAGAATCTGAGGAAAGATAGTCCAAATCTACACTAGCAACAACAATACAATGGAAACACAATAAGAGAATCCTTAAATAGAATTTCATTCAACATGCCCTATTGTAAGGCCTTCTGGGTTTTATCCTCTAGCTAGTCCAGCTTTGTAACATATCAACAACTGGTAGAAACACTAAGGAAGATCTAAACTTGAGCTTACGAGCCACCAAGCAATCTCCTTATCTCCAAGTAGGCAAACTACCAGCTTTTCTATTACAAATACCAGATAAACAATCTAATTTGCAAGATCATGCAGGATCCAATTACTATCCTTCTTTGAATCCCCCACTCCTCTCTCAAAAAACTACCAAAACCTTCCTTAAATATATTTATTCAATCACATTTCGGTTGGAAGAAATAAATAAATCCTCAAACCCAGTTGGCTTCTATAACAAATAATTATTAAATGCAATACAAGTCAGCTCTCAAATAGCCATACAAATAATTAATTCTCCATGTCAGCCTCTATATCCGCATAGGGGAATGCAACATAAGATAACAATATTAAATAAATCAAGTTGGCCCACCAAATCTAAAAGAACTCCAGTTGGTAAACCAAACTACTGAGTGCCAGTAAAAAAATTTGAACAAGCTAGGCATCACCGAGCAAGCACACCGACTGAGCACCACAAGCATCACCGGGCATAGGTTTTGTTAGGAATAGTCCCAAGAGATATCTAAGAGGGGGGGGATGAATCAGTTATCTACAAGATTCAATTCTTTATCCAATTAAGTGTACTTAAACATAAAGCATAAACACAATGAAAGAACATATGAACACAAGACCAATATTTTAGTTACGAGGAAACTCAAATAGGTAAATGTTGGAAAAATGGTCAACGCTCCCCTTAGTATTCGTAACATGGTTTAACAACCTCCTATGTCTTCTATAAGTCTAGTGGTTTTATCTGGCATTAAAAGGTCGATATTTTGGTGCAACAACAACCACTACTTGTAACAAGTGGTATCAGAGCTTGGTCATAGGTTTGAATCCCCTTGGGTAACGCTGAGGGGGAGATTTTTGGCAAAATGGTCAGCACTCTGTTTGGGATTCGTGACATGGTTTAATAGCCTCCTATGTCTTCTATAAGTCTAGTGGTTGTATTAGGCATTAAAAGGTTGATCTTTTGGTGCAACGACAACCACTACTTGTAACAATAAAAACCCCGGTGGGACTTGATACCCACTAATATTTTGTACTAGTGTATAATGATCCTTGTTAGAAGAACCTTAACCTTGTTAGGAGTTTCTTTACAATATATTAAGTACAATAGACCTAGTTAAGGGTCATACCCTGTTAGGAGTCTTTTACAATTGTCCTTGTTAGGGGAGAGGACACACTGTCCGAGAGCTCACTGCTCAAAGGGGTGAAGGCTACAACCTTTTGAATAATAGATACACACTATATCTGGATCTTGGTGAACTATGCTTTGACCTGCTATCTAGATCAGTTCCAATGAATAGCACAATTACTTTACTTGGTCACATAGACCTTCTTCTAATGGCTCAACACTTCACACACTCTGCTCTGCTCTTCTTAATCCATTGTGAACCACACTCCAGCAATCACAAATGACTCCCTATAAATATATTTCCTCTAAATGATATAATCAAGTAAGCCTATTAGAACCACCTTGAAATCATATTAGAGAAAGCATAACAAACTCCAATAAACATTCTATCGGCTCTACTATGCACGCAACACATTTTGGGACCTGTCCAATAAGATAATTGTAGACGCACGCTACGCACTGTCGGCTCTACCAAAACAATTGGATCTTTCTCTATAAGCTGAATTAAATCATGCACTCTTAATTGAACATCAATAACTCTTCTCTAAGCTTAAATCCAAGGGCACATACCCTAAAGATAGGTGCAATTCAAGAACCAATAAAATCTTTGTTGGCTCTTCTGAATAAACACATGAAACTAATGCTGGCAAATAGCGATTGCATAACTTCACTTCTACTCATCAATAGACTATGCATCCATAACTAAAAAATCACTAACATGTATCCAACATATATCCAAGTGCGTAAGGATCCATGATAACTATACAGACAACCATACATAGAACACTACCTGTTACTTTGTCAAGAATACTGTTGACACAAGCTGCTATATAACTGTCTGTACTAACAGTTAACCTCTACGCCCATGATATCATGATGATATCATGTCCATGCTTCATATACTAAAATCTTACCATATAAGACTTCCATACATGCTACTTTCCATATGTTTTCATCAATGACAAACATATAGTCAGATTGGCTTGCTGGCAAATCTCTAACAATCTCCCCCTTTGGTATTGATGGCAACATGTGGAATGAAAAACCACCACCAACCCAAATAAAAATTTCTTTTATAACATTCTCCATTTCCTCATAAAAAATCCCCCAAAGATGAATCCTCCATCTACCGCAATATTTTCTAATATTCTCCATTTCCACAACTGTACTATTGTCAAAACTGAATACTACTCCCCCTTAGTGTATTACTCCTCTTTTTACTTCTATTTTTCATGACTCTATATATTAATCCCCCTTTGACATCAATGGAAATGGGCACCATTCATTTTAAGCACTGGTACTACTCCTAAGGTAGAGTAGTCAACCTTCCATGACTCCCTAAGGATTGATGCCTTTCCTTCTTTCTTCTAAGAAGAATTAGGGAAGGGAATGACTCCCAAATTCTCCCTGAGATACTCAAAAGTATCCTTAGGCAAGGGCTTTGTGAATATATCTACCAACTAATCTCTAGTACTCACATAGTCCAACTTGACTTCTTTCTCTGCCACTTTATCTCTTAGGAAGTGATACCTGATCTCAATGTGCTTTGTCTTTGCATGCATTATAGGGTTATTTGACATATTGATAGTACTAGTGTTATCACAGTGAATAAAAATAGGATAATCAATCTGAATTCCAAAATCCTTTATCATCTGCTTGATCCAAACAATTGTAGAATAATTCAAGGCTACTGCAACATACTCCGCTTTTGCTATTGACTGAAAAATACAATTTTGTTTCTTGCTTATCCAAGTGACAAGTCTATCACCAAGAAACACTACTCCACCTGATGTACTTTTTCTGTCATCAACACATCCTGCCCAATCTGCATTAGTGTACACATGAAGCTCAACATTTTTTGAATTAGGATACCATAGACCATAATCTATAGTGCCCTGAAAGTATCTGAATATTATTTTTTACTACCATGAGGTGACTTTGTTTAGGCTCTACTGCAAATCTTCCAACTATACCAACTACATTGGAATATTAGGTCTAGTCTGAGTAAGATATATGAGTTTACCAATCATAGACTTATACAATGTTATAGCTACTTCTAGTGAGTCATCTTCTTTTGTAAGCTTTCATCCGGTGATCATAGGGGTTCCTACTTGCTTGCAATCATCCATCTTGAATTTTTTAGTACCTCTTTCACATATTTTGACTGATTAATAAAAATTTCTTTTTCTGTCTGCTGCACATTTAGTCCCAAAAATTATTTGATAGGACCAATAATACTTATCTCAAACTCATTCTGCATTTCTTTGGAAAATTCAGCACTAAGTTTGTCATTACCTCCAAAGATAATATCATCAAAGAATATAGCTACAAGTAGTAAACCTTCAGATGTCTCTCTAATGAATAGATTACAATCTGTAGCTCCTTTTTTGAATCCAATATTTTTTAAGTATCCATCTAGTCTCTCATACCATACTCTAGGGGCTTGCTTAAGTCCATAGAGGGCCTTCTTCAATCTGCATACCATATCAGGTCTGTCTGATAAGGTGAATCATTCTGGCTGCTCAATGTATACTTCTTTCAAATCTCCATTCAGGAATGTTGACTTGACATCCATCTGATAAACCTTGAAGTTTTTGACTGCAGCATAAGCTACAAACAACTTAATAGGTTCTAATCTACTCATCAGTAAAAAATTTTCTGAATAATCAATGCCTTCTCTTTGTGCATATCCCTTACATACTAATCTTGCTTTATTTCTTACTACTATACCATCTTCATTCATCTTGTTTTTGAATATCCACTTTGTTCCAATCACATTCTTGTCACTAGGTATTGGGACCAATTCCCAAGTGTCATTCTTAATAATTTGTTCAAGTTCTTCTTTCATAGCATCATGCCAATCTGAATCATTACAAGCATCTTCAATACTTAAAGGTTCAATTTGAGATAGTAAACATACCACTTCACTGCTAGCTGATTTCTTTGCTTGTGATCTTGTTAAGACTTTGCCACTCTGATATCCAATGATGTCTACCTTGGAATGATTTCTTGATGTAAGCTTCAGAGCTTTAGGTGATGCTGAATCATTAGCCTTAGGAGTATTTTCTTCACTTTTCTCAGGGTCATTGAATAACACATCAATACTGTCAAACATTTCTTCAATAACTGTCTCACTAGTGGAGGGTCTAGGTTCTTCAATCATGGGAGAGTAATCATGATATGTTTCTTGAATCATAAAATTTTCATCAATCTTTACATGAGCACTTTCAATGATATTTTTCAATCTTAAATTGAAACATCTATAAGCTTTACTTTTAGTAGAGTAACCAAGAAAAATACCATCATCACTTCTTGCATCAAACTTGCCTACTGCTTCATTCGTCCTGATGTAGCACTTGCTTCCAAAGATTCTAAAGTATTTTACTATGGGAACATTACCAAACCATAGCTCATCAGGTGCTTTGTCAGTGCCTAGCCTCAATTGAATTCTATTGATGGTATAGACCACTGTATTAACCGCATCTCTCCAATAGGTATGTCCAACTTTACCTTCTATCATAATGGTGCACGTTGTATTAAGAATGATCCTATTCCTTCTCTCTACAATTCCATTCTACTAAGGGGTTCTAGGTGCACTTAACTATCTCTTTATGGCATGTTCTTTGTAGTACTCATAGAATCTATCAGAGGTGAATTCTCCTCCTCTATCTGATCTCAAACATTTTATCTTTAGTCCAGATTCATTCTTTGTTGGAGATTTTCCAGTAGGCCAGTACTGACTGTATGTTTGTCATTGATGACAACATATGGAAAGTAACATGTGTGGAAGTCTTATATAGTAAGCTTTCAGTATATGTAGCATGGACATGATATCAACATGATATCATGAGCGCAGAGGTTAACTATTAGCATAGTCAGTTATATTGCAATTGATATCAGCAGTGTTCCTAATAGAGTAACATACAGTGTTCTATGTATGGTTGTCCGTACACTTATCCTATGGGCATGCACCCTTGGATATATGATAAAGACATGTTAGTGATGTTAAGTCTATGGATGCATAGTCTGATGATAAACACAAGTGAAGTTATGAAGTCGCTATTCGCTAGTAGCAATTTCCTGTGTTTGTTCAAAAGAGCCGACATAGATTTTATTGGTTCTTGAGTTGCATCTATATTAAGGGTATGCACCCTTGGAGTTAAGCTTGGAGAAGTGTTATTGATGTTTAGTTAAGAGCACATAAGTGAATTTAGCTTTCAGAGAAAGTTCTAGTTGTTTTGGTAGAGCCGACAGTGTGTAGCGTGCGTCTACAATTATTTTATTAGACAGGTCCTAGAATGAGTTGCGTGCATAATAGAGCTGATAGAATATTTGTTGGAGTTTATTATGGTTTCTCTAATATGATTTCAAGGTGGTTCTAAAAGGCCGTCTTGATTATATCATTTAGAGGAAAGATATTTATAGGCAGTCATTTTTTATTGCTAAAGTGTGGTTCATGGTTGATTAAGCAGAGTAGAGCAGAGTGTGTGAAGTGTTGAGCCATTGGAAGAAGGTCTATGTGACCAAGTAAAGTACTTGTACTATTCATTGGAACTAATCTAGATAGCAGGTCAAAGTGTAGCTCACCAAGATCTAGATATAGTGTATATCTGTTATTCAGAAGGTTGTAGCCTTCACCCATTTGAGTAGTGAGCTCTTGGACAGTGCATCATCTCCCCTAATAGGGACAATTGTAAAAGACTCCTAACAGGGTCAGACCCTTAACTAGGTCTACTATACTTAATATATTGTAAAGCTACTCCTAACAGGGTAAAGGATCTTCTAGGAAGGATCATTATACACTAGTACATAATATTAGTGGGCATCAAGTCCCACTAGGGTTTTTACCTATTAGGGTTTCCCCGTAACTAAAATATTGGTGTTGTGTTCATGTGTTCTTTCATTGTGTTTATGCTTTATGTTTAAGTATACTTAATTGGATAAAGAATTGAATCTTGTAGATAACTGATTCACCCCCCCTCTCTTAGTTATCTCTTGGGACTATTCCTAACAATTGGTATCAGAGAGAAGTGCCTCAGAGAGAAAGTTTAACAACTTGAGGTTGATTAGATGGAATACTTCAAGAAAGAAAGTCCTAATTTTGATGGAGATAATTATCTTGATTGGAACAACAAGATGGTAACCCATTTGTAGTGTATTACTTGGGAAGTTTTTAATGTAACCATACAAGAGCCAAGATTCCTACCTTAGAAGACCTTAGAAAAGATGATGCTACTAACACTCAAAAGGAATTTTTTCATTATAATTCCATTTCTAAAGAAGCCCTTATCAACACCTTATCTGATGGTGAATTTTCAAAAGTAAAGAAGGTAGATACAACCCATAAAATATGGAAGCACCTAGAATACACATTTGAAGGAGACAAACAAGATAAGGATGGGTGCATAAAGACATGGAAGAAAAGATACAATGCATTAGAGATGATACATGAAGAATGTTAGGAATGAATGCTAAATGTTTGGCAGCCATTCTGTAGCAGTTGTTATTGCATTCATGACTATGATTATCATTGATGTCAACACAGTGATTTACTGAAGACTTATAGAGAAGCAGACAGAGTTTGGATTAGCGCATGTGGGTTATTATAGTTGGAGCTATGTGATGTTGAGGATATATTCTTTGGTATGTTATATGTCTATGAATAAGAGCATAAATAGTAATTCATTTATTCATGGAAGTTATGAGCATTTTGGTGGAAGCAGTATTCAGGCAGTGTTCCTGAGTAGCGATTTGTGGAAATCAAATGATATCTCCTAATCAAGATGGAATCTAGTTTTGCATAGTTAAACAAAAGTTGAAGATACATTGATAGTGACGTGGATGATAGCACAAACTTTGAGGTCACATGAATGAAGATTTATTGTATTTGGAAGTCGACAATTTTGTGTAATTTTGGTGTAGCGTGTGGAAACTTTTTTATTGTAATTGTATGCTAACTCATTTGTAATTATTTGAGTGTGGTATAAAGGAAGGAATATATTTCCTTGTTGTACTATGGTTATAGTGGAAGTTTGTGATGTTGTATGCATGAAGTGAAGAAAAGAGCTAAGTATGAAAGAGAATTTGTGAAGGAAGACATGTGAGGTACAAAGATCTGAAATTGAGATCTGGTGTAATAGTGAGTGTGGTTTGGAATAGTTAGTGAAGAGGTAACATATTATTATATTGAGTAATACAAAGATTATTTGGATAGTGTGTTCAGTGATCTTACCCTGAAGCTATTTGGGTAGTGGATTCTTCTATCTTCCATAACTCTTAATAGGGTTAGAATGTTTTAACAGGGATTCAAAATCTCCTAGCAGGGATTCATATGTACTAAATGTATTTCATAAGACTCCTACCAGAGTCCATCCTTTCACAAGGAATATTCATATTAGTGCATCTTTTGTGGGCATCATTCCCACCGAGGTTTACTCTTTGATCAAGAGGTTCCCTAGTCAACATATCTTGTGTCATTGTGTTATTGTGTATGAATATCTTTCTATAGTTGGTAATTATATTGCTTATATGGTTTAATGTTGTTCAAGATGAGAAAAGTTATAATTATCTGATAACTGATTCACCCCCTCCCTCTGAGTTATCTTGGTGGACTTTACTTTCTAACAATTGGTATCAGAGCGGCAGGTCCTTGAAAAAGAAGTTTAATAGCTTAAGGAGATCCATGGTGAATTTCAGGATAGAAAGCCCTAAGTTTGATGGAGTAAATTTTGACAGCTAAAAAGAAAAGATGAAGACACACCTACTATGTTTAGGACCAGGTTATTGGTTGATTACAAAGAATGATAAGACTATCATTGAAGAGGACAATCTTGAAACATGTACTATAGATGAGAGAGATCGATTCATGTGTAACATACTTGCAAGAGAAGCACTGTTGACAACCCTTTCAGAGAATGAGTACAGTCAGGTAAAATATTTGAAAAAATCTCATGAAATTTGGAATGCTTTACACTCTACTTTTGAAGGTGATGAACATGCAAAAAGAGTTAGATTACATAATTGGATATGTGCATTTGAAGATATAAGAATGTTGGAAGATGAATCTATTAGAAGCTATATTGGTAGAATGTTAGAAATTATTATAGGTATAAAATCTTGTGGAGGAATAAAGATAGAGAATGAAAAGATATGGAAAATTTTGAGGACATTGACCCTTGTATTTAAGTAGACAACACAGATGATTGAAGAAGTTATACCTTGTACAAAAAAATTTACAAGAGAGACTCTTCTTGGAAGATTGGTAGCAACAAAAATGAACCTGAGACTATCAGGAGACTTACCTAGAATGGAGACAACATTTAGTGATATTAGTGTTCACCCTACTTTGTCAAGAAGCATCAGTGTGAGTGGAGATTATGCTGGCAGCAGTAGATCTAGAAATGAAGAAGACAAGAAGATTGAAGAAGGTATTGCCTTGCTTGTGAAAAGAGAACTAGACGGTAAGAAAATATTTAAATGTTGGACTTGTCAAGAATATGGTCATTTTGCCTCTAAATGTCCTAAGAGAGTTAAAAAGTACATAAATAATTTCAAACCTAGAAGACCTAAGGAATGTTATTATGCTAATGATGAAGATCTTGAAGCTAGTATAGAAATAACTTTAAGTGAAAGTGATACTGAGAATAATGATGACATAGGATTTGTAGAAATTAAAGAAGAGAATCCTGCAACTAATGTTAAGGAAGAAAAAGCCTTAGTTTCTCAAGTTGAAAAGAAAATTGATTGGATTATAGATAGTGGTTGTTCACATCATATGACTGGAGACATGAAAAAGTTCATACAGTTTAATGAATATGATGGAGGAGTTTTTAGAGTTGGAAACAATGCACCTTGGTTGATTAAAGGTATAGGATCTATTACTCTTGATGGAAATAATAATACTAATGATGTTTATTTTGTGGCTGGATTGAAACATAATATTTTGAGTGTTGGACAGTTAGTTGATAAAGGATATCAAGTTTGGTTTACTGAGAAAACTTGTGTGATAAAGGATAAAGATGGAAATCTGATTGGAACTGGATCTAGAACCAGAGGTAATGTATTTTAGTTGAATCCTACTAAGATGACATGTTTGATTACTAAGATTGATGATAGTTGGTTATGGCATAGAAAATTTTGTCATATAATCTTTGATAACATTGTGAAAGTAAGTACTACACTTGCAGTAAGAGATTTGCCTAAAATTATGAAGCCTACTAACATGATTTGCAAAGAATGTGTAATAGCTAAACATAAGAGAAGTTCTTTTCCCAGTAAGAAGTTTACATCTATAGAAAAGCTAGAGATTATTTATACAGATTTGTGCGGTCCTACCAGGACTAGAGGATTCTATGGAGAAAGGTATTTTATGATTCTTGTTGATGATTTTAAAAGAATGATGTGTATTGCATTTCTTAAAGAAAGATTTGAAGCATTTGATAAGTTTAAGATTGTTAAGAATAAAGTTGAGAATGAATCTGGAATGAAGATTAAATGTTTGAGATCTGATAGAGGTGGAGAATTTACTTCTAGAGAGTTTAACACCTTTTGTGAAGAAATGGCATTAAGAGACAATATTTAGCCCCTAGAACACCTGAACAAAATGGCATTGCAGAAAGAAGAAACAGATCAGTAACTAAAGCAACAAGAGCTATGTTATTTGAGAATGATTTGGTGAAGATATTCTAGAGAGAAGCAGTGAACCCAATATTGTATACAATGAACATAGTACAAATCAGAGTAGACATAGAAAAGACACCTTATGAATTATGGTTTGGACATGCACCCTCAGTTAAGTATTTTAGAATTTTTGGAAGTAAATGTTATATAAAGAGAGATGATGATATTGGAAAGTTTGATCCTAGAAGTGATGAAGGTATATTTCTTGGATATTCTTTTAAAAGAAAAGCCTATAGATGTTACAATAAAAGAACTAAGACTATTGTTGAAAGCACAAATGTTAAAGTTGATGAAAAGTTCAAAATTCAGGAAAGAATGCTTGATTATGAATCCGATGAAGAAGCTAATCCTAAACCTAACACTGGATCTATTGAATTATTTTATGAAACTGACAGTGATTTGTTGAATGAAAGCCACAGTGAAGTCATTGAAGAACCTACATTTGAAGTGAGATATGAGACAGTGAAACCTAGAAAAAGTTTGTTAAGAAATCATCCTATTGGACAAATTATTGGAAGCATAAAAATAGGAGTTCTAACTTGAAATAAGGTACAAGAATAGTTATGTTTGATTTCTCAAATTGAACCTAAGACTACTAATGAAGCTTGCGAAGATGAAAGTTGGACTAATGCTATGAAAGAAGAACTAGATCAGATTGAAAAGAACAAGACATGGGAATTGGTCCCTAGACCTAAAGACAAGAATGTTATTGGAACTAAATGGGTATTTAGAAACAAGATGAATGAACAAGGAGAAGTAGTAAGAAACAAAGCAAGATTTGTATGTAAGGGTTACTCACAACAAGAAGGAATTGACTATGAAGAAACCTTTGCACCAGTAGCAAGAATTGAAGTAGTAAGTATGTTTTTGGCTTATGCAGCTTACAAGAAATTCAAAGTATATCAAATGGATGTGAAGTCAACATTTTTGAATGGAGAATTGGAGAAGAAGTCTACTTTGAGTAGCCTGAAGGTTTTCCTTTGACTCAAGAAGGAGACATGGTATGTAAACTAAAGAAAGCTTTATATGGACTTAAACAAGCACCTAGAACTTGGTATGCAAGACTGAATAAGTATTTGTTAAAATTGGGATTTACAAAAGGAACAACTGGTAGCAATCTGTACACAAAAGAAATTGAAAATGGTTTGTTGATTATAGTTATTTTTGTTGATGACATTATCTTTGGAGGAGAAGATGAAGCTAGTGACAAATTTGCTGTTGAAATGAAGACTGAATTTGAAATGAGTATGATTGGTGAAATGAAATACTTTTTGGGATTACAGATAATACAAAACAATGATGGTATCTTTGTAAGTTAGACAAAGTACCTGAATGACTTATTGAAAAGATTTGGAATGGATAATTGTAAACCAGTTGGAACACCCATGGTGACTGGACATAAGCTATCTAGCACATATGAGACTCCTACAGTTGAACAGAAGAAATACAGATCTATGATTGGAGGATTGCAGTATTCGACTCATACAAGACTTGATATAGCACATTCAGTTAGAATTGTAGCAAGATTTCAAGTTGAACCTAGAGAATCACATTATGCAATAGTAAAGAGGATACTGAGATATTTAAGAGGCACAATGGACTATGGACTATGGTATGAAAAATCTGATGATTTTACCCTATGTGCATATATAAATGCTGATTGGGGAGGCAATGTTGATGATAAGAAAAGCACCAGTGGTGGAGCATTTTTCCTTGGAGGAAGATTGGTTTCTTGGCTAAGCAAGAAGCAGAATTGTATCTCACAAAGCACAACATAAGCAAAATATGTAGCAGCAACAAACAATTGTAACCAGATAATTTGGATGAAGCAAATACTGAAGACTATTGGAGTAAAGTTTGTTGAACCTATTGTCATACATTATGAAAACACCAGCACAGTTAGTATGTCTAATAATCTTGTATTACATTCTAAGAAAAAACATATAGAGATTAAGTATCATGTTGTAAGAGAGAAAGTTGCTGAAAAAGAAGTCAGACTTGAGTACATAAGTACAAAGGAGCAGATAGCATATATATTCACAAAGCCTTTTCCTAAGGATACATTTGAGTATCTGAGAGGTATGCTTGGGGTTATGCCCCAGCCTACTTTTGAAAAGTGATGTAGGTGGTTGCATCCGTCCAGTGGTATATGAGCCTTATCTTTCTTTTGGACTGGATGTTGGTACTTCCTCTATGGGGGAGTATGTGTATCTGAACTGAGTCATGAGGACTCTAGTGAATGTATTTTCTGAATAGTGTCTTTTGACTTTGACGTTGTTGTTTTATAATGATGAAATTTTTGTCATTGATGTCAATGGGGGAGAAGTATACATGAAAAACCATCTAAAACATTTGTTGGAGAGAACTGAATAGGATAACGAAGCAAGATTTTATTGATGAAGAGGATTTGGACAAGTAGTGTTGCAGTATTGGATTTTTGGAACATTGGATATTTTTTCAGCTATGTTGCCATCAATGCTAATGGGGGAGATTGTTAGGAATGAATGATAAATGTTTGGTAAACATTCTATAGTAGTTGTTGTTGCATTCATGACTATGATTGTCATTGATGTCAACACAGTGATTTACCGAAGACTTGTAGAGAAGCAGACAAAGTCTAGATTAGCGCACGTGGGTTATTGTAGTTGGAGCTATGCAATGTTGAGGATATACTCTTTGATATGTTACATGTCTATGGTTAAGATCATAGATAGTAATTCATTTATTCATGGAAGTTATGAGCATTTTGGTGGAAGTAGTATTCAGGCAATGTTCCAGAGTAGCGATTTGTGGAAATCAGATGATATCTCCTAATTGGGATAGAATCTAGTTTTGCGTAGTTAAAGGGAAGTTGAAGAAACATTGATAGTGACATGGATGACAAAACAAACTTTGAGGTCACACGGATGAAGATTTATTGTATTTGGAAGCTGACAGTTTTGTGTAATTTTGGTGTAGCATGTGGAAACTTTTTTATTGTAATTGTATGCCGACTCATTTGTAATTATTTGAGTGTGGTATAGAGAAAGGAATGTATTTCCTTATTGTAATGTTGTTGTAGTGGAAGTGTGTGATGTTGTATGCATGAAGTGAAGAAAAGAGCTAATTTTGAAAGCAAATTTGTGAAGGAAGACATGTGAGGTACAGAGATCTGAAATTGAGATATGGTGTAATAGTGAGTACGGTTTGGCACTGTCAGAGAAGAGGTAACATATTATTCTATTGATTAATACAAAGATTTTTTGGATAGTGTGTTCAATGATCTTACCCTGAAGCTATTTGGGTAGTGGGTCCTTCTGTCTTCCATAACTCTTAACAGGGTTAGAATCTTTTAACATAGATTTAAAATCTCCTAACAGGGATTCATATGTATTGAATATATTTCATAAGACTCCTAATAGAGTCCATCCTTTCACAAGGAATATTCTTATTAGTGCATCTTTTTTGGGCATCATTACCACTGGGGTTTACTCTTTGATCAAGAGGTTCCCTAGTCAACATATGTTGTGTCATTGTGTTATTGTGTATGAATATCTTTCTATGGTTGCTAATTATATTGCTTATATGGTTTAATGTTGTTGAAGATGAGAAAATTTATAATTATCTGATAAGTGATTCACCCCCCACCTCTCAGTTATCTTGGTGGACTTTACTTTCTAACAAAGAAAATGTCAGAGCTTACAATAAGAGGATTAATGAAGCAGTTGCTAGAATCAGGAATAATGGTGGAGAGATATCAGAAGAGGACATTATGGATAAAGTAATGACTACTCTTACTCCTGAATATGAAAGAAAGATCAACATCCTTGATGAGACCATGCAGCTTACATCAAATTTCAAGAGAGAAACCTTGATTAGCAAGATCTCAGCTTTTGAAATTTCAAGATTGAAAACAGAACCAAAGAATGAAACAACTTCCAAAGCAACAATTCATGGTAAGAAATCTGCAAACACTTCTTGTAATTTTGATGATGATGATGAAGATAAAACACTAGTTGATTTTATTACTATGGTTGCCAAAATAGAAAAGAAAGGAAAAGGAAAATATGAAGGTCAATTACCATTTAAATGCTTTTCATGTAATAAGATTGGTCACTTTGCATCTAAGTGTCCCACCAGAGCTAAAAAGTTCAAAAAGGATTACAAGCCTAAGTATTCTAAGGAATGCTACTATGCTGGAGATGGAGTTTTAGATGAAGAATCATGTGAAGAAGAAATTGGATTCATTGCTATTGTAGACAAGATGAATAGTAAGTTAGTTCCTAAAGATGAGAAAGTTAATCAAGAGCTAGCATTGATTTCACAAGCTGACATAAGGACAGATTGGATTATAGACAGTGGTTGTTCACATCACATGATAGGTGATAAAGGAAGGTTTGTTTGTTTGGAAAAATATAATGGAGGTATGGTCAGATTTGGAGACAACAATCCTAAACCTATAGTTGGTAAAGGAGCCATCACTTTGGATGGAAAGAACAGTACTGAAGATGTTCTTTATGTTGATGGTTTGAAACATAACCTTCTCAGTGTTGGTTAGTTACTTGGAAAAGGCTATCAATTGGAGTTCAAAGATGACAAATGCATCATTAACAACAAAGATAGTGTTATGATTGCATCAGGCACAAAGACAAGAGGTAATGTTTTTTAGCTCAATTCAGAAGCAAGTTGTTTTGTTGCAAAAGTTGATAATAGTTGGTAGTGGCATAGAAGACTATGTCATATCAATTTTGATAACATAGTAAAGATAAGAAATTTTAAGGTAGTAAGAGATCTACCTAGCATAGAAAAACCATTTGATACTATATGCAAGGAATGTGTGATGGGGAAGCATGTGAGAAATTCATTCAGGAGAAAGTAGAATTCAATAGAAAGCAAGTTGGATTTGATTCATACAAACCTATGTGGTCCAACTCAAACAAGATCATACTATGGTGAAAGGTATTTCATTTTGTTTGTTGATGATTATACTAGGATGATGTGGGTTGCATTCTTAAAAGATAAGTCACAAGCTTTTGATAAGTTCAAAATATTCAAAGCTAAGGTTGAGAATGAATCTGGACTAAAGATAAAATGCTTGAGATCAGATAGAGGAGGAGAATTCACCTCTGATAGATTTTATGAGTACTGTGAAGAACGTGGCATAAAGAGAAAATTAAGTGCACCCATAACACCTTAGTAGAATGGAATTGCAGAGAGAAGGAATAGGATCATCCTTGATACATCGTGCACCATTATGATAGTGTGTGTGTGAAAATTGTACCTGATCTGTAGACACAACACTCAGTAAAACATTAGAGGTTAGTGATAATCAAAATCGTGCAAAATTGAAATCTAATCTAACCAAGCGATTTACTGCCTTCTAGTAGGTGCGAGATTAATGTTCTTAGATTGTAATCGAGATCAGTGACCTAGACGACACCTAAATGAAGGATTTGAATGTAAAAGATGGATATGAAATTGAATGTAATTAATCTATATTTTTGATATTTTCTATGCAATAAGAATGATAAAATTGATATGAATCTATGAATGCTATTGAAAATTGATATGAAATGAATGCTAAATGATCTAACAATGATATGAAAACTATGAAATTCTATGCTAAGATATAAAAACTATGCAATTGAAATTGATCTCACAAAGCTTTGAATTTGCAAGTTGATTCCTCAGCCTCCAATTCTCCAGCGTGATTGTGCAAAAATATGAGATGCTTGGATGCAAATTTGAGAGATGATTGAGAGATCAATTATGAAGAGATGAGCCTTGTTTTTATAGAAATCCAAGGCTTTGGAGGTGCATGAAAAAAAGCCATAAATCACTCAAATAACTCAGGTTGATTTTTGAGTTATTTTTAAATAAAGGATAATTAACTCACAAAAACATGCAAAAGCTAAGTTTTAACTCAAAATAGAGTTTAGCTTTAATTGATAATTGATAGTTGTCTGCTTTTATGATTGTGCATGTTTTATTTATGAATTAATTTAATAATAAAGTGATTTATTTCCAACTTAACTGCTTTTAAAAATAAAACAATTGATTTATGGGTTAATCAATTATTTAATCAAATTTTTATTAAAAACTATATTATTAAATAATGACAACTTGCTTTAATTAATTAAATAAAAATTTAATCAATTATTCATATGATATTAGATTTATTGTCAAAATTAAATAATACAATTAATAATAGATAGAATTAAATTTAATTAAATAATTAAGTGGCAAGATATTAAATCTAATTAATTAAATATGAAAATATTCAATTAATCAAACTTTAGGATAAATGTAATTTATTGCCAAATAATTGTAAAATTAAAGATAATTATGATGATTAGGAATATTACTAGGAATATTCCTTGATGCAGAATTTAAGATAATCAATTAGGATTCGATGATATTTAGATGTGCCTTAAATTAGGACTTTGATGTCAATTTCATTCGATATGTTGATATAGGAGGTTAATGAACTTATAGCCCATTTTTGGGATATTACATTTTGCCCCTCTTTGAATTACTGTGCAAAGCGCAGTGGTTCAAAGATAGTCTATGTTTGATAAAGATATGAAACTGATTCAAAAGATAAACCGATCTCAAGATAGAAACTAATTGAAAGATATTGAGATAGGAGTTGATTGATATTGAATTGATATGAAGATAATAGGTCTTGAATGACCAAAGATAATGTTCACTATAGCAGCGATGAACCTATGATTGTGAAAAAGTGTCAAAATGCCTGATTCTAAACCTTAGGATTGATAAGAAGTGAGTGACCCATTCTAGACTCGATTGTCTTAGCAGAACTAGCAAGTATCACATCCAAACCCTTCAGTTGTCGAAGAACCAAGGAAAGAACACTATGATCTGATGGTTGCAAAAACTGATACAGTTTACAAGATTAAGAGAATACTAGATTGATATGGATCGATGAATCTGATATGCCCCAAGTGATGATAGATTTGCCCCGAGCGATGAGGTCTTTTTTTTGATGAATCAGTAACTAGACGTGATTTTTTGTCTTGATTACTGATGAAAGATATTGATAGATTTGATCGATAGAATTTGATTTACAAACTTTGAATGATGTGCAATACCATGCCCCCTTTGGGATTAAAATTGAAATCTGACAAGAAAAGTCAGTGTTGATAGTTTAGAAGCATGTTAATTGATTTGAGAAATGGTTATACACGTCCGAGAATGCATTCTGCATCGTTTGGAGGTCCTGGAGACTGAATTTGACTAGGTTTGACCATGAGTTGACCATGGTTGACCAAGTTGAAATTTTGATAGTTTGATGTAAGATAATCAGTTAAGTTGAATACTAGATTTTTGTGATGATTGAAGGTTGATTATGCAAGCAGTAGACCGTCCTAGTCCCAAAAATTTAAAATCATGATTTTGACATAATAAACGATCTCAGATTTCAATTTTGATCCCGAAAAAGGATTCTAGTTGTTGTTTCGTTGGAGGAACCTTCGTGTGAGATTCAGCTCTTGTTAGACTTGAAGATGTGATTTAAAGAATCATTTAAGCATTGAAGTTCATTTAATCATTGTGAGATCATGTAACATGCAAAATGCAATGAGACATGCAAAATGAAATGCAACCTAAGACCTAGGACCTAGTCACTGATCATGTGTCAATTTGTTATCATCATTGAACTTTTAGGTAACCGGATAAATCAATACAATGCCCACTAGCCATGAAACCATAGACATATGAATATCGATTTGTATGCGCAAGAATCAATACAACACCCACTAGTCAACAACCATGGATATATGAATATTGATTTTGTTTTCGAAATGTCAGATTAGATATAAGCACCAAGGCACAAACGCCAGGATGACCTGAATATCATGTCCATTTTGATATAGCAATTTGTAGAAGCATCAAAATATAAACGTCGTGATGACCTGAGTACGCCTTGCATTGCAAACACATCAAACAGTCAAGAGATCATTCTAAATCCAATGTGAATTACCCGTAGTGACCCTTTATCGTTCACATCCTTAGGCAAGATTGCATTCCACAGTAGGAGAAAGAACTTACTCAAAAAGATAATAGTTAGATCAAACTTCCTTGAATTTTTTGGGTATCAATGGTCGAGGTACGCATGGCCATCCAATTTGAGATAGAGGCTCTTACAGTCGGACACCATTTCAATCCAGAATTTCCAAAGTTATTAGATTTCACATATGAGTAGAAAACAAAGAAAAGATTATGCCCCTAGTCATCACTCTCTAAATCTTGTAAAGGACATCATTGAGGAGCTTGAAGGGACACAATATGCAAAAATATCAATGTGAATCAGTAAGCATAGAAGGAGATAAAAGCATGTAAAAAGCACAGATTGTTTTCAGTTTGTTTTGATGTTTGATTGTTGTTGTAGATGCAAAATCCTTTCTGGAGACAAGACTGACTGACTGACTCACATGAAGCTTCAAAGGACTCTGACTAGATAGGAAATGTCTAAGATACATGGGAGACCATAGGATATGACATTGATTGCCCCCAAATTTGAACATTGATAGGATACAGACGCTTGAGCTGATTGGTGTACAGATCGACTTATTGAAACTAGGATATGCAGAAACAAACCGAGAGATATGTACAAACTAAAGCAAGACTGAAAGCTGGGAAAGACCAAGATTGTGCTGATAGATGGAGCATTTTGAACAAGTGGCACTCATTTGTCAGGTTTTCACCATCTTGGCAGAGATTCTATTTTTGCTACCAAGGCGTCTGTTTCCAGGTTTTCACCAAGGCACTTTTTCTTTTTTTCATTTTTTTTGTATTTTTCATTTTTCAATTTTTTTTGTATTTTTTCATTTTTTCAATTTTTTTGTACTGTTGATATTTTCTGATTTTTTTTTTGTGAATCATCAAGGCACCTATTGCTAGGATTTCACCAAGATGTTCATTTTTTTAAGGACTTTTTCAGATTTTTAAGATTTTTTCAAGACATTTTACCATAGACTGAATGCCTTAGGCGTAGAATTTCTTCAGATGGAGAATGTTGATTGGTTCTCAGAGTTGTTCTCCTTCAGTTGTTGAGAGTTGATAGGCACCAGAGCCAAAAGTAGTAGTGATAACAAAGGGACCCAGCCAGTTGGGTTCAAACTTCCCCTTGCGTTCTCGATGGGATTGATTTTTAGGATTTTCTCTCAAGACTAGATCACCAACCTGAAATTCTCTGTGTCGGACTTTCTTGTTGTATCCTCTAGACATTCTTTTCTGATACACTCTGAGATGATCATATGCTGCTTGTCTGCACTCATCTAGTAATTCAAGTTCTTGTAACCTAGACACTCTATAGTCTTCATCAGTGACAAGTCCATGCATTCTGATTCTAAGTGATGGGATTTCAACCTCAATAGGCAGTACTGCTTCAGACCCATAAACTAAAGCCAAAGGTGTAGCCCCTGTAGGCATTCTAATACTAGTTTTGTATGCCCAGAGAGCTAGATTGATCATGAGATGCCAGTCTCTTCCTATTTTATTCACTATTCTGTGCAAGATCTTCAGGAGATTTTTGTTTGAAGCCTCAGCTTGTCCATTCCCTTGAGGATAGTAAATAGAAGACCAATGTTGTGTAATCTTGAATTTAGCACATAAGTCATCTAGATATTTGTTTTTGAATTGTCCCCCATTATCTATGATTATAGAGTGAGGGATCCCATATCTGCAAATGATTTAGTTCAGGATGAACATAGAGATCTATTTCCCCGTTGCTTGTGTTAGAGGAACTGCTTCTACCCCTTTTGTAAAATAATCTGTGGCTGTGATTATATGGGTATGTCCATTAGAAGAGTGTGGATGGATAGCACCTATGAGATCAAATGCCCATTGTTGAAAAGGCCATTGTGTAGTAAAGGGAATCAGATCTCTCCCTGGAGCATGAATCAAGTTGCCATGTACTTGACACTGTTAACAATTTTTAGCAAATTTAATAGCCTCTTTCTCCATTTCAGGCCAATAGTACCCAGCCCTAATAAGTTTTTGAGCTAACATTAAACCATTTGAGTGCGGCCTACATATACCCTTGTGGACTTCCTCTAATGCACATTGAGACTCTTCCCGTTCTAAACATCTAAGCAGTGTACCATCTAGACCTCATTTGTACAGATCATTACCAATGATGACATATCGGGATGCAGATCAGATAAGGTTTCATTTCTCAAAACGGTTAAAGGACTCAGGGATGATTTGGTCATGGAGATAGGAGAATAGATTTTTGTAGCGGGATGAATCATAACCTACAACGGTGTAGATCATGCGAGTTTTAGGGGAGTCATATGCAGGATAGGATAGGGCTTCCACTAGGAACTCATAGCGTAGCTCATGTTCAGGCTGCTATAAGAGAGTAGATAGTGTCACCATTACATCGGCAGCCTTATTCTCTATTCTGGGTATTTGCTCAAATGTGATAGAGATGAAGTATTTCTTTAAATCATCTACCATTCTCTTGTAAGGAATGAGCTTTTCATCTTTGGTTTGGTACACATCATTGACTTGATGGATAACGAATTGTGAGTCTCCATGGATGTGCATCTCTGTAACTCTCCACTGTATTGCCATTTTCATACCATTGAGAAGTGCCTCATATTCAGCAATATTGTTTGTGCAAGGAAATTTTAGTTTGAAGGCTTTGGGTATCGAGTATCCTTGAGGAGTGATGAACAATATGCCTGCTCTAGATCCATTTTGTGTGTAGGAGCCATCAAAGAATAACTGCCATTCTCTAGAAGAGAAGTGCATGATAGAGGAATCAAGAAATTCCATTTGCATGGGTGTATCATCAAACAGTGGTGCTTCAGCTAATTGATCAGCAATGACCTATCCTTTGATAGCTTTTCTTTCAACATATTCAATGTCAAATTCACTCAAGAGTATGACCCATTTAGATAGTCTACCTACGAGGGCAGCTTTGCTTAGTAGGTACTTCAGTGGATCAATCTTAGCTACCAAATGAGTGGTATGAGCTCACATGTAATGTCTTAGTTTCTGTGATGCAAAGATCACAGCAAGACAAGCTTTCTCAATCATAGAATAGTTCTTTTCATACGCCACCAATGTTCTGCTTATATAGTAGATGGCTCTTTCCTTTTTGTTCTCATCATGCTATGCTAGCAATGCCCCCAGTGATGTGGCTGTTGCAGAGACATACAAGATCAATGGCTTCCCATGAATAGGAGGCATCAAGATAGGCAGATTTGATAAATACTTCTTGATATGGTTAAAGTTGTTCTCGCATTCTTCATTCCATGCAAAGGTCACACCTTTATGTAATGTTTTTGTAAAAGGTTGTGATATGTCCGCTAGCTGTGATATGAATCTTCTGATAGATTGAACTCTACCTTGCAACATCCTCATTTGACTGATATTTATGGGAGGTTGCATCTCTATTATAGCCTTGACTTTAGCCGGATCAACTTCAATGCCTTTCTTTGAAACTATGTATCCTAAGAGCTTTCCAGAAGTGACACCAAAAGCACACTTCTTAGGATTTAGTCGGAGACTAAATTTTTCCATTCTGTCAAGGATCATGCTCAAGTCAGTTAGATGTTTAGTTCTGATCATTGATTTTGCTAAGGTATCATCAACATAATCCTCCATTTTTCTATGCATCATATCATGAAAAATAGATGTCATTGCTCTTTGGTATGTAGCTCCTGCATTTTTGAGTCCGAATGGCACAACATTCCAACAGAAGGTTCCCCACGCACATGTGAAAGCTATTTTCTCTTGATCTTCTGGAGCAATTTTGATTTGGTTGTACCCAGAAAAGCCATCCATTAAGGAATACATTTCATAGCCCGCAGTCATGTCCACTATCATATCAATGTTAGGTAGTGGAAAGTCATCCTTAGGGCATGCTCTATTCACATCTCTAAAGTCTGTGCACACTCTGATTGAACCATCTAGTTTTGAAATAGGTACAATGTTAGAGATCCACTCAGCATAGTCTATGACATGGATGAATCCAGCTTTGAGGAGTTTTTCTAGTTCTACTTTGACTAAGAGTGCCACATGAGGATGCATCTTTCTCAATTTCTGTTTGACTGGTTTTACCCCAGGAGCAATGGATAGATGGTGCATAATAAGATTGGGATCCAATCCTTGCATATCTAAATATTTCCATGCAAAATTGATCTTTTTTTTCTGGTAAGAATGTAGTGAATTTTTGTTTCTCTTCTTCTGATAGAGATTGTGCTACATGTACCAATTGTGGTTCCTCTGTTGTACCCAAATTGATGGATTGAGTTGGCTCAATCAGAACTAGAGATCTATCCTATAAATGACTCAGAAGGACATCAAATATCTCATCCTTAGGTGCCTCATAGAGGTTTTCACCTTCAGATACGTCTTTTCTTTTTACTTTTGTAGGTTCTGAGACTGCCACAAAGTGGTTTTCACCCTCAGAACTCTTTTTATTTTTATTTTTATTTTTTTGACTAAGATATTTGATGTCTGACTCGGTCATGCTGACACTCGATTCAATGATGGAAGTCCTCATAGGCTCTACTGCATCGAGGTAAAAAGCAAGGGCATAGTCACTGGAAAAGGTGTAGATACCATGGCTCGGGTTCGTGGAAGTTCGGTCAATAAGATCAGGGTGTTGGATAGTTAAAGTAGGAAAGGCTTGGGATATGGTGTTCACGGATGGGGATATGTCATCATTGGTCCTAACCTGATGCTCAAGTTCAAAGGTGATATTACAGCTCAAAATGTTCAATTCGTGAATAGGCTCAACATCATCATGGGAGTCCTCTTCAGCCATAGGTGGATCCGACACGTTAAGTTCATTGTTTCGCTCTAGACCTATGTTGGGTTGAGATACATATTGGTGAATAACATCAATATATTTCTCTGTTATAAGCTCATCTTCTTCTATAATGGCACCCCATTCATAGTCATTTGACTCAGCTTCTGATTCAGGATCTCTAGGAAATCTTAGAAAATGTGTGAAATCAGGATGAATACCCCAAGAAGGATTACCCTCGGTTTCTGACTTGAATTCATATTCATGGGAATCAGTGTTAGAATAACTACCCCCTTCTTCTTGATCAGTTTGATCACCTTTGAGATTGGCTGGTTCTTGTGGTGCAACCATCTCTTGCGCTACAGTAGGTTCTTGTGTTTCTACTACATTAATTCTTTTGATAGGATCATCTGTATCATCAAGAATATCTTCGATCTCTTTAGAAAAATTTTCATAGGGGATAGGCTCAGAGCTATCTGAATCATCATCAGAGGGTTTTGTTTCTTCTTTCTTAAGAAGGGGTTCTCCTGGTGCAATTTGTTCTATGACATGAGAACAACCACCTTTGAGATGATAGGGTTTCTTCTTAAACCCTAAGCCACCAGTATCTTTGTTGGCTCTACCAATATGTGAAATGGGTGTCACAAGACCCTTTTCTCTGATTCCTAGAGGTCCTTGACCGGAATATCCCATCTTGGCTATCAATTTGTTTCTTGGACCATATGAATTAGAAGGGATTTTAGGTGCTACAGATTCACTAGTTTGAACAATTTTGGATTCAGAATCATCTTTGTATAGCCATGCAAGCACAACTTCATCCTCTTCAAATTCTTGTTTGGATACTTGCTCCGCCACAAAATTTCTTTTGTATGCTTCCATAGGTTCCTTAGGTTCTGATTTAGACTGCTTCAAGGATTGTCCATATGACTTAGGTGAGATTGGGAGAGATGTCAGAGACAAGACTGGCTCTATAGTGTATTCTCCCATCCCATTTTCTTTGATATTGATCTCTTTAGCAATGTCTTCCATCTTGGATGTGGAAGCCACATTTTGTTGCTTGATGGAAGATTCTCTGTTATTAGGTACAAGCTTATCAACACTTTCCTTCAATGTATTGCAAGTTGTACTCAGATCTACTGGGATAGTAACTTCTACCCCTTCATAGGGAAATTTTAAGCATTGATGGTACGTAGAAGGAATGGCTTGCATTTCATGGATCCAGGGTCTCCCTAGAAGGATATTGTAAGCCAATGGTAGATCAAGCACCTAACATGTGGTATCTTTGATGACCGGACCCACTCGAATGGGTAAGACAATGGTGCCTTTAGAAGCTCTTTCTTGTTCATCATAGGCTTTTATGGTGATCTTCTTTCGAGGATCAATAGCCATCTCTAAGAATCCCAACTGTGTGATTAAGTTGTAAGAACAAATGTTGAGGCCTGCGCCCCCATCTATCAACACACATTTGACTCGACGGTTCTGATCAAGACTTCTATGTGCAAGGGCTAATTATGTGGGTGACTTAGGGAGTTGTCATCTTCCTCTGAAAAGGAGATATATTGTGGAGATGTTAGATGACCAACCATAGTCTGGAACCTATCTAGATCTAGATCATCAGGAACATTAGAGCCGAGCAAAGCTTTGTCTAGGATATCTCTATGAGCTGGAGATATTCAAAGTAACTCAAACATAGATATTTTGGCATTGGTATGCTGGAGTTGTTGGATGATGCTGTAAGATGTAGGTCTTGTATCCTTTGGATTGGAAGATTTTGAGGCAACCTTCTGTTTAGAAGCAGATGTGAGATTGAAAGGTATCTTAGGGACATTAGATGAACTTGGTGTTTGTCCTTTCAGATGAGCCTGAGCTTGTGATCTGGTAACTGCATTAGCTGAGGAATGATTTCTATCTCTTCATACAATCATGATGACATTGCAGCTCTCAAAGAGATATGGTTCAACCATATTGATGACAGCATTGTTTCCAGGGTAGGCATAGTTGACTTTTGCCCCCATGTTAGGCTGAGAAGTGGAAACTCCCTTGCCATGTTGTGGAAACAGTTCTGTAAATGCTGTGTGATCATTATTGCTGGTAGGATTATTGATCGTGATGTCCACTTGATCTATCAAGTCTTGAATGGTATGCTTCAAGTGGAAGCATCCATTAGTTTTGTGGCCTTTAGTCCGATGGAAAGCATAGAATGCATTATCTTTCCACCAATATGGTTTTGGATCCGGATCAGGGTTTCAGATTGGTGGTAAAGAGATCATGTTATCAGCTATCAGGGTTCTCAGGGCAGATTCCAAAGATTCTCCTAGGGGAGTAAACTTTCATTTATTATCCCATCATTTGAATGGCTTCTTTGGAGATGGTTCAGCAGTTTTTTGCTCTGAAGCTTCAATGGATTTGGTGGCAAGGGTGAGATTGTAGGCCGGTGCCTTTGATGGGGTGCAGATAGTGTCAACAACACCATCAGAGATGATACCTTTATTTCTATTCCAGCTCTTGTTTTTATCTTTTGAGTTAGATCTAGATTCAGACTTGTCCTTTTGAAGTGTGATTTCTCCTTTCTTGACAAGTACTTTCTCAATCTTGATTGCATTATCCACCATTTTATCAAAAGATACATGATCTTGCATTTGTAATGGATAATTTAGCTCTGGAACAAGGTTATTGATAAAGATTTCAAGTTTCTCCATTTCGGGAATTTGTCTAGCATATAGAGAGAACTTCTTTCTCCACCTCTTGAGGAAAGTTAGGAATGATTCCCCTAGATATTGCTTGAGGTTACAGATATCGATCATGGTGACCAGATGTTGAATATTGTAGGAATATTGTTGATAAAACAATTTAATCAATTCCTCAAAAGTTTTGATCGTAGAAGGTAATCTTGAAAACCACTGAATGGATGCTCCTCCCAAGGATCTAGGAAAAAGATGCATTAGATAAGTCGGTTCATGCATGAATTCCATGGATTGCGTACAGAACTCTCTGACATGATCTTGAGGATCAGAGTGTCCGTCATATTTGTCATACTTTGGTATCTCCACTCTTTTTGGGAATGGTGGCATATACAAGTTTTTATCGAACGGGAAAGGACATAGGGCCTCCATGGAGAACTCCTTGGGTTCCTTCTCCTTCTTAAGATTGTTAAATTTGACTTGTATAGCATGCATCTATTTTGTCATAGCTGTGAGTGGAGTTTCTTCCTCATGTGTGATTATATCATCAACGTTAAAGTAGGGAGGAAGCTTAGCCCCTTCCTGGGCTAATTGTAAAAAGTATGCATCTCTATCCACTTTCAAGAAATGCCTCATCATTCTCTGGAATTCATCGTCATTCTAACATCGATGGATTTCAGAGGGGGTAGGTTCTTGGTTGACATTATGTTGAGAATGGTGTCCTTGGGACCCTCCTCCTAGAGAACCGTGGTTTGTCCCTGCTTGAGACATGATAGGAGTTTTTGGGCTCCCTGGAATAGATTGAGGAAGAGTTTGCTGATTACCTCTGTGAGTTGATAAAGGAGGTATGTAACCAATTTTCAATCGAAAGTTACCGAGACCGTCATCTTCATAGATACCTGACTTGATGAGTTGTTCAAGAGTTGGACCTGGGGTATTGGTCAAAAGTAAGTTCTGAGATGTTTCTTCTGATTTCTTGTGTGAAGAAGCTCTGGTCTCCACCATTAACTTTGAATGAAACAGAAGAAAAGGATGAAGACAACTGAAGAACAAATTGATTCAAGAAAATCAAATGACGCAACCTTGTCAAGATTATGATAGTTTTGAAGATCTGATGAGATGTGGGTGAAGGAAACTATGCCCTGGATGTATGGGATAGATCGCCCAAAAGATAGCGGACACGAGTTCTCAACACTTAGTCTATTTTTGAAGATTGATTGAAGATTGATAGTTATGACAAGGTTTTGACATGAGATAAAAAGGACTCAAATTGATCAAACAGAAGACTAGATCAGATTCAAAAGATCAAACTTGAAAAATGGTAGAATGCTCAATAGCTACTGCTCTGTTCCTGACACAGTGATATTTTTGACAGATTTTGGAACTAGGCTGGAAACATTGGATATCTTGCAATTTGACAATTTCTAACAACTCTCTCAAATTTTTCCAAACGACACTCTGCAGACTTGTACGACACTAGGTAGTCTATGAAATGACAGTTGCTAAACTCGTACGACAGTTGGGTAGAAATGAAACGACAGTTGACAAAACTCGTACGACAGTTGCTAACAGGGTTTTGACTTTCTTGAATTTGCTGGTTTGAAAACTCGTACGACACTGGGTTCTCAATCATACGACAGATGGGAAATACTGAAATGACACTTGACAAAAATTGTATGACTTTTGACTTCTTGAAATGACTTTTGACTCCAGAAAGATTTTACGTCAATTTTTGCAAAATTTAAGGTCTTCAGTTTTGGATTGTTTGCAAATTGTACTGTCCAGATTTTGAAGGTTATACCAGATTTGATCATTTTTAATAGCCAAGTAGATAAACAAGCACGCAGAACAGTAAGCAAGTGATTCCAAGCACGTCTGAAAATAATGAACAAGGGCAAAAGCAACCTTGCCCATGAACAATCAAGTGACCAAATTGTACTAATCCCTGAGAGTACTAATTGTGTATGTTCTGAAAAGTTTTGCAATAACACACATATACCTGAAAGTGAAAAATTGGCCTCTCTAGGGTTTTTAGTAATGGTTTGACTCTGCAACTTTTATGATTCAAAGGGGTGAACTTCAATCCCGGTGCACCAGGGTTTTGACACAGTCTGAGAACTTAATCTTCAAGAGCTGCTAGGGAGATCTGACAACCCAACAATGAACCATACCCATGGAGATTTCTTCCACAAGGACATTTATATAGCGGTTGTCACTACCATGGCAAAAATGGCTATTACCACTTGAGGTTCTGTCAACGCAGTTTGCCCTGTGAAGGGATTGTTTGCTATGGTTAACCCTCTCTAAAGGTGACTCACAGATTTATACCACAAGGGGACTTGGCTCCAGATTCAAGGTTTTGACACCTCTTCACTTTTAACCCAAACAAAGCAAGCAGATTAATCCGACACGCTAAGACAAAGTTTTGTTCCACCAAGGTCTGTGATATCAACTCCATGTGATCTATCAACCTCTCTGGGGAGAGAATGTATCAATCAATAAGAGAAGATGCACTAACCAATTTTGATTCACCAAAGCTCATGATATCAACCCTACGTGATCTATCAACCTCTCCGGAGAGAGAATGTGTCGATCAATAAGAGAAGATGCACTAACCAAGTTGAATGTGAAACACACTAAGTATCCTCCCTACCTACAAGGATTCTGTCGTCAAGAAAGATTTCTCTAGGAATCCAATCTCTCAAGAATCATGAATAGTGTTCATAGGGCCTAATTACTATGTGAGCATAGATATATTCCCGAAAGCAAATCTACCAAAAGCATCCAAAAAGTAGAAAGAGGAACACTTAACGCTTAAAGAAAATATGAGATGAGTCCACAAGGTGGAACACTTAACACCTCACACAAGCTGAAAATGAGTCCACAACTTAGAAAACAAGTGAGTTCCTAAAAGCACAAAAGGGTTGCCAAGTGGAACACTTAACGCTTATGTCCTGTTGACCCCTCCCCTTTATGGTGCTGAGATTGCAACCATGGGGTGAAAATGAGGGGCTGGTGGATTAGCGAGTCCAATAACCCAAGATAGCAATCAAGATCAATCACAAGTATTCTAAGACTACTTAATGAATCATTAAGGGATCACAACCTAGTATCAAATTATGCAAGTGTGTAGAAATAGATCAAAAGCATGAAAAGATGCACATAAGCTTGACACATAAGAGATTTATTTTAAGTCCAAATCAAAATATTTTTAGAACAAGGAGAATACCTCATGATCCTTGCAATGCGCTTAGTAGATTTTACTTGATTTTTAGCAATTTTTGTTGAGCTTTTCCATGCAAGCAAGTGACGAACTCTCCAACAAGCAAACAAGCAAACAAGATATGCAAAATATATTCAACTTATGAAAACCATAGGGTTAGCTCTAAAAATCAATTGTTAGGAGAAATAATAACTATAAATTAATCCAAATGACAACTCATATCATGCATTGAATCATATGAAAAATAAGTGCATACCCATCATAAAATTTTAATTTTTTTGCACTACATTTGACCTAGTCAACAAGATCAGATTTTTTTGATATGATTTTGGCCACAAAAATAGAAATTAAGAATAGAGACCCCTACTAAAAAATAGAGAGCTTTCCAAAAATGCAAAAATTTTAGAAAAATCTCTTCATTTGTGCCCTAGAGACCCGTTTTATCAAAATAGACCAGTTTTTGCAAATTGACTATTTGAGCTATTAAATTGCATCCAAATTTAAAACACAAATAATCAACCCCCTGTAGAATTTGAAGAGATTTCCGAAAATGTAAAAATTTCATAAAAATATGCTGATTTGCGTTAGATATTAATTTTTTATGAAAAATAAAAAAAAATTTATTAAAAATTCAAAATAATTCAGAAAATTCTAAATTTTTTTTCAAAGCTTCCCTGATATGTCTCCAACTTGAAAAAAAAATTTTTAGACCAAAAATCCAAGCTTTTTGGGAGATAAAATTAAATCTTTGAAACTTTAGGGTTTTAGCTCCAAGAATCAAAATCAACATGCAAAGGTGGGTTGCCCCACGGTGGGTGCCATAAATGTGTGTGTGAAAATTGTACTTGATCTATAGAAACAACACTCAGTAAAACATTAGAGGTTAGTGATAATCAAAATTGTGCAAAATTGAAATCTAATCTAACCAAGCGATTTACTGCCTTCTAGTAGGTGCGAGATTAATGTTCTCAGATTGTAATCGAGATCAGTGACCTAGACGAAACCTAAATGAAGGATTTGAATGCAAAAGATGGATATGAAATTGAATGTAATTAATCTATATTTTTGATATTTTCTATGCAATAAGAATGATAAAACTGATATGAATCTATGAATGGTATTGAAAACTGATATAAAATGAATGCTAAATGATCTAACAATGAATATTCTAACAATGATATGAAAACTATGAAATTCTATGCTAAGATATAAAAACTATGCAATTGAAATTGATCTCACAAAGCTTTGCATTCGCAAGTTGATTCCTCAGCCTCCAATTCTCCAGCGTGATTGTGCAAAAATATGAGATGCTTGGATGCAAATTTGAGAGATGATTGAGAGATGATTGAGAGATCAATTATGAAGAGATGAGCCTTGTTTTTATAGAAATCCAAGGCTTTGGAGGTGCATGAAAAAAAGCCATAAATCACTCAAATAACTCAGGTTGATTTTTGAGTTATTTTTAAATAAAGGATAATTAACTCACAAAAACATGCAAAAGCTAAGTTTTAACTCAAAATAGAGTTTAGCTTTAATTGATAATTGATAGTTGTCTGCTTTTATGATTGTGCATGTTTTATTTATGAATTAATTTAATAATAAAGTGATTTATTTCCAACTTAACTGCTTTTAAAAATAAAACAATTGATTTATGGGTTAATCAATTATTTAATCAAATTTTTATTAAAAACTATATTATTAAATAATGACAACTTGCTTTAATTAATTAAATAAAAAATTAATCAATTATTCATATGATATTAGATTTATTGTCAAAATTAAATAATACAATTAATAATAGATAGAATTAAATTTAATTAAATAATTAAGTGGCAAGATATTAAATCTAATTAATTAAATATGAAAATATTCAATTAATCAAACTTTAGGATAAATGTAATTTATTGCCAAATAATTATAAAATTAAAGATAATTATGATGATTAGGAATATTACTAGGAATATTCTCTGATGCAGAATTTAAGATAATCAATTAGGATTCGATGATATTTAGATGTGCCTTAAATTAGGACTTTGATGTCAATTTCATTCGATATGTTGATATAGGAGGTTAATGAACTTATAGCCCATTTTTGGGGTATTACAGATAGAAGGAAAAGTTGCACACACCTATTGGAGAGATGCGGTCAACACAACAGTCTATACCATCAATAGAATTCAATTAAGGCCTGGAGCAGACAAAACACCTTATGAGCTATGGTTTGGTAATGTTCCCACAGTAAAATACTTAAAAATCTTTGGAAGCAAGTGCTACATCAAAAGGGATGAAGTAGTAGGAAAGTTTGATGCAAGAAGTGATGAATGTATTTTTCTTGGTTACTCTACTAAAAGTAAAGCTTATAGATGTTTCAATTTAAGATTGAAAAATATCATTGAAAGTGCTCATGTAAAGATTGATGAAAATTTTATGATTCAAGAAAGATATCATGATTACTCACCCATGATTGAAGAAGAACCTAAACCCTCTTCTAGTGAGACAATTATTGAAGAAATGTTTGACAGTATTGATGTGTTATTCAATGACCCTGAGATAAGTGAAGAAAATACTCCTAAGGCTGATGAGTCAGCATCACCTAAAGTTTAGATCATGAAATCATTCCAAGGAAAACATCATTGGAGATCAAAGCGGAAAAGTATTAACAAGATCACAAGGAAAGAACTCAGCTAGAAATGAAGCGGTATGTTTACTATCTCAGATTGAACCTTTAAGTATTGAAGATGCATGTAATAATTCAGATTGGCATGATGCTATAAAAGAAGAACTTGATCAGATTGTTAAAAATGACACTTGGGAATTGGTCCCTAGACCTAGTGATAAAAATGCAATTGGAACAAAGTGGATATTCAGAAATAAGATGAATGAAGATGGTATAGTAGTAAGAAACAAAGAAAGATTAGTATGAAAAGGATATGCGCAAAGAGAAGGCATTGATTATTCAGACACATTTGCACCTCTGAGTAGATTAGAAGATATTAAGTTGTTTTTAGCTTATGCTATAGTTAAAAACTTTAAAGTTTATCAGATGGATGTCAAATCAACATTCTTGAATGGAGACTTGAAAGAAGAAGTATACATTGAGTAGCCAGAAGGATTCGCCCTATCAGACAAACCTGATATGGTATGCAGATTGAAGAAAGCCCTCTATGGACTTAAGCAAGCTCCTAGAGCATGGTATGAGAGACTAGATGGATACTTAACAAAGATTGTTTTCAAGAAAGGAGCAGCAGATTGTAATCTATTCATTAGAGAAACATCCGAAGGTTTGCTTCTTGTAGCTATATTTGTTGATGACATTATCTTTGGAGGTAATTAAAAACTCAGTGTTGAATTTGCCAAAGAAATGCAAAATGAGTTTGAGATGAGTATGATTGGTCCTATCAAATACTTTTTGGGACTAATTGTGCAACAGACAAAAAAAGGGATTTTCATTAATCAATCAAAGTATGTGAAAGAGATACTAAAGAAATTCAATATTGATGATTGAAAGCTAGTAGGAACTTCTATGATCACTAGATGCAAGCTTACAAAAGAAGATGACTCACTAGTAGTAGATATAACATTGTATAAGTCTATGATTGGTAAACTCATATATCTTACTCAGACTAGACCTGATATTTCAAATGCAGTTGGCATAGTTCAAAGATTTGCAGCAGAACTTAAACAAAGTCACCTCATGGTAGTAAAAAGAATATTCAGATACTTTTAGGGCACTATATATTATGGTCTATGGTATCCTAATTCAAAAAATGTTGAGCTTCATGTGTACAATGATGCAGATTGGGTAGGATGTGTTGATGATAGAAAGAGTACTTCAGGTGGAGCAGTGTTTCTTGGTGATAGACTTGTCACCTGGACAAGAAAGAAAGAAAATTGTATTTCTCAGTCAATGACAGAAGAGGAGTATGTTGCAATAGCCTTGAATTGTTCTACAATTGTTTGGATCAAGTAGATGATAAAAGATTTTGGAATTTAGATTGATAATCCTATTGTTATTCACTATGATAACACTAGCACTATCAATATGTGAAAGAACCCTGTGATACATGCAAAGACAAAGCACATTGAGATCAAGTATCACTTCCTAAGAGAGAAAGTGGTAGAGAAAGAAGTCAAGTTGGACTATGTGAGTACCAAAGAATAGTTGGTAGATATTTTCACAAAGCCCTTGCCTAAGGATACTTTTGAGTATCTCAGGGAGAAGTTGGGAGTCATTCCCTTCCTTGTTTCTACTTAGAAGAAATAAGGAAAGACATCAATCCTTTTCGACTGGTGGAAGGTTGACTACTCTACCTCAGGAGTAGTACCAGTGCTTACAATGAATGGCACCCTTTTCCATTGATGTCAAAGGGGGAGTATATATAGAGTCATGAAAAAAATAATTAAAAAGAGGAGTAATGTACTAAGGGGGAGTAGCATTCAGTTATGATAGTAGTACAGTTGAGGAAATGGAGAATATTAGAAAATATTACAGCAGATGGAGGATTCATCTTTGGGGGAGTTTTGAAGAGGAAATGGAGAATGTTATAAAAGAAATGTTCATTTGAGTTAGTGATAGTTTTTCATTCCACATGTTGCCATCAATGCCAAAGAGGGAGATTATTGGAGATTTGCCAGCAGGCCAGTAATGACTGTATGTTTTTCATTGATGACAACATATGGAAAGTAAAATGTATGGAAGTCTTATATAGTAAGCTTTCAATATATGTAGCATGGACATGATATCAACATGATATCATGAGTGCAGAGGTTAATTGTTAGCATAGTCAGTTATATTGTAGTTGATATCAGTAGTGTTCCTGACAGAGTAATAGACAGTGTTCTATGTATGGTTGTCTGTACACTTGTCCTATGGGCATGCACCCTTGGATATATGATAAATACATGTTAGTGATGTTAAGTCTATGGACACATACTATGATGATGAATGCAAGTCAAGTTATGAAGTCTCTATTTGCCAGTAGCAGTTTCCTATGTTTGTTCGGAAGATCTGATAGAGATTTTATTGGTTCTTGAGTTGCACCTATCTTAAGGGTATGCTCCCTTGGAGTTAAGCTTGGAGAAGTGTTATTGATGTTTTATTAGGAGTGCATAAGTTAATTCAGCTTTCAGAGAAAGTTCTAGTTATTTTGGTAGAGCCGACAATATGTAGCGTGTGTCTACAATTATTTTATTAAACAAGTCCCAGAATGAGTTGCGTGCATAATAGAGCCAACAGAATGTTTGTTGGAGTTTATTATGGTTTCTCTAATATGATTTCAAGGTGGTTCTAATAGGGAGACTTGATTATATCATTTGGAGGAAAGATATTTATAGGCAGTCATTTGTGATTGCTGAAGTGTGGTTCATGGTTGATTAAGAAGAGTAGAGCAGAGTGTGAGAAGTGTTGAGCCATCAGAAGAAGGTCTATGTGACCAAGTAAAGTACTTGTGCTATTTATTGGAACTGATCTAGACAAAAGGTCAAAGCACAGTTCACCAAGATCTAGATATAGTGTATATTTTTTATTCAGAAGGTTGTAGCCTTCGCCCATTTGAGTAGTGAGCTCTCAGATAGTACGTCCTCTCCCCTAACAAGGATAATTGTAAAAGACTCCTAACAGGGTCTGACCCTTAACCAGGTCTACTGTACTTAATATATTGTAAAGCTACTCCTAACAGGGTAAAGGATCTTCTAGTAATGTTCATTATACACTAGTACAAAATATTAGTGGGTATCAAGTCCCACCAGGGTTTTTACCTATTTAGGTTTACCCCGTAACCAAAATATTGGTGTTGTGTTTATACTTTATGTTTAAGTATACTTAATTGGATAAAGAATTGAATCTTGTAGATAACTGATTCACGCCCCACCTCTCAGTTATCTCTTGGGACTATTCCTAACATTCTCAACCTTAGCTTTGAATATTTTGAATTTCTCAAATTCTTCTAACTTATCTTTCAAGAACGTAACCCACATCATCCTAGTATAATCATGAACAAACAAAATAAAATACCTTTCACCATAGTATGATCTTGTTTGAGTTGGATCACATAGGTCTGTATGAATCAGATCCAACTTGTTCTCTGCTAAATTTTTTTTGCTCCTGAATGAATTTCTCACATGCTTTCCCATCACACATTCCCTGCATATAGTATCAGATGGCTTTGCTATGCTAGGTAGATCTCTTGCTTCCTTTACATTGCTTATCTTTACTATGTTGTTAAAATTGATATGACATAGTCTTTTATGCCACAACCAACTATCATCAACTTTAGCAACAAAATAACTTGCTTCTGAATTGAGTTGAAAAACATTACCTCTAGTCTTTGAGCCTGATGCAATCATAACACCATCTTTGTTGTTAATGATGCATTTTTCATCTTTAAACTCCAACTGATATCCTTTTCCAAGTAATTTTCCAACACTGAGAAGGTTATGTTTCAAACTATCAACATAAAGAACATCATCAGTATTGTTCTTTCCATCCCAAGTGATGGCTCCTCTACCAACTATTGGTTTAGGAGTGTTGTCTCCAAATCTAACCATACCTCCATTGTATTTGTCCAAATGAAAAAACCTTCCTTTATCACCTATCATGTGATGTGAACAACCACTATCTATAATCCAGTTTGTCCTTATGTCAGCTTGTGAAATCAATGCTAGCTCTTGATTCTCTTTCTTATCTTCATGAACTATCTTATTATTCATCTTGTCTATAATAGAAATGAATCCAATTTATTCTTCACCAGCTTCTTCATCTGAAACTCCATCTCCAGCATAGTATCATTCCTTAGAATACTTAGTGTTGTAATCCTTTTTGAACTTTCTAGCTCTAGTAGGACACTTAGATGCAAAGTGACCGATCTTATTACATGAAAAGCACTTAAATGGTAATTAACCTTCATATTTTACTTTTCCTTTCTTTTCTCTTTTTGGAATCAGAGAAATGAATTCATCTAATGTTTTCTCTTCATCATCATCATCAAAATTACCAGAAGTGTTTGTAGATTTCTTACCATGAACTGTTGCTTTGAAGGTTGTTTCACTCTTTGGTTCTGTCTTTAATCTTGAGATCTCAAAAGCTGAGATTTTGCTGATCAAAGTCTCTCTCTTGAAATTAGATGTAAGCTGCATGGTCTCATCAAGGATGTTGATCTTGCTTTCATATTTAGGAGTGAGAGTAGTCATTAACTTATCCATAATGTCCTCCTCTGAAATCTCTCCACCATTGTTTTTGATTCCAGCAACTACTTCATTTATTCTTTGATTATAAGATCTAATGTTTTCTTCAGACAACATCTCTAGTGCATTATATCTTTTCTTCTATGTCTTTCTACATGCATCCTTTGCTTGTTTGTCTCCTTCAAATATGTCTTCTAGGTGCTTCCATATTTTGTGGGTTGTATCTAGCTTTTTTATTTTTGAAAACTCACTATCAGATAGGGCACTGATAAGGGATTCTTTAGCAATAGCACTCTGATGAAACAATTCCTTCTACCTATCAGTAGCATCATCCTATCCAAGGTCTTCTAGGGTAGGTATCTTGGCTGCTTTGATAGTTACATCAAAAACTTCAAAACCAATGCACTACAAATGAGTCACCATCTTGTTCTTCCAATCAAGATAATTCTCTCCATCCAACATAGGACTTTCTTTTTGAAAGTGTGCCATTTGATCAACCTCAAGCTGCTAAAATTTCTCTTTGAGGCACTTGGCTCTGATACCAATTGTTAGGAATAGTCCCAAGAGATAAGTAAGAGGGGGGGTGAATCAGTTATCTAAAAGATTCAATTCTTTATCCAATTAAGTATACTTAAACATATAGCATAAACACAATGAAAGAACATATGAACACAACATCAATATTTTGGTTACGATGAAACCCAAATAGGTAAAAACCCTGGTGGGACTTGATACCCACTAATATTCTGTACTAGTGTATAATGATCCTTGTTAGAAGATCCTTAACCTTGTTAGGAGTTTCTTTACAATATATTAAGTACAATAGACCTGGTCAAGGGTTAGACCCTGTTAGGAGTCTTTTACAATTGTCCCTGTTAGGGGAGAGGACACACTGTCTGAGAGCTAACTGCTCAAAGGGGCGAAGGCTACAACCTTTTGAATAAGAGATACACACTATATCTGGATCTTGGTGAACTGTATTTTAACCTTCTATCTAGATCAGTTCCAATTAATAACACAAGTACTTTACTTGGTCACATAGACCTTTTGATGGCTCATCACTTTACACACTCTACTCTGCTCTGCTTAATCCATTGTGAGCCACACTCTAGTAATCACAAATGACTGCCTATAAATATCTTTCCTCTAAATGTTATAATCAAGTTGGCATGTTAGAACCACCTTGAAATCATATGAGAGAAACCATAAAAAACTCCAATAAACATTATGTCAGCTCTACTATGCATGCAACACATTCTGGGACCTTGCTAATAAGATAATTGTAGACACACGCTACACATTGTTGACTCTACCAAAACAACTAGATATTTCTCTATAAGATGAATTAAATAATGCAATCTTAACTCAACATCAATAACTCTTCTCTAAGATTAAATCCAAGGGTGCATACCCTAAAGATAGGTGCAACTCAAGAACCAATAAAATCTCTGTTGGCTCTTCTGAATAAACATAGGAAACTACTGCTAGTGAATAGCGACTGCATAACTTCACTTCTACTCATCAACAGACTATGCGTCCATAATTGAAACATCACTAAAATGTCTCAAACATATATCCAAGTGTGCAAGGCTCCATGATAACTGTACAGACCACCATTCATAGAACACTACTTGTTACTCTGTTAGGAACACTGCTGACACAAGCTACTATGTAACTGTCTATACTAACAGTTAACCTCTGCACCCATGATATAATGCTGATATCATGTCCATGCTTCATATACTAAAATCTTACTGCATAAGACTTCCATGCATACTACTTTCCATATGTTGTCATCAATGAAAAACATAGAGTCAGTACTAGCTTGCTGGAAAATCTCCAACAGGTTTTTTCGAGCACCAGAAGCTTATCAAGTACCCTTCAATGACTGAACTCTTCAATGAGTGAGCCCCTCGGTCAAAGCTACAACTGAGTAACACCAAACATAGAGGATTTCCAAGTACCCTAGGATGCTCCTGCATCATTTTCTGATGAACATTGTTGAGAAGCCTCAACCAGTGTTCAAGGTTCATCCAATCAAAGAAATGAAGATTGATATGTTGTGTGCCCTATCTATGATTCCTTCATGGGTGTTGTTGATTTAAGATGTGATGCAGGGGCATTCTTGGGTATTCAAAAAATTTGCATGGTGGTGTGTTGAACTGCTTCAATGTTGCTCAATTGCAACTTTAACCGATGATCTGAGTTATTGAAGAGGTTGGGTCGCTAAAGGAACTCAGTAAAACCTCTGGTGCTTGGTGGAACATGTACTTAGTGATGCTTGTGGTGCTCGGTTGATGTGATTTCTTGATGATGATTGACATGATCAGTTGTTTCATTAGTGCTTGGTTGTTTAACTGGTGCTCGGTAGTTCTAGTTTATCGACTAGAGTTCTTGAAGTTTTGGTTGGCTGACTTGGTGTATTTAATGTTGGTAGCTTTTTTTGTTTTCTCCTATGTGCATCTTTAGGCTGACATGGAGAATTAATTATTTGTAAGGCTATTTTTAAGCTGACTGTTGTTGCATAATATTTATTTGTAATATAAGTCAACTTGGCTTAGGAGTTAATTATTTCTTCCAGCCAACTTGTGGTTGATGAATTGTATTTAAGGAGTCCTTGGGTATATTTTTAGGGAGTCAATCAGTAGATGTAGCTGAGAAGGATAACAATTGGATCCTACAAGATCTTGAAGATCAGATTGTTTATCAGATAGTTGTAATAATAGAGGTAGTGGTTGCATGCTTGGAGACAAGGAGATTTCTTGGAGGCTTGCAAGCTCAAGTTTAGATCTGCCTTAGGGTTTCCATCAATTGCTGATATGTTTCAAAATTGGACTAGCTAGGAGATTGCAGAATTACTATTGTAATTGATTATATTTGGCCCTAACCTAGAAGGCCTTATAGTCGGGCATGTTTAATGAAAATTTTGTTGAAGCATTATCTTGTGTTATTCTGTATTGTTGGTGTTTGGCTGCAATTTTGGATAGTCATTTATTAGATCCTCTAACCTTGACTTGGTCAGGTGGTATCAGAGCTTGAAGTTCTTGAGTGTGTGAACTGATCTCTAAGTTGAGGCAGTTTGCACTAGGACCTTGGTTGGTGATTTATTGCCTTGGGTATTCAAAGATCTTGAAGGATGCCCTCTGAGAATATTGGACCCTAGAGCAATTGCAGATCTTTGTGATGCTATGGAATCAAAGATTAAAGAGAAAGTTAAAGTTGATTTCAGGTTTGACATGGAATTGATGAAGATTGACATGATCACTGAGGTCATGAGAGCTATTGCTGGTATGTCAAGGAATCTTGGTACTGAAGATGGTTATGAGGAAGATGCTGAAGACTTTGAAGCTGCTAGATATAGTGGAGATGACCAGAGGGATAGATCTAGTGAAGACAAAACTAGTCAGTTTCATAGATATAGAGCTCGGTTAAGTACTAGTTATCGAATGGAAGTTTCTACTTTCTCTGGTACTTTAAGACCCAAGGATTTGATTGATTGGATTGGTGAATTAGAAGATTTATTTGAGCTTGAAGAAATTGAAGATCCTCTTAGAGTAAGATTAGCCCAGACTAAGTTGAAAGGACATGCTACTCTTTGGTGGAAAGAATTACAAAGAGATAGAGAAGATGAAGGTGAAATGAAGATCAAGCGGTAGAGGTTGATGGTGACTAAATTGAAAGCTAAGTTCATACCTACTATCTATGAGCTTGACTTGTTTAAGAAGTTGCAGAATCTGAAGCAAAAATATTTGACTATGGAGGACTATACCGAGGAGCTCTATAAGTTGACTATTTGGTCTAGACATGTAAAAACTTGGTAAAGAAAAGGTAGCTTAGTATGTGAATGGTTTGAGATTCAATATTTAGGATGAGCTTAGTATGATGAAGATTTATTTGGTTGAAGATGCTTATTAGTATGTTGTGAAGGAAGAAGATAAGTTGAAAAAGAGACAACATGGTAATCCCCAAGGGAAGGAGAAGCTTGATCACTCGGTGAAGGATAAACTAACTGTTGAAGAGGAATTTAAACCCATGGAATTGAAAAGGAAGATGGGTACGATTATCTTTAAAAGAATTTGTTATAATTGTGGTGAAGAAGGACATGGATCTTTTGAGTGTACACATAAGAATTTTTGTGACCAAAGGAATGCTATAGAGAGTGAGAACATTCAGAATGAACCCAAATCTGAGAACTTGCTGGTTCGGAGAACATTTCTCGGTGCAAAGGTGGAACCTTGTTAGAGGAGTAATTTATTCAGAACTTGGTGCAAGTTAGGAGGTAAACTTTGTGATGTGATTGTGGATAGTGGTAGTAGTGATAACCTTCTAGCTGAGGAGATGGTTCAGAAACTGGGTTTTGAAGAGAATGAGACATCCTTATCCTTATAGGATTTGTTAGTTGCAAGATGTTCATGCTCTAGAAGTGAGGGAGAAATGTCCTGTTGATTTTTAGATTGGCCAGTATAAGGATCAAGTGTTGTGTGATATTGTGGAGATGAATAGTTGTCACATATTTCTTGGTAGACCTTGGTAGCATGATTGCATAGCTATGTATGACTATGTCAAGAATGTATTTACTATTGAGAAGAATGATAGGAAGCTTTCCCTGATGCTTTTGTTAGATATAACACTTGGTAGGAGGAACCTAAGATTTGGTAGCTGAGATGAGTTGAATAATTCCAAAAGGATTGATAAGTGTGGAGAATAGACCTGTGCATTATCAAGGAAAGACTTGAAAAGATAGAGGAAGAAGAAGTGGAAAAGTATGAAAGGTGAAGAGTTGAAGGGCTTGTATGTGAAGAACTAGTTTAGGGTTTATGTGCTAAATCCAAGAAGATGTTCTTCGAGCTTATGCGAATATATTTTTGAACCTAGGGTGTCTGATGTAAGGCCATTCTTGGGTATTCAACAAATATACATGGTGGTGTGTTGAAGTGGTTCTGTGTTGCTCAGTTATAGCTTTAACCGATGATCTCAATTATTAAAGAGGCTCGGTCACTGAAGGAACTTGGTAAAACCTATGGCACTTGATGGAACATGTACTCAATGATGCTTATGGTGCTCGGTCAATGTGATTTCTCAGTGATGACTGACATTCTTGGTTGTTTCACTGGTGCTTGGTTGTTTGACAGGTGCTCGGTAGTTCTGGTTTATCAACTGGAGTTCTTGAAGTTTTGGTTGGCCGACTTGGTGTATTTAATGTTGGTAGCTTTTGTTGTATTCTCCTATGTGGATCTTGAGGCTGACATGGAGAATTAATTGTTTGTAAGGGTATTTGTGAGTTGACTATTGTTTCATTAAATATTTGTATGTCATAGAAGCCGACTTGGCTTAGGAGTTAATTATTTCTTCCAGCCGACTTGTAGTTGAAAATTTGTATTTAAGGAGTGCTTGGGTATATGTTTAGGGAGTCAGTCAGTGGAAGTAGTTGAGAAGGATAAGAATTGGATCCTTCAAGATCTTGAAGATTAGATTGTTTATCTGATAGTTGTAATAATAGAGCTAGTGGTTGCATGCTTGGAGACACGAAGATTTCTTGGAGGCTTGCAAGCTCAAATTTAGATATGCCTTGGGGTTTCCATCAGTTGCTGATATGTTTCAGAACTGGACTAGCTAGGAGATTGCAGAATTACTGTTGTAATTGATTGTATTTGGCCCTAACTTGAAAGGCCTTACAACTGGGCATGTTTAATGAAAATTCTGTTGAAGCATTATTTTGTATTATTCTACATTATTGGTGTTTGGCTACAAGTTTGGAGAGTCCTTTATTGGATCCTCCAACCTTGACTGCGTCAAGTGGTATCAGAGCTTGAAGTTCTTGAGTGTATGAACTGATCTCTGAGTTGAGGTAGTTTGCACTAGGACCTTGGTTGGTGATTTGTTGCCTTGGGTTTTTGAAGATCTTGAAGCATGCCTCCAAGAATATTGGACCCTAGAGTGATTAGAGATCTCTGTGATGCTGTGGAATTGAAGATTAAAGAGAAAGTTAAAGTTGATTTCAGGTCTGAGATGGAATTGATGAAGAATGATATGATTGCTGAGGTCATGAGAGCTATTGTTGGTATGCCAAGGAATCTTGGTACTAAAGATAGTTATGAAGAAGCTACTGAAGACTTTGAAGCTTCTAGATCTAGTGGAGATGACCAGAGGGATAGATCTGGTAAAGATAGAACTAGTCAGTTGCATATATCTAGAGCTTGGTTAAGTACTAGTTACCAAATGAAAGTATCTACTTTTTGTGGTACTTTGAGACCCAAGGATTTGATTGATTGGATTGGTGAATTAGAAGATTTATTTGAACTTGAAGAAATTGAAGATCCTCTTAGAGTAAGATTGGCCTAGACTAAGTTGAAAGGACATGCTACTCTTTGGTGGAAATAATTACAAAGAGATAGAGAAGATGAAGGTGAAATGAAGATCAATCGGTGGAGGTTGATTGTAACTAAATTGAAAGCTAAGTTCATACCTTTCGACTATGAGATTGACTTGTTTAAGAAGTTTCAAAATTTGAAGCAAAAATATTTGACTATGGAGGATGATACCAAGGATTTATATAAGTTGAATATTCGGTCTAGACACAGAGAACTTGGTAAAGAAAATGTAGCTCGGTATGTGAATGGTTTGAGATTCAATATTCAGGATGAACTTGGTATGTTGAAGATTGATTTGTTTGAAGATGCTTATCCGTATGCTCTGAAGGCATAAGATAAGTTGAAAAGGAGACAACATGGTAATCCTTGAGGGAAGGAGAAGCTTGATCACTCGGTGAAGGATAAACTGACTGTTGAAGAGGAATTGAAACCTATGCAACTGAAAAAGAAGATAGATAGGGTTATCTTTAAAGACACTTGTTATAATTGTGGTGAAGGACATAAATGTTTTGAGTGTACACAGAAGAAGTTTGGTGACTGAATGAATGTTGTAGTGAATGAGAATATTTAGAATGAACTTGAATCTAAGAACTTGCTAGTTCAGAGAATATTGCTCAGTGGAAAGGTGGAACCTTGTCAGAGGAGTAACTTGTTCAGAACTCGGTGCATGTCAGGAGGTAAAATTTGTGATGTAATTGTGGATAGTGGTAGTATTGATAACCTTGTAGCTGAGGAGATGGTTTAGAAACTTGGTTTGAAGAGAATGAGACATCCTTATCCTTATAGGATTTTTTGGTTTCAAGATTTTCATGCTCTAGAAGTGAGGGAGCAATGTCTTGTTGATTTTCAGATTGGCCAATATAAGGATCAAGTGTTGTATGATATTGTGGAGATGAATAGTTGTCACATATTTCTCGGTAGACCTTGGGAGTATGATTGCAGAGCTATGTATGATTGTGTCAAGAATGTATTTACTATTGAGAAGAATGATAGGAATTTTGGAAATAGGAGAGATAGGTACTGAGAGGGGAGGGGTGAATTAGTGCCTTCAAAAACTTTAATTTAAAAAACCTTTCAAATCTATAACTATGTACTGTGATAACCAATCAAAATAACTTGAATATAATTGTATAAATCAATCATCTAGTTAACTTGAGAAAGTAAACAACATAAAATCAATATGACAATCACATAACACAAGTATTTTGGTAACACAGAAACCCTTGTAAGAAGGTAAAAATTATGGTGGGGATGACACCCACAAATTCTTCACTACTGCAGATAGAAAAGGTTTGCTTGTTAAGGCTACAAGTTTTGATCACTTTATGTGATCTTACCCTGCTAGGAGTAACATATTAGATCAGCTAGATCTACCTAGTTATAAGATTTAAACAACACTAATGAAGTGTGTACTTGGTTAAGAGATTTACATAAGAGTGTTAAGTCTACTTTGTTAAGAGATTTATCAAAAACTCTATCACAATTGTCAAAAAGTAATAGGCAATTATCTGCTAGTTGACAACTCAATTGTCTAAAATAGATCTATAAGTGCTCATCAATTTATCACCTTATCTATGATGATTCTCTACTTTGTTATGCTCGGTAGCCTTCTCTGATTCTGCTCAATCAGATATCCCCTGTACTTTGTTTTTCTTGGTCAACTGATTGTCTTGAAGTTAGGAAATGTCTTCAAGTGCTCCATGATTCATATATATTAGTTCACCAACCTCATAAAATGGTGTGAACATACAAAATATATAGTGTTCTATTTTTGCTGCCTTAGCAAAAATTAGGTTACAAAAATAATCATAACCCTAAGATCTACGGTGCAAAATAACCTAGATCAACTATTACAATAAGATAAACATTACATTTAATGAGTATCTTTTACAATAAATGCTCCTCGCTCTTGGTAAACTATTTTACAATCTGTTGTAACCATTTGCATAGAAGAATGTGCCATTTTAGATTACTATGTCATTTTCTATGATCATCGATAAACACTGTATAATCTGCTCGGTGTTTACTCACTATCAGTGTCGGTGTCATTGGTGCTTGGTAATGTAGTACCTCACCCCTAGTCTAATTTTATAAATGGTAAGATTACTTTAGGATGATAGATTATATGTTAGGAAATCATTGATGTGTATGATTTTACTAACCCCATACTTGCATGTGTATGGTTGATGTGTTTTTCTTTATATTTCTGTTTGACGTGCTTGATGTGGTTGAGGGATGGAGTCGTAGTTACTTGCTTGCAAGATCCACATGATTGGCCTATCCCCGCCACTGTCTGTTATATATCTATTTATGTATGTACATGTAGGTGTTGTATGCAGGTTCATAGGTACCAGGCATCATCTTCCCTGAATTGTCAGGATGAGCATGCCCTATCACAATATCTCAAATGGTAAGAGAGGGGAGATAACACGGATCCAAAACCCTAACCCAAACTCATTTATCCTAGTTGTTGGATAAGTATCTGTTGACTACCCTATTCAAATTTGTCAGGTTGACAAAGTTTGTGGATCCCTTTTTGGTGTTGCTTGGTTTTGTCTGATTTTATCTCATTTGGCTTCAGTTGATTTGTGGATTATGTGGGTGATTTTTATGTGATTATCAATGTTAGGTGCATAGTTGAATTTTATGATTAAATATGCTCCTATGATTAATTGAGGAAATTAAATTAAAGTTAATTATTTGAGTATTTGGAAATTAATATTGATTATGTCCTAAGTTTATTTTGATGAAATTCAATTAAAATCAAATAATTGATTATTTAGATTTAAATTATTATTTTATTCATAATTAGATTTTATTATGTTTGTGAGTATTATTAAATAAATAAATATTTAATTGCATATTTTGGGATGCATTAAGTATTTTATTTTTTTCGGAATTGAATTCCAATTAGGGGATGATTGCATTCTTGGGAGAGGAGACAGGTTTTGGAGAAGATTTTTGGGGGAGAGCTTGTGTGCTTGGGATTTTTGGAGATTTGTGGATTGTTGTGGCTGCTTGTTGATTTGGGGTTTGATTGTGCATTTGGATTTGGATCTTGCTTTCATCATAGTTTTCAGATCTACAGGCAGGATTAGTTTTGGAAGAAATCTCTCTCAGATCTTCAATAGGGATTTCATTACAGTTTTTGGCATTGGATCTAAGGTAGGATCTGAAATTCTTGTTGTGTGCTTTCTGATATTTTATTTGGTAAAATTATGTGTTTGATTAGTTATGGTTTATCTCTTTATATCTGTATGATTTATTTGATTTTGGGTAGTAGAGAAACTCCAGATCTATTGGTTTATGTTTTTATGATTACTTGGCATTGTACCATTATGCTAGTAAAATTTTATTAAAAGTTTGTCTATGGTTTGCTTGTAAATCAAAAAACCAATTTTGCTATATAGTTAAACTATAGAGTTGAAAGAAAATTAATCCTCCTTTTGAAAAGAAATCAAATTGTATTAAAAACCCAATTTGGGTAGAAAACTCAATTTTGAAAAAAATAGTTATATTCTATGTAAAAAAAAAATACAGTCAGTCAAAAGTAGAATTTGAGGCATGGTTATAGTGCACAAATTTGTTAAGAATTTATGTCCTTTTCATAAGGAATAAATTATTTTCCATTGGAATCTGGATTCATGAGTGTTGAAAAGAAAATTTATTTTCTATTAAAAAAAAATGTTTATATTCTATTCTGTGTTTTTTATATATATATATATAATTTCAAAATTAATTTTAAATATATATATATATATATATATAATATGCAATGATAAAATATTTATTTAGAAAAATTTATGTTATAATTAAAAAAAATCATATTAAAAAATGTTATTGAAGATTGCATTGGCAAATGTGTTGCAGAGAATATATTATAAAATAAATATTAAAATAAATTTGGTGGGGCACGAGACTGTACTCCGTACCCCGTGCGCTGCAAGGGCAGGCCCTGCCAATGGTACCAATAGGTACCATGCGACATGCTTCCTTGCCGGTGGTACCTATTGGTACCGTGCGGTAGGGAAAGGGGTTCATGTGGGACCTAGTCCCCCCCCTTTTGTAATTTGATTTTTTTTATTTTTGTTTTTCTAAAAATATGTTTGTTGGGTGATTTTTAATTGACATTTGTTGTTAATTAATAAAATGTGTTTTATTAATTTTATTTTATTAAAGTTTGAAATATTTTTAATATAAATATATTATATTTTATATTATATAATTTATATTCTATATTTTATATTATATGATTTATAGTTTATATTTTATATTTTGTAATTTATAATTTATAATTTATATTTTGTATTAATTTTTATTAATTAATTTAAATCTTTTAATTTGTAAATTGTTTGAGTGATTTTGTTTCAAATTAGTAATTTATTAATTACTTTATTTAAATTGCTTATTTAAATAGAAGTAATTTTAAAAGGATTATTGGTAAATTAAATATATTCACTATTTGAATAAATGTGATTTAAATTTCTTTTGTATTTAGATAAATGAATTTGTGTAGCTTAATCTATGAGGAATATGATAACAGTGTTATCTATTAAAATTCAATTTATTAGTATAGATTAACTGTGTCATTTATTTGATTTCAATCTTAGAGTGAAGCGTTTAAACTTGGGACTTTTGGCAAACCTAGATTTTTAGAAATGTTATATTTATACTGAGATTGGGCATTTTCATTATGTTGAATTCTTCAGTACTCCTTGGGAAATTTTCTTTACTTAGGTTATTATTGGAATGATTATTTTTAGAATTCCCTAGTAGACCTTGTTATGTATATACTTGAATTTGAATATGATGAATATGGAATGCTTTTGGTTATGGTTTTATTTAGTTCGAAATGGTGTGAGTGTTGTATTCTTCGTGTCTTCTATCACATTATGGGTTGTCAGGTTCTAGATGACCTAGGAGGATACAGAGGCTGGGGTATGTGTCAGATGTTCTATCTCAGCTATGTTTTGATGTGTGTGTACTTTATCTGATTATCATTCATGTTTGACCATTGGGCTCATGATGTATTGTACTTGTTTGTGATATCTCTATAACCATATCTAGTTCTTTTGTGTGAAAATGGATATGAGGTTACGTAGTTGTATACCTGATTAGATCTAGGAGAGATCTATGAGCCTAGGGTAGTTTACCTAGATATGTAGTAGGAGGTGGCTTGAAATAAGTGTCGGGGTCCACAAGTGGCTACTAGGATCACTTATTGTTAAGTATCTTAATCAAGTGATAACTAAATATAACATTGAGAGTTTTATTAAAATCAACCTAATAAGGTATGGTCCTCACCCAGGTGTTAGTGCTAGTACAGACTAAGATGGTGTTGAGAAGATGACTAGCCCCCTTTTAAGGGATGAGTTGGCATAGTTGATGACTTCATCTGTACGAGAAGTCATTGATACCATGTATGGTCACTTGAGTGCCGGGATCTAGCAAGATTACCAGGATGAGACTCAAGGGTTAGATGTACATGATGAAACCTTCCTATGCATAGTCTAGTTATCCTACATGTGTTAGTTGCCTCTAGAATAGTAAGTCTTTCATGGCATTATTACCTATCACCTTGAGTTAGAGAGCTTTTAGGATCCTTTCTTTAGCTTGATCTATTTGATGTTTGTTATCCAATTGGGATCTATTGTTATCTCCTCAGCACGGTGGGAGTGGACCATTTAGGTTCACGAGGTCGAGTGGTAGTGGTTCTTTTACCATTTGAGATTTTGACGTTTGTGCACCAGTGCTGGATGATCCCTGTAGCAGTTGTTTCTTCTTAATCTTCATTGTTGGAGAGGTTTTCTTCTTCATGATCTTCTTCCTTGTGATCTTGTATCTTTGTATCAGTTCTTTGGAGATATCATGTCTACTTTTTTATTATTGTATTACATACCCTATGACATGTGCAGTGGATGGAGGTTATTATGGATACCTTATGGTACCAGACGTAATTATGTTATCTTCTAGGTGATGTTGTTTTTATCTTTCATTTTCTTATGTGAGTTTCGTAATTGTACCTAATCTAAGTTAATTAATTAATGTTAAGTAATCTTTGTCAAGGAACCCTTGAGAGTTGTAACTTGTGTTGGTTGTTTATGTTATGTGAGTAAATGGTTATTGCTTCCACATTGATGTATATCTTGTATGTTAACTTAAAAAAAAAAATTATTCCGCAAACTTAGTTGCATGTTAGGTTAAGTTCTTGTGGGTTCCCTGGCGGGGCATTACACTTGGTATCAGAGCACCGGGCTCTACACTGGGAACTCTGGGAAGTTGTGTGCCCATTAGATGTCTAAAATGTTAAACTTGAAACCAAACATAGACATATAACTCTTTTGTTTTTGATAACCATTAAACTACATCTGAACATTTATGTTCCTACTGCTCTTAAATGTCTATGAGATATCAAATTGTCTAGTGATTGTCATAGGTGTTTGAATTGTTTATTATGTATGGTTACCTTCTCTAATGCATCTAGGGTGAAATACCTTTGGATTTCATGAAGTGATTACTCCCTTGAGTGTGGCTACTACTAGTCACCTTGTTTTGTGGATGTGTTTTGATTGATGATTCATTTTAGTTGATTTACAAATTATTCGTGTTGTGTATGGGCTGACATTAAAATTTTTGAACTTTCTTGTGATTGGAATGGTCACCTAACTCTCATTTCATTATCTATTTTTGTGATGCTAGTCACACTTAATTTATTGTTGAAATGGAGATCTCCTATGATTTAATGTTGGACTTACGATTTCCCCACTTGGGTTTTTCTTTTTTCCTTTTGTGGTGGCTACTCCGAATGTTTGTTATTGTTAGCCTTGTTGTGTGATAAGTGTTGTTTCTATCATGTTCATCATGAACCCCTGATAGCATGTATAAGGGAGGACATCATGGAGATGGTGCTATGCTATGTTTGTTGTATGAGATTAGAATCACTATGTATCCTTTATGTTTGCATAAGTGTTGCATTAACTAGTTAGATTTTTGTGAACTCCTCAATTTTATTATTTGTTATAGATATGAATGTGTTCTTTATGCGATTGAACCTGGATGTTTTCTATGATGATGAATGAATAAAGGTTTTGACTTATTTGAATTGAAAATGAATGATGGATCAATGTGATATTTTTAGTTTATTCTTAATTAGAATTATATTGTTCTTAATGACTATATATTATGTTCTTACCTTATGACTTGATTTAAGATGTTATGATTCTTTTTAGTAAATGCTTTGTGATTGGGGGATATGTATCCTCATCTGTTTGTAGGCTTCCATGAGTAAGCCTAATCCTAGGGGGGGTGGATGTAGTACCTCACCCCTAGTCTGATTTTATAAATGGTAAGATTACTTTAGGATAGATTATATGTTAGGAAATCATTGATGTGTATGATTTTACTAACCGCACACTTGCATGTGTATGGTTGATGTGTTTTTCTTTATATTTTTGTTTGACGTGCTTGATGTGGTTGAGGGATGGAGTCGTAGTTACTTTCTTGCAAGATCCACACGATCGACCAATCCCTGCCATTGTCTGTTATATATCTATTTATGTATGTACATGTGGGTGTTGTATGTAGGTTCACAAGTATCGGGCATCATCTTCCCTAAATTGTCAGGATGAGTGTGCCCTATCGGAATATCTCAAATGGTAAGAGAGGGGAGATAACACGGATCTAAAACCCTAACCCAAACCCATTTATACTAGTTGTTGGATAAGTATCTATTGACTACCCTATCCGAATTTGTCAGGTTGGCAAATTTCATGGATCCCTTTTTGGTGTTGCTTGGTTTTGGTTTTGTCTGATTTTATCTCGTTTGGCTTTAGTTGATTTGTGGATTATGTGGGTGATTTTTATGTGATTATCAATGTTAGGTGCATAGTTGAATTTTATGATTAAATATGCTCCTATGATTAATTGAGGAAATTAAATTAAAGTTAATTATTTGAGTATTTGGAAATTAATATTGATTATGTCCTAAGTTTATTTCGATGAAATTCAATTAAAATCAAATAATTGATTATTTGGATTTAAATGATTATTTTATTGATAATTAGATTTTATTATGTTTGTGAGTATTATTAAATAAATAAATATTTAATTGCATAATTTGGGATGCATTAAGTATTTTATTTATTTAATAAATATATTTTAAATTATTAGCATGTGCAAATTGAAAAGAGAGTTGTTGTCAAAAAGTGAACAACTAGTTTTCAAAAGTCAAGTTGTGTTGTGCATTTAAAAATATATTTTATTTATTAATTAGTAATTACTATCAATTTTGGAGTTAGAGTCTGATTAGGAGTTGTCTTATGAGTCATTTTCTGATTTGAAGTTGAACTGTGAGTTAGCTTTTGAGTTGTCTTTAGGGATTGCATGAATTTGACAATTGAATTCCAATTAGGGGATGATTGCATTCTTGGGAGAGGAGATAGGTTTTGGAGAAGATTTTTGGGGGAGAGCTTGTGTGCTTGGGATTTTTGGAGATTTGTGGATTTTTGTGGCTGCTTGTTGATTTGGGGTTTGATTGTGCATCTGGATCTAGATCTTGCTTTCATCATAGTTTTTAGATCTGCAAGCAGGATTGGTTTTGGAAGAAATCTCTGTTAGATCTTCAACAGGGGTTTCATTACAGTTTCTGGCATTGGATCTAAGGTAGGATCTGAAATTCTTGTTGTGTGCTTTCTGATATTTTATCTAGTAAAATTTTGTGTTTGATTAGTTATGGTTTATCTTTTTATATCTGTATGATTTATTTGATTTTGGGTAGTAGAGAAACTCTAGATCTATTGGTTTATGTTTTTATGATTACTTGGCATTGTACCGTTATGCTGGTAAAATTTTATTAAAAGTTTGTCTGTGGTTTGCTTGTAAATTGAAAAATCAATTCTGCTATATAGTTAAACTATAGAGTTGAAAGAAAATTAATCCTCTTTTTGAAAAGAAATCAAATTGTATTAAAAACCCAATTTGGGTAGAAAACTCAATTTTGAAAAAAAATAGTTATATTCTGTGTAAAAAAAAAATACAGTCAGTCAAAAGTAGAATTTGAGGCATGGTTATAGTGCACAAATTTGTTAAGAATTTATGTCCTTTTCATAAGGAATAAATTATTTTCCATTGGAATCTGGATTCATGAATGTTGAAAAGAAAATTTATTTTCTATTAAAAAAAAATGTTTATATTCTATTTTGTGTTATATATATATATATATATATATAAAATTTCAAAATTAATTATATATATATATATATATATATATATATATATATATATATATATATATATATATAAAACTATATATAAAACTATATATAAAACTATATATATATATATATATATATATATATATATATATATATATATATATATATATATATATATATATATAATATGCAATGATAAAATATTTATTTAGAAAAAATTATGTTATAATTTAAAAAAAATCATATTAAAAAATGTTATTGAGTATTGCATTGGCAAATGTGTTGCAGAGAATATATTATAAAATAAATATTAAAAAAATTTGGTGGGGCACGAGACTGTACCTCGTACCCTATGTGCTGCAAGGGTAGTCCCTACCGGCGGTACCAATAGGTACCGTGTGACAGGCTTCCCTGCTGGTGGTACCTATTGGTACCATGCGGTAGGGAAAGGGGCTGGCATGGGACCCAGTCCCCCCCCTTTTGTAATTTGATTTTTTTAATTTTTATTTTTTAAAAAATATGTTTGTTGGGTGATTTTTAATTGACATTTGTTGTTAATTAATAAAATGTGTTTTATTAATTTTATTTTATTAAAGTTTGAAATATTTTTAATATAAATATATTATATTTTATATTATATAATTTATATTCTATATTTTATATTATATGATTTATAGTTTATATTTTATATTTTGTAATTTATAATTTATAATTTATATTTTGTATTAATTTTTATTAATTAATTTAAATCTTTTAATTTGTAAATTGTTTGAGTGATTTTGTTTCAAATTAGTAATTTGTTAATTACTTTATTTAAATTGCTTATTTGAATAGAAGTAATTTTAAAAGGATTATTGGTAAATTAAGTATATTCACTATTTGAATAAATGTGATTTAAATTTCTTTTGTATTTAGATAAATGAATTCGTGTAGCTTAATCTATGAGGAATATGATAATGGTGTTATCTATTAAAATTCAATTTATTAGTATAGATTAATTGTGTCATTTATTTGATTTCAATCTTAGAGTGAAGGGTTTAAACTTGGGACTTCTGACAAACCAAGATTTTTAGAAATGTTATATTTATACTGAGATTGGGCATTTTCATTATGTTGAATTCTTAGGTACTCCTTGGGAAATTTTCTTTACTCAGGTTATTATTGGAATGATTATTTCAAAATTCCCTAGTAGACCTTGTTATGTATATACTTGAATTTGAATATGATGAATATGGAATGCTTTTGGTTATGGTTTTATTTAGTTCGAAATGGTGTGAGTGTTGTATTCTTCATGTCTTCTATCACATTATGGGTTGTCAGGTTCTAGATGACCTAGGAGGATACAGAGGTTGGGGTATGTGTCAGATGTTCTATCTCAGCTATGTTTTGATGTGTGTGTACTTTATCTAATTATCACTCCTGTTTGACCATTGGGCTCATGATGTATTGTACTTGTTTGTGGTATCTCTGTAACCATATCTAGTTCTTTTGTGTGAAAATGGATATGAGGTTACGTAGTTGTATACTTGATTAGATCTAGGAGAGATCTATGAGCCTAGGGTAGTTTACCTAGATATGTAGTAGGAGGTGGCTTGCAATAAGTGTTGGGGCCCACAAGTGGCTGCCAGGATCACTTATTGTCAAGTATCTTAATCAAGTGATAACTAAATATAACATTGAGAGTTTTATTAAAATGAACCTAATAAGGTATGGTCCTCACCCAGGCATTAGTGCTAGTAAAAACTAAGATGGTGTTGAGAAGATGAATAGCCCCCTTTTAAGGGATGAGTTGGCATAGTTGATGACTTCGTCAGTATGAGAGGTCATTGATACCATGTATGGTCACTTGAGTGTCAGGATCCAACAAGATTACTAGGATGAGACTCAAGGGTTAGATGTACATGATGACACCTTCCTATGCATAGTCTAGTTATCCTACATGTGTCGGTTGCCTCTAGAATAGTGAGTCTTTCATGGCATTATTACCTATCATCTTAAGTTAGAGAGCTTTCAAGATCCTTTCTTTAGCTTGATCTGTTTGCTATTTGTTATTTGATTGGGATCTATTGTTATCTCCTCAGCACAGTGGGAGTGGACCATTTAGGTTCACAAGGTCGGGTGGTAGTGGTTCTTTTACCATTTGAGATTTTGAGATTCGTGCACCAGTGCTAGATGATCCCTGTAACAATTGTTTCTTCTTGATCTTCATTGTTGGAGAGGTGTTCTTCTTCATGATCTTCTTCCTTGTGATCTTATATCTTTGTATCAGTTCTTCGTAGATATCATGTGTACTTCTTTTCAATTATTGTATTACATACCCTATGACATGTGCAGTGGATGGAGGTTATTATGGATACCTTATGGTACCAGACGTAATTATGTTATCTTCTAGGTGATGTTGTTTTTATCTTTCATTTTCTTATGTGAGTTTCATAATTGTACCTAATCTAAGTTAATTAATTAATGTTAAGTAATCTTTATCAAGGAACCCTTGAGAGTTGTAACCTGTGTTGGTTGTTTATGTTATGTGAGTAAATGGTTATTGCTTCCGCATTGATGTATATCTTGTATGTTAACTTTAAAAAAAAAATTATTCCGCAAACTTAGTTGCATGTTAGGTTAAGTTCTTCTGGGTTCCCTGGTGGGGCATTACAGGTAAACTGTGTGATGTTCGGTGTAAAGACTTTACCAACTGCTCTGTCTTACTTCTAGTTACCGACCAACTCAATATAAGTAACCGACTGACCTGTTTACTATCCTTTGATACTAATGACAACCTTAAATACTCAATAGAGATTAACAATCTCCCCCTTTGGCATTAGTATCAAAACTTTGAATGTATATAGACAAACTGTTTCTATATATTCCTTATGTCTCCGCCATATACATATCCACAACAAAAACTTTCTAAGTACAAAGTACTCCCCCTCGGTGCATGCTCTTAGTAGTATGTAATATACATATCAAAGTATATGTATTTGGCATATACATGGTTTCCCCCTTTTTGATAATAATGCCAAAAAAAAATAAAAATATATAATGTATACTTACATCTTATCAAAAATGTTTTGATGGGTTTTCTTTATAGACTCCAAGAGGTTGTTCCACTCCTCTTTCAAGTTGGTAAGAGAAATATGCTCAAGACCGACTTGTGCATGCATGTAAAATATATTATCCAACACCGAAATCTATGGTGTTGCTACAATTTGTTCATCTTTGACAATGTGTGCTTCAAAAATTTTTAGGTAAGGGGTGAGTTCTTTTTGTAACTCTGTAACCTAATCAGTGATGTGTGCTTCTTGTTTCCTTAAATCTACTATTAGCCACTGGAGTTCCTAAACTCGGTGAATATGCTTTAAGAAAGTAGTTGGCTCGGTGATAGCTATTTGTGTACTCAAATTTATCTCTGCTTATAAACCTTTTATCTTTTCACTGACTTCTACAGTGAAGGTGTCTGAAGTACAAAGCTTGATGAGAAATTGACAGATTATCTGGGTAATAGATTTTACCTCGGTAATGACCTCAGATAATTTTACCTTGTTCAGTGCCACTTCTGTGCTAATCCTTTCTACCAATTTGTTCTGAATCTTTGATTCTTCCATTTCTTCTATTCTTTTATCTGCATCTATATCGAGGGCATTGAATTTGTCAGCGAGTGTAGCAAGTTGATCTAATATGTGAGTGTTCTCATCAATATTTGTCTCCAGTACTATCTGTTGCAGAATATCCCTCACATCATTTAACACTTCTTTACATTTGTGTTCTTTCCTTAACTTTTCTTGTGCCACTTTCCTTAAATATAATTCCCCATAACTACTTAGTTCCTTAGGGCTTAGGGTTCTCGGGTCACATTCTGGTATAATTATAACTTCATCAATGGTGACCGACCCTTTGGCTTTCTTCTTCTTCTTCTTTTGTGCAAGAGGTGACTTCTCACTTATAACAATAGCTTTTTCTCCACTTTTCAGAGTATCTTTCCCAATTGACACTGTATCATCCTTCTTCTACTCCTCGGTAGATGGTATGGGAGTCTCGATTGTAGTGTCAGGTGGGTTCACCTCAGTCGACTTTGTTTCTTCTGGTTCCTTTGTTTCTATAGACTGTGCCTCTATTTTGTTAGGCTTATTTGTATCTGCAGGTTGCTCAAGTGCTTATATCCCTATTGTAACTTTATTTTGCTCAGGATGAGAAGCATCGGGTTGTACTTGTGAAATTATTTCAACTACCTCTACAAGTACAGGTAGTTCACTCGGTAGAGATGTGAACACACTATCAGTGTCTAATGCTTCATCTTTGTTTGGTGCAATTGTCACATCTTTGTCATCCTCATCATCAGGATCACCGTTAGTGATGTCCTTAATGAGTGCATCGTCATTGATTTTATTCTGCAAGTGGATCTTTACTTGATCCGGTGCATCTTGTGAAATTTTGATTTCTTCCTTTTGTTTGGTGATATCAATTACCTTGGTAACTGATATACTGGTGTCCTCTATTTTCTTTCCTTTGTCATCATTAATGAAAATACCTTTACCTTTTGAACTGTGTCTCTTCTTAGATAGTTTCAGGAATGCTTCCTGTTCTGCTTTCTCTTCTGCTTTCAAAATTGATGTCCACAAAGAATCACATGTGACATCCATATCACCCACATTCTCATCCATGATCTCCATAGCTCTATTCTTGACTAGAAATCTAGCCTGATACTTTGTCATGTATTCACTTACAATAGCATAGCTAAAGTGTGAGACTGTATGACTTAATGATCGTTCTCTTTTCCTTTTCTCTATATCTAGTGCAATAGCCCATCTCTCACTTATTTTTTCATCAAGTTCCTTCGACAATTGACATGTGAATTCCATTGGTAGTCTCTTGAATTTAATCATCATTTGGATGATAGCATGTTCTAGCTTTTTCTTGTCCTCAATTGACATTTTGTCAAATTTGCCTATGTCGGGATCTGTAAGATTTCCATTCTCAATTATATCTTCAATTATTTCTTCTATTGTACTTTCCCTGTTACAAACTAATTTGAATTGATCAGGATCATTTTCAGTGTCAGTCTCCTCTATATCTTCTTTACTTCTTATGTATTTCCTCTTTTTCTTCAGTGTCTCAGCTACTTTCTTGGTCTTTCTCTTAACATATTTCCATGTCGGTGTAGCTGCTCTTCTTTTTGCTACATTTACTACTTCTACTTTCTCAGTATGTTGTGTAATAGTTGATGAATGTGTCCTCATTCCTTCAGGTTCTAGTAGCTGCATTTCCTGTTCAACATTGATGGGAGGAACCGGTGTGTGATTATTTTCTTTGTCTGACTCAGTCTCCTTGCTATCATAGGGCTTGTCAGCCAACTGTAACTGACCTTTGGTTACTTCTTTAACTGGTGACTCCTTAGATGACTCAGATGCATTTCCATATTTTGTTGTGAGATCTTTTTTCATTTTCTTTGCCCTTCTAGACATTTTTCTAATCTCTATGTCTGTAGTGATTCGTGACTTAGCTTCCTCATATACGCCAAACCTACTGGCAGTGATGTCTATTGGTAATGCCAACAATGCATTAATAGATTTCAAAGTGAAATCATGATTCATTTCATATCCCATCGGTGCTAACCATTTTGTTCTTGGTTCTACTACCTTTATCATTGAGTGGTCTGTGCTGACTACAAAACATATGTCATCTTCAAATTTACTCACTAATTCCCTTGGAATTCTACTCTTTTGTTGCATTTTTGTTTGAAATTCCTTGGAATATGCATTAAATTCCTTATTCAGATTATCTCCTAGACTTTTCATCATTTCACCAATTTGTGCAGTTATCGGTTTGTCAGATTGCCAGTTTACCTTACCAATACTCGGTACATATTTTTGTAGATAGAGAAATGTACAGACAAGAAGTGATCCTTAATAACATGTATTGGACTTCTTTTCTTTTATTGTCTTCATATTATCATGTAGTTGGTGTAGTAGCAGTTCGATGAGATCTACCTGGTGATCTTTCTTCACAATTTTATATGCCATGTCCACAGTGTTGTAGGGTACACTATTTGGTCTGCTAGATTGAAATATCTTGTACCCAATGACATGTGCTATGAATTTTATCATTGGGTCTTTGATGGTTGAGATTTTTAGTGCCCTACTATCCCATTGAGCTCTAGTGTTCTTTTCTATGTCGGGATGAGATGAACTTTGAAAGGCTTTGGCTTTGTCAATTGTAGGGTACCCAGTAACCCTACTGATAATCTTCTTTGTGACCTCAATAGGTTTATCTAACCAAAATTTTCCGTCATGAAATCTTCTTAGCACAATTCTTATCCAGTCATTTTGGAAAGATTGCAGGAAGTATGTAAAACACAGTAACCCTGACTACTCAATCTTCTTGTATTCAAATTTAATCTTTCCATCTAGTCCATAGACTTGTTGATAAGTAGCAATGGTCTCAAAATCACATACTTCACCAATTTTGCAGTGAATATAGGCCCTAACATCTTCTGTTAACAAAACCCTATCTAGAATACTAAAAAATGCACCCATATTGTCTATTTGTGTTGTGACCTTGGGATGTGGTTTGAATTTGTCCTCAGAAAAATGTGCCCTAACAATTAATTCTACTTCCTCCTTAATGTTTTGTGATTTACTTACAGTTGATGTTGATGCCATAAATTGTTTCTAGGGTTTTGGCAAGCAATAGATAACCAGTGTTCGGTAGGCAGATGAACTTACTCGATATCATCAAAGAATTGTCATCAATTTGATCTACAGTAGCTTTGAATATTTTCTAAAAATCTTTAGCTCAAACTCTTCTCTGTAAAATCTCTATTCTTTGAAATCACAATGTAACAATGAACTCTGTTTCCACGTATTTATAGATTTTTTGATATTCCCACTCAAACTTTGGTGCATTAAATGTGTGACCTAACTTTTGATATGAAATAGCTGTCAGCTCAATAATGTCTACAATTTCCTTTGCTCGGTTAACATAGAATTTCTTCATGGGTTTGCACTATTGTCAGTTAACCTTGTATAGTGATTACCGATGGGTAACCAACTCATGTTTCTTCTTTTACTGACTATGTGACATTTGTAAACTTATAAAACATAAACCATAGTGCATCTTTATTCATCCAGATTTGGTATTTGTACATCATATATAAGGAACTGTATGTAAAATGTTAGTTCCATACATACCTTTGTCATCTTAAGTGGAGGTACCGATGTCACCCAATCCAGTGGATGAGGTTTCACCGACAATGCTACTTGACTCAACATTCTCACTAGATGCCTTCTTCCACATTGTGTTCCTTAACTTCATAATTTTTTCAATGTTATATCCACTCTCAAATATATGGTTTTCATCAGGTGCTCGGTCTCTGTAGTTCTTGCTTACATGACCAACCTTGTGACAGTGCATACATGCCATTCTTGCATTTGTCCAGTTTCTTGATTGTCCAATCTGACTCTTTCTATAACAGTTTGCTGCAATATGTCCATACCGACCACATACAACACAATTAGTCCATGTATTATAATCCCAAACATATGAGTTACCTTGTCTCTTCGGTTGATATGGCTTTCGTTGTAGTTTCTCTTTAGGTGTCCAGACTTGTTTCATTTTTGCCTTGCAATCCCTTGCAGTATGTCCATTCTTATTACAAGTATAACATATTTTCTCCTTAGTAGTATTATTAGCAATTTCATTCTTCTTAGCTCTACATTCATAAGCTGGATGTCCAAACTTACCACAGTAATAATAATATCCATTGAATTTAGGAATGACATGAGGTTTACCTTGTGCTTTGCTTCTGCACACATTGGATGTATGTCCTGGTTTTTGACAATGATAACATGTCAACACTTTAGGTTTCTAACTTTGATTGTTGTTGAATTTTTCAGCTTGTTGTGATGATTCTCCTTCATCGATGTAGCCTATACCGGCTTTGCTTTCAAATCTCCTCTGATTAGTCAGGAAATCATCAATCTTTTTAAAACTATCCTCAGCTATCTTCATCATTTCATTGTGTTTCTTTTGTATCTTTATTTCATTGCTCAATTTTTCATTATCTTCTCTGAGTATTGCAACATCTTCAAGTCTTCTTGATAATTCTCCATTTACTCAGTTCATTTCTTGATTAACTGTCATCATCTGATTTGATACTTGGAAGTGACGATCAGTGAGTCTCTATATTTCACTTTCTTTTGCTTGAAGTTGTTCAGTCATCGGTCTTCGGTCTTCAATAGCCAGATTTTGATCTTGTTCAGCTTGTCTAGCATTGTTCATGATTTCCACCACTCTCACCATTTGAGATTCATGACCGATTTGAAGTTCTTTCACTTGCTCAGATAGATGCTGATTCTTTTTAGATAAATAAGAGATTATGCTTTCAGATCCATCAGAGATGCTTCCAGAGCTTGATCCAATATGATCAAATATTTCATCAATAGGTTCTTCATGATAACTAATTTCATTCAGAAAAATTGCAAGGTTCTTCCTTTCAACCAGTAATTTCTTTAGTTCTTCCTTGGCTTGTTTATACTATTCCACAAACATCTATATTTGTATCTTCTGATTCTCAATAGTCTTTTCAAGCTTGTATCTCTCCATGACTTAGATCTTTACCCTTCAGTGGTTAGACTATTCAACAAGAGAACTATGCTCTGATACCAATTGTTGGAATTAGGAGAGATAGGTACTCAGAGGGGAGGGGTGAATCAGTGCCTTCAAAAACTTTAATTGAAAAAACCTTTCAGATCTATAATTGTGTACTATGATAACCGATCAAAATAACTTGAATATAATTATATAAATCAATCATATAGCTAACTTGAGAAAGTAAAAAATATGAAATCAATATGACAATCACATAACACAAGTATTTTGGTAACGCAGAAACCCTTGTAAGAAGGTAAAAATTGCAGTGGGGATGACACCCACAAATTCTTCACTACTGCAGATAGAAAAGGTTTTCCTGTTAAGGCTACAAGTTTTGATCACTTTTGGTGATCTTACCCTGTTAGGAGTAACATATTAGATCAGCTAGATCTACCTAGTTATAGGATTTAAACAACACTAATCAAGTGTGTACTCAGTTAAGAGATTTACATAAGAGTGTTAAGTCTACTCTGTTAAGAGATTTATCAAAAACTCTATCACAATTGTCAGAAAGTAATAGGCAATTATATGCTAGTTGACAACTCAATTATCTGAAATAGATCTATAAGTGCTCATAAAAATATCATCTTATCTGTGATGATTCTCTACTTTGTTATGCTTGGTAGCTTTCTCTGATTCTACTCATTCAGATATCCTTTGTACTCTATTCTGCTCAGTAAACTAATTGTCTTGAAGTTAGGAAATGTCTTCAAGTGCTCTGTGATTCATATATATTAGTTCACCAACCTCATAAAATGGTGTGAACATACAAAATATATAGTGTTCTATTTTTGCCACCTTAGCAAAAATTAGGTTACAAAAATAATCATAACCCTAAGATCTGCGGTGCAAAATAACCTAGATCAACTATTACAATAAGATAAACATTACATTTAATGAGTATCTTTTACAATAAATGCTCCTCAATCTTGGTAAACCGTTTTACGATCTGTTGTAACCATTTGCATAGAAGAATGTGCCATTTCAGATTACTATGCCATTTTTTGTGATCATCAATAAACATTATATAATCTGCTCGGTGTTACTGACCGTCAGTGTCGATGTTGCTGGTGCTCAGTAAACTATGTGATGTTCAGTGTAAAGACTTTACCAACTACTCTGTCTCACTTCTGGTTACTGACCAACTCAATATAAGTAATCGATCGACCCATTTACTATCCTTTGATACTAATGACAACCTTAAATTCTCAATAGAGATTAACAAGGAATCTTTCCTTGATGCCTTTTCTAGATACAACACTTGGTAGGAGGAACCTGAGCTTTGGTAGCCAAGATGAGTTGAATAATTTAGAAAAGATTGATCAGTGTAGAGAACAAACCTGTGTGTTATCAAGGAAAGACTTGAAAAGATAGATGAAGCAGAAGTGGAAGAGTATGCAAGGTAAAGATTTGAAGGGCTTGTATGTGAAGAACCAGTTTGGGGTTTATGTGCCGAATCCCATAAGATGTTCTTCCAACCTATGAGAAGATCTTTTTGAACCCGGGGTGTTTGATGCAAGGGAATTACTAGGTATTAAACAAATCTTCATGGTGGTGTGTTGAAGTGGTTATGTGTTACTCAGTTGTAGCTTTAACCGACGATCTCATTTATTGAAGAGGCTTGGTTGCTAAAGGGACTTAGTAAAACCTTTGGCACTTGGTGGAACTTGTACTCAGTGATGCTTGTGGTGCTCGGTCAATGTGCTTACTCGTTGATGACTGGTGTGCTCAGTTATTTGACTGGTGCTTGGTAGTTCTGGTTTACCGACTGGAGTTCTTAAAGTTTTGGTTGGCTAACTTGGTGTATTTAATGTTGGTAGCTTTTTTTGTATTCTTCTATGCAGAGAATTAATTGTTTGTAAGGCTATTTGTGAGTCGACTGTTGTTTCATTTAATATTTGTTTGTAATATAAGATGACTTGGCTTAGGAGTTAATTATTTTTTCCAGTCAACTTGTGGTTGAAGAATTGTATTTAAGGAGTGCTTGGGTAGATGTTTCTAGGGAGTCAGTTAGTGGAAGTAGTTGAGAAGGATAACAATTGGATACTACGAGATCTTGAAGATCAGATTGTTTATCTGATAGTTGTAATAATAGAGCTAGTGGTTGCATGCTTGGAGACAAGGAGATTTCTTGGAGGCTTGCAAGCTCAAGTTTAGATCTACCTTAGGGTTTCCATCAATTACTAATATGTTTCAGAATTGGACTAGTTAGGAGATTGCATAATTACAATTGTAGCTAATTATATTTGGCCCTAACTCGGAAGGCCTTACAGTCGGACATGTTTAATGAAAATTCAATTGAATCATTATCTTGTTGTGTTATTCCGCATTGTTGGTGTTTGGCTGCAAGTTTGGAGAGTCCTTTATAGGATCCTCCAACCTTGACTACATTAAGATGGTTTGTCTTATGTTCATTGTAAGATTGAAGAATTGGGAGCTGGTGCTATTAAACAAGAATATTTGAGTATATGTATCGATGGCATGTTGAGAGACAAATTCAAACATCTACATGTGAAAGGTTTAATATATGTGGTGGATATTCCCACTTAATTCCATCCTGATTAGATTCGCTATATGTTGAGTAGAGTGCATGGACAATTAATTTGGCTAGACAAGTCATATAAGATTTCAAAGATGATGATTCATAGAGTTACTAGTTTTCAAGAACAAGGATTAGAGTATACAATGAGAACAATTGTGACACATTTGGTTAATGAGTTAACCAAATCCAAAAAAGATGAAAGAGCCATGAAAATAGATGATATTAAAGACAGATAAGTTTGGTTCACATTGATGATCATAGGTTATCGGGTATACCAATTAAGTAGAGTTAACAACATGCTCGGTAGTGTTATCCATGCAGGTTATTAGATTGTGAAAGATGTGTTGGAGCTCTAAATTTTGGGCAAAATTTGGAGTCCTATATAGTGATAAAACCCTAAAAAATGGCCTCTTAAACTCCATGCCCAATAGTTAATGATGAAGTACATGAAATAGGATAAAATATTACATTAATTTTCAATTAAAAAGTTGAGATATTATGGAAGGAAGCTCTATGACAAAAATAATCAAAATTCTATGATCAAAGCCTTTAGAAAATGCTGGAATTTTGACCTACTGCAAAGATGATGTTGACAGAGGCATAAGATGGTCGAATTTTACAAATATAAAAAAGACCCAGTTTGGGAAATCAAATTTCCTATCTCCATTAAACATCTTAGCTTTCCATGAGGTGTTTTGGTTTTTCAACCAAGCCCAAATCCGAAAGTTAGGTAGTTATTTTTTAGTTAGTTTATCATTTTTTCAAAACAATTTGTAATAAGGGTGTGTCTTTTCACCCTAAAGAGGTGTGAAAGCCACTCAAACATGTATATATACATAATGTAAAATGTAAAGAGAGATAATACAATACAAGATATATTTTCATAGGATATAATTCGATCAAAACTACAATATGAACTCTAATGTACTATTTTTTTCAACATTAATAAAGATAAGTGTTCTTCTTTTTTATTTGTGGTTATAAGTTATATGTTTTCAATTAGTCTTTCAAATTACTCTATGAACCAGGGTATCCTATTGTGTTTTTCTATTTGATGCATTCATTTATGACTAATTTGTACAATTTGAATAATGGTAGCATGGTCTGAGAACTTGTTACTGTTTCCTTTCGGGCTCTTAAGTTGGGTTAAAAACCATAGGACCTATTGTATAAGTTGTTTTAAATTTTATTTCAATATAAGCTTGTAGGGTGATGGTCTCACTTTACAGGAGTGAGTTACCTTAAAACCATCTCTGATTGTACATAGGATTGAAAGTTTTATGACTCTATAGCCCAAGTATTTAGAAGGCACTGATCTAACTATAATTTGGAAATTGTCATTTGGTTCATACTTTGTGGTTTGTAGATTATAATCATTATTTTAAAAATATTAATTTTGAGTCCTTAGTTTAATCCACTTTAGTCAAGATTTATAGAATAGAGATTATTAGAGGATTTGTTTCTTTCCTCCAAGGATCATTCACCACCTTGGGAGGAACTTTGTTTATTTATGTACGCAGTTGTGCAACATAGAAAATTTGATAGTTTAAAATGAATTTAGGCCTACTAGCCTTGGCTTGATTAAGCCAGAATTGCAGAGGTATTAGTGTGTACTTTTTAGTAGGCCAAAAGTGATCCATCATTTTTGGGCACCAAAAAATTGGCGACTCTACTGGGGACACTATCAGTAAATGAAATTTGCAGAATCTTTGGTTACAGTTGTGAGACTCTACTGGAAATAGAACTCAGAATTAGTTATATGATTTTATCCTTCTTATGAAGAAGGTGGCGACTCTATTGAAAAAAGAATTTCAGTCAGTGACTCTACTGAGGGAGAAAACTCAGAAGGAGATAGAAAGATAGCCTTGAAGGGATGATAAATTTTCCTTTTAAGGAATTTTCAAAAGGTTTTTGATTCCCGTTGATACTAGGCCTTTAGATCTTAGAAGGTTTAAATGCAATTCTAATGAATTGTTTTCTCAAGTTTCACAGAGGGTTCCTGAATTTTATGGAGATTATGATGAACCAACTCTTGATCATTTGGAAGCATTTTATATATTCCTTGATAATTATGAGATCCATAAAGAAGATGATGCCATGAAGTTATTTGCATGGTCACTAAAGAATAATGCAAGGGAAAAATATGAATCATTACCTACATAATGCATTTCATCATGGATGTAGTTTGAACAATGTTTCCTTGATGCATTCCATGACATGGATGAATCATGTATGTCTCCCTTGGATGCATTTATTACTTTAGAATGATATGATAATAAAAATGTGGTGAGTTTGTTTATGAGGATGATTGATATCTTCGGTAAAATACCTTCTGATATTAGGCCAAGTTTTTCAAACAAAATATACAGTTTAGGAGTAACTCATGAACAGGTAGAGATTCTTCTTAAAATTGTGTATGAAGATGTCTTGGAAGAAAATGATAAAGTTACAAAAGAGGCACAAGAACCTAATGATATTCTAGATTCAGATCAACAAGAGAAGTCAAATCAAGATGAGGAAGAATTTTTACATGATGAGATGTGTATGGAAACATTTATCAATGACCATGATGATGAGGAAGAAAAGCTTCTCAATACAAGAGAAATTTCAGCTTTATTAGACATAGAATACCAAAGACACATTGAGAAGAATGGTCCAATTTTTTTCTGAATCCACCATGGTAAGGAGGTAGATGAATCAGCCCATATTCAAGAGAAATCAAATTATGGAGATGAAATAGAACTGCATGAACAGGAGGAAGTTTCAGGAGATAATGTCAATGAAAATGTTAGTCTTGTTAATGAAAAACTTGATGATCCAAATGAAAATTCTCATGAATGTATGTCTGAATTCTCCATGTTCCTAAATCTATTGTTTGAAGAGGAAGTAGATGAAGATATGTCTGATTTCTCTATGTTATCGAATCCATTGTTTGAAGATGATCCTTTATGCAATGGAATCCATCATCATTATAATGAAGATAATAGTCCTAATTTTAAATTTGATGAAACTCATGAAGTGCATTCAGAGGGTGAGATATCTTGGAGTTCATCCTTTGAGCCAGAGGTACACCAAACATATGAAGATGAGATGGAATCAGCTAGACATGATGAAGAGAATGTGTTGAAGCATAGTTCTAAAATTTTTAGAAATGTCCCAGCTGATCAAACTCTTGGTGAGAGAGAGTTTGTACTTCTTGAAGATAAGCTATTCTCAAAGCCTTTTGTGAGGAGAAAAAATATCCAAAATATAGAGATGGGATAGATTTTGAACAAGAAGGTATCCGAAAAAAGAAGACTAACCTAGAGGTTTGTATGATTAACCAAAATCTTCTATTCAACAAGGATTACAATGGACTTGATGATTTTTGAAGGCCTGAATATAGATTGGATGCCAAGGATCATATTGATGAAGCAGTGAGAATTGTCTATAAGGATGACATGTGTAATGCAACAAGGTTAAAAGTGTTACGTGATCAAAATCAAGTGTTTGATAGAGGAAAGGATCAATGTTCAATTTTGGGGGGCCTTGGGCCACCCAATTTTACTTCGCATCAGATTAGTATCGATGCTTGGTTTGCTTCTCTAGAGATAGCTAGAATCTCGCTATGCTCACATGCAACATACGTCCCCAGAAAGAGCATGTTGGAGCTCTAAATTTTGGGCAAAATTTGGAGTCCTATATAGTGATAAAACCCTACTAAATGGCCTCTTAAACTCTGTGCCCAATAATTAATGATGGAGTACATGAAATGGGATAAAATATTACATTAATTTTCAATTAAAAATTTGAGATATTATGGAAGGAAGCTCTGTGACAAGAACAATCAAAATTCTATGATCAAAGCCTTCAGAAAATGCTGGAATTTCAACTTGCTGCAAAGATGATGTTGACAGAGGCATAAGATGGTCAAATTTTAAAAATCTAAAAAAGACCCAATTCGGGAAATCAAATTTCCTATATCTAATAAAAATCTTAGCTTTCCACAATGTGTTTTGGTTTTTCAACCAAGGCCAAATCCGAAAGTTAGGTAGTTATTTTTTAGTTAGTTTATCATTTTTTCAAAACAATTTGTAATAAGGGTGTGTCTTTTCACCCTAAAGAGGTGTGAAAGCCACTCAAACATGTATATATACATAATGTAAAATGTAAAGAGAGACAATACAATAAAAGATATATTTTCATAGGATATAATTAGATCAAAATTACAATATGAACTCTAATGTACTATTTTTTTCAACATTAATAAAGATAAGCGTTCTTATTTTTTATTTGTGGTTATAAGTTATATGTTTTCAATTAGCCTTTCAGATTACTCTATGAACCAGGGTCTATGTTTTTCTATTTGATGCATTCATTTATGACTAATTTGTACAATTTGAATAATGGTAGCATGGTCTAAGAACCTGTTACTGTTTCCTTTCGGGCTCTTAAGTTGGGTTAAAAACCATAGGACCTATTGTATAAGTTATTTTAAATTTTATTTCAATAGAAGCTTGTAGGGTGATGGTCTCACTTTACAGGAGTGAGTTACCTTAAAACTGTCTCTGATTATACGTAGGATTGAAATTTTTATGACTCTATAGCCCAAGTATTTACAAGGCATTGATCTAACTATAATTTGGAAATTGTCATTTGGTTCATGTACTTTGTGGTTTGTAGATTATAATCATTATTTTAAAAATATTACTTTTGAGTCCTTAGTTTAATCCACTTTAGTCAAGATTTATAGAATAGAGATTATTAGAGGATTTATTTCTTTCCTCCAAGGATCATTCACCACCTTGGGAGGAACTTTGTTTATTTATGTACGCAGTTGTGCAACATAGAGAATTTGATAGTTTAAAGTGAATTTAGGCCTACTAGCCTTGGCTTGATTAAGCTAGAATTGTAGAGGTATTAGTGTGTACCTGTCAGTTGGCCAAAAGTGATCCATCATTTTTGGGGACCAACAAGATGATTTAGTATATGACTTATGTGAGATGGTTATAATTTAGTTCTTGGTGAATATGGAGAGAATAAAGAAAGAAAAGAAGCAGTCATTCAAGTACAATTCTCTATTGGTATGTATGTTTTCTATGTAAAAAACTTCTTCTCCAGTAGAGGAAATATTGTTTGGTCAAAGAACAAACATGTAGTTGGGCAGATAAGTAAGTTTATCAAGGAATTAGGTGAAAACTTTAACAATTTAATGTGGAGTTAGTTCAAATATTTTCAATCTAAGATGCATAAGCATGAAATAATTCCTTCTAGCATAGTAGATAAATATAGAGATGATATATATTTCTTAGTAGATATTGATTCTTGTATTATGATGGCAGTTGAACCTAGAACTTATTGGGCTCCACCTATGAGTTATGAAGTAGATGGTGAGCTAGTGAACTTTCATGTAATTGAATTTCTATCTAAACCCTTGGATATTAAAGGACAAAGTTTTTGAACTTATGAAGAGGCATTTTCTAAAATCAATATTCAGTTAAAGAAATTGGTTATTGAAAGAAAAACTAGAAGAATCTTATCTACCCTAGAGAAAAAGTTTGTTAGTGATAAACTAGGTACATCTGGTATTGTTGAAGTTGCATCTAAAGACCCATCATCAAGCATTCCATCCAATTATGAAAAAGTGAAGAGAAAGAAGAGAAAACCTATTGTAAAAGAAGTTGAAACTATAATGGAACTAGTAAAAAAACTTACAAAAGGAAGAGGAAATCTATGGATATGAAGACTAATAAAAAATAATATGTTGAAGTTGAAGATGTTTAGACCGAATCAGACAAGGATCCTAAGAAATTATAATAGAGAGGTATGAAGAAAGTGCCTAGTGTTGATTATATTTCAAAATACATAATGGAGACATGTATAATGGGAGGAGTCTGTAGGATATATGGATTTCTAAATGATGAAGAAAAAAATAAAATAGAAGAGGCTATCATATTTAGCCTTCACAAGTTTTATATGACTACAAGTGAGTTATATAAAGTTTTACCTATAGATCTTTATGATCTAATCTATGCCAGATGGATAAATGCATTAAGAATGGATGGATAAATTATGGAGAAAGCACTTATGCATGAAGTGCAACCAGAGTTGAACCTAGAGATATAAAGATTATGGTGGAAGCGTATAGACAATAATTCAAATTAAAAATAGAGCAGCCAATATTCTTATTGGCAATGAACAAATTATAACGAGACATTGGAGATATGGAGGAAAAAGATACAGGAAAGAGAACAAGAAAAAAAGGAAGAAATAGTTTCTAATGAGAATAAAAAGGGTAAAGAACCAATGGTTGAGGATATTGATGACTTGTCTAATAATGAAGATATTATAGGTGATTTTCTTGATGATATCTAGGCTATTCATGTTCAAGACATTGAGGATAAAGATGTTGAGTTAAAACAAACTGGTTGAGTAGAAGGACAAATAGACAAAGATAAGGTAATTATTGAAGACATAACATGTAAAGATAATACTCCCTCATCATCCCCTATGAAGTATTCAGAAGAAGATATTTATAAGAAGGAAGAGAAGATAGTAGAATATCTAAAAGAAGTTGAAGATGAATATGATGTGAGAATGAAAATGAGTCTTGGATAGACTAGCATAAGGAAGAAGAAATTAGTACAAGTAACACAAGAATAAAAAGAAGTAGAAGAGGAAGTGATATTTACTACACCGGTAGATATAAAAAATCTGAAACCTAAAGAAATGATGAAATAATTAGAAAAATTGATGAATAAATCTGAAAGAGATAAAATGAGATCAAAGAAGAAGAAAGGAAGAGTATTAAGACAAGGAAGAGATATCCTATATGAGTTGGTTCCTGAGGTTGAGTATGATGAAGAAGCTTCTGTGATAGATCAAATGGACATATTGATAAAAGCTATTTTAGATCAAGGAAAATATTTGCACTCTACAGTGGTAAAAATGGTAGAGGAGAAACTAGAGAACAAGATGATAGAAAAAATAAAGGAGAAGATTGTTGAAGATAAAGAAAAATTGACAATTTTAGTTGAATAAAGGTGGAATGGATTCACCTCTATGGGTAGGGTAATTGTGCGTGTATGGGGTTGAATGGTGGTAGATAAGATAATATGATATGCAAAGGGAGAATGTAGGATCTATCCTTAATCCAAATTCCCAATAGGAGAGATCCAAATGGATTAATCACAAAGAAGTGGTCAATGCACAATTGAATCAAACAATGGAGAACATGAAGAAAGGAGGAAATCTTATAATCTACTATAGAAAGTATGTACTTGAAATCTTAAATGAATACAAGGAAAATACTAACCTAAAATAGGGTGAATATGAAAATGTTAATTTCTGATGTCTGTGCACAGTTTCAGGAAATTCTGCAATTTGCTCTAGATTGGAGATGCTGAGATAGAGAGAACCCAGAAAAATTTTGTCTTTTTGGAAGCAGGTCATCCTTGACCCAGATAACGGGGCAAGGTCTTACCCCAGGGTAGGATCCTACCCCTCACTAAAGATCATCTCCAACGGAAATTGTATTTGTGGATCTTAGAAGTTATCTGAAAAGGGTATCTAGATCTACACTTTAATTCATTGTCTTGTACTTGTATGATGCAGTCAAGGCTGGTGGATCCAATTAAGGACTAACTGACCTTGCAGCTAAACCAATATGCAATAGAAATACATAACAACAACAATAGATCTGTAATGCAACAGAGGTCTTTATTCATCAAATCACCGATTACATGCAATGTGTCGGGCTCTAAGGCCTTCCTGATTATGGCTAGATACAAAGAAAATAATAGTCTACAAGATCTCATAGGATCCAAATCTTTTCCACAACCTCAACATTCAGCTAGCCCAGGTTTGCAATAGGTACCACACTGGTAGGCACCTAGGAAGGATCTAAACTTGTACTCAAACTTCCAAGCAATCTTCATGCTCCTAAGCTCGTAGGCTACTAACCTTCCTTCTAATTATCTGATGCCTAAGAAACTACCCAAGCATCCTATAAATATTGATTCCTAGCCACAAGTCGGCTGATGAAACAATAAACCCTTACAAAAAAATATTAAATGCTAAAACATCAGTCGGCTCTCACATAGCCTTACAAAATAAATAAACTCTCAAAGATGGCCCCAAACAGTCATCAAATTTGCATAGAAGAATGCAACATGCCAGATCTAGGTCCCCACACATCCAACGGTCAATCCATAACTCAAGGAGCGTGACCAAAATCAATGGAACTAGTCGGCCAAGCCGATCCAACAAAACAATCTAGTCGGTAAGTAAGAACACCGAGCAATAGAGGAAATAATCGAGCACCAATCAACCGACCACGCGAAGCATGACCAAGAAACGCAGTTATCATCGGGCACCAGTGAATTGACACCTTCAGTTATCGAGCATTCTTTAGAGACCAAGCACCCCGGTAACTACATAAACCGAGCAACCAGTCTCCCAAACCGAGCAAGTATTCCACCAAACCAAGATCAAAACTAACAACCTACCTTTAAAGACAAACATATTTTTTTGGTTGATACAGGATTGCCAAGAATCCTAGGATGCTCCTGCATCACTGTACCTGTAAGAAAAATGGTTTTTTATTGTTTGGATGGGGGCTTTGCCTTCGTCAAACCCTAATTTAGGAATTAACCTTGAAATTGTAATATGTATAAACAAAGTAAATGGAACTATTCACCTTTCTTATGTTGAAGTCCTTGTGGAGGATTCGAATCCTTGAATCCACAAGCAGGGATGCTCCAAATGAATGTAGAAATATGTAGGATGTCTCAAATCAATGGCACTAGATCTTCAACACCAATCTTGAATGTATCTTTGCATAGGAAGAGGCTTGGATGAATGTGGATGAAGAAACTCAACAAGACGGCTCCATAGAGATTGAATCCTTCAATGGCTAACAATGGATCTCCTTGATGAACACTTGAATGCTTGAATGCTTGAAGATGAATGAATACTTGCTTTCTTTCCTTCTCCTTCTTGCTTGCTTATGAAAATTGGATGCAATTGCTTGATTATGGATGTTCTCACAATACTTGTTTGCACTTGAGGATGATGAAAATGAGATAGGAAGGCTTCCTTTTATAGTGATCTAGGGCACATACTCCTAGAGAAGGTTGACATTGGAGAATTAAATCTCAATTAATCTTAACCCCTAGAAATGGACCTATATTAAATGCAATTTAAGAGTTTACCATTCTGAAACCTGAAACAGCCAACTTGGAAGCGGGAAAATAAAGTTTTTCGCAACCCGACATCCTGAAACTTTCAAAATTTAAAAATTAGACCTAGGGTTAGGGATGAGGTAGTCTCTACCCTAGGTCAGGGATGAGGTCATCCTTGACCTAGGTCAAGGACTAGGTCCTCCTTGACCCATCAGGTCATCTTTGACCTAGAAAGTCAAGATCTTCAGATTCTCAGTGAAAGTTGCCAAAAATGAGGTTGGAAACAGGGAGAGAGAAGCAGAATAGGGGGGAAATAGCTAGATCCATGGAAGACCCAATCAAGGCACTTAACATGACCCCAAAACACTTACTTGGAGGGCTAAATTCTATTATCATGGAAGTTCTTCCATTTTAAGATGATACATTAAGCCCCCACTTTAGCAAGAGTATGGAATCGATACAAACTCTTGGTAAAGGAGATCATAATGAAAAGATAATATTATCATAATCAAAGGGACAAAGGAAACCTCAAGCCCCTAGGGAATCAAGTCTTCATCAACTCTAAGATCACAATAAGAGAGACATCTCTAGAGAGAGAGAGAGAGAGAGAGAGAGAGAGGGTGATTATCTCACCCAATGAGAACTTATGTCCCATTGTGAACCACACAAGGAAACAATGCAACTGGAAAGATAGAATTGAACTACCTAGTGAATGTGGCTACTCACTAGTCAACCCATCAAGGATTCACCCTTAGGAATATTCTATTCCATAAGAGTAAAACCAAAAGCAAAAAAGATCCAGTCTTAAGGACACCTCTGACCTTAAGGGATCAAAAATTTGAAACTGGAGGGATCAAGAGATCCTAAAATATAAATCCATGCTTTAAGGATTATTCAATAATCCAAAAAGGGAAAAAAGGTATCTTGAAAAATAATATATGTGTATCAAAAAGTGTCTGTGTGCAATAGGTGAGCAGAGCATGTGCCACCATGTTAAAGTCTGTGCACAGTTTTGGGAAATTCTACAATCTACTCTGCACTGGAAATGCCGAGATAGAGAGAACCCAAAAAAAATTTGTCTTTCTAGAAGTAGGTCATCCTTGACCAAGATAACAGGGCAAGGTCTTACCCCGGGGAAGGATCCTACCCCTCACCGAAGATCATCTCTGATAGAAATTTTGTTTGCAGATCTCAGAAGTTCTTCATAAAGGGTATCCATATCTGCACTTTAGTTCGTTGTCTTATACCTGTACTTGCAAGAAAAATGGTTTTTTGTTATTTGGATGGGGGGTTTTCCTTAGTCAAACCCCAATTTAAGAATTAACCTTGAAATTGTAATATGTATAAACAAAGTAAATGGAACTATTCACCTTGCTTATGTTGAAGTCCTTGTGGAGGATTCAAATCCTTGAATCCACAAGTAGGGATGATCCAAATGAATGTAGAAATATGTAGGATGTCTCAAATCAATGACATTAGATCTTCAACACCAATCTTGAATGTATCTTTGCATAGGAAGAGGCTTGGATGAAAGTGGACAGAGAAATCTTCAACAAGAGGTCTCCATAGAGATTGAATCCTTCAATGGCTAACAATGGATCTCCTTGACGGACACTTGAATGCTTGAATGCTTGAAGATGAATGAATGCTTTCTTTCTTTTCTTCTCCTTGCTTACTTATGAAAATTAGATGCAATTGCTTGATTTTGGATGTGTTAGGAATAGTCCCAAGAGATAACTGAGAGGGGGGGGGGGGGGGGTGAATCAGTTATCTACAAGTTTTAATCTTTATCCAATTAAGTATACTTAATCATAAAGCATAAACACAATGAAATAACACTTGAACTCAACACCAATATTTTGGTTATGGGGGAACCCAAATAGGTAAAAACCCTAGTGGGAATTGACACCCACTAATAATCTGCACTAGTGTATTATGATTCTTGTTAGAAGATCCTTAACCCCTTTAGGAGTTATCTTTACAATGCATTTAGTATAGTGACTTGGTCAAGGGTCAGACCTTGTTAGGGGTGAGGACACATTGTCTAAGAGCACACGTGAAGGCTACAACCTTCTGAGTAACAGATACACACTATATTTGGATCATGGTGAACTACACTTTGACTTGCTATCTGGATCAGTTCCAATGTATAGCACAAACTCTTTACTTGGTTACATAGACCTTCTGCTGATGGCTTAACACTTCACACACTCTACTCAGCTCTTCACTGTCAACTCTGAACCATATCTTAGCAATAAAAAAATGACTACCTATAAGTATCTTCTCTCTAAATGATATAATCAAGTTGGCTCGTTAGAACCACCTTGAAATCATAATTGAGAAACAATAACATACTCCAATAATAATTCTATTGCCTCTGTTAGAATAACCGAGAGGGGGGTGAATCAGTTATCCAGTGTCCCAACACAAAATGTATAATTCAAAACAACTTCTCTAATTTTTTCTCCTCGGTAAACAATAAAAATTTCACTGTCTATGCTTTTACTGATTACTAGTCAAATACTATAACAGTTACCGATCAAATCTAACATGTAACATGTAAAGAATGATAACAAACAAATATCACAATCAACACATAACACAAGAGATTTAACATGGAAACCCTGTAAAGGGAAAAACCACCTGGGACCGGCAACCCAAAATTGTTCACTCTTCTAAAGTGAGGTCAGTTAAGACCCAACCCTATTAAAGGTTTACAAACACACTGTTAGGTGTGACCTTGTTAGAGGATTTTAGACTAGAAGTTATCATCCAACCAGCATTCACTATGGGGTTGACAGGATAACAATGTTCATTCTATGAATGATAAATCATAAGACTTTCAAAGTCCACTCAGTTAAGAGATTTTGACTGTATACAATGGTTAAATGTGTAACAGTAAATGACCTACCTTAATACAACTTCAATTGCAAATTACATATCAATATTCAGTCCATACAAATCCTTCTGATCAATATTTTACTTTAGATTCAATACTGTATCAACTTACTGTCCATTGGTAATTGCTCTTTGTAGCTTGGTAATTGTTCTGCAGCTCAGTTCTTACTAACCAGTATGATCAGAATGCATGAAAACCTTATTCACGTGATATTCCTGTAGTTTCTACTTCTTTCAGCATATTTCTATTAAGAAATTATGTTCTCTTATATAGATGAGTAAATCATTTTCTTCTCCACCATCAGATTTTGCCACTTAACCACATTCATAGATTTTGCCACTTCAAAATTTCTTAGTACTTATGTCAATAACATGTTTGATTCTCATCCTTTAGATCTTTCCTGAATTTCGTCAGCCGTCGATCTATGTAACAAACATTATATGTTACCTTGATGTTATACTCTTGCGAGCTCATCAATCTTATCGGCTAAACTAATCATTTAATTCATTCTGTTCTGCTCAGTTAACAAAGAAATGCATTAGTGAACACTACTCAGTTAATACTGCGATCGGTATACACTACACTCCGTCGGTGTATACTATAAATGCTTCATTTACCGACAACACTGCTTTGTGTCTTTCAGCTCTATACTTCATCATAGATGAATACAACATAATAAAGTCAATATCATCAAGTCATAGACTCATCAACAAGTTACTCAATGTATTCCTTATCCTCATTTGTCATGTACATCTTTCCTCATGTAGATTTCTCTATTCTTCATCTCTTTCACCTTTCTTCAAATGTCTTGGTATAGTAACTTACAAGATAAGTGTTGTCAAACTAGTTGACATCAATGACAACATAATACTGATTTAATCATATTACATATCTAATCAGCAACTCCTAAGTGATCTTTAATGATGGATTCTTCAATCAGATTCCAAATTAGTTGTAGTTCAACAATCTCTCCCTTTGGCATTGATGACAACTCAAGTAATATGAAATGTACCATACACATACCAAAAATATATTCTAAAAATTTGTGAACAAAATGCTTTGACTTACAACATTAGATAATACAGCTTTATCATTCTGTAGTTGTGATCTTTTCAGTTCTCCTGTTCCTACTTTTGTTCTCTGTAACTGATCTTCAATACTCTATCTCATTCATATTGTCTCTCCCTTAGATAATTCTCATCGGTGCTTGTTCCTTTTCATATTGTTTATCTCTCCCTTTGATAGCAATGCCAAAGAAACAAATAAACAAACAATTATGTCTTCCTCTGTATCTCTGAATATTGATATTCCAATCGGTTCAAGTTCTCAAACTTAATCAAAACCTTGAACATGATTCAAAGTGTGAACTATGCTACATCAACATGAATGATCTTCTAATATAATTAGGCTGATGCAACATCCATATCACCTTAGTGACTGATAGACAGGGGATGGACCCCAAGTCTAGTCCTCAAGTATTCAAATGTGTCCTTCGATAGAGGCTTTGTAAAAATATCTGCAAGTTGTTCTTTAGATGTAACAAATTCTAACTTCACTTGCTTCTCTTGCACTTTTTCTCTTAAGTAATGATACTTAATAGATATATGCTTTGTCTTAGAGTGCATCATAGGATTCTTTGAAATATTAATAGCACTAGTGTTATCACAATATATAATCACCGGGTCAGTGATTACCTCATTCATTCCTTCCAACACTTGTTTGATATATGAAATGTTTGAATAGGTAGTAGCAGTAGAAACATATTCTGCTTCATTTGTAGACTGAGAAATAAAAGCTTTCTTTTTACTTGTCCAGGTTACAAGTCTTTCACCAAAGAAAAATGCTCCTCCGATGGTGCTTTTTCTATCATCCACATTTCCAGCCCAATCAGCATCGGTGTAAACTTTCAGCTCAAACTTCCCTTCCTTAGGATACCATAATCCATAATTCTCTATTTTCTTTAGGTATCTTAAGATCCTTTTTGTAGCTATCATGTGTGATTCTCTAGGATTAGCAAAAAATCTTGCAACAATACCCACAACATGTGCTATATCTGGTCTACTATGAACTATGTACATTAATTTACCAATCATGGATCAGTAAAGTGTCTGGTTTACCTCTGTAGTTTCATCCTCCTTTGTCAATTTGCATCTAGTAGCCATCAGTGTTCCCATAGGTTTAGCATCTTCCATGCCAAATGTCTTTAGTACTTCCTTTATGTATTTAGATTGTGTGATGAATATCCCATCACTCTGCTGAATCACCTGTAGTCCACAAAAGAACTTAATCTCTCCGAACATAGACATTTCAAATTCCTTTTGCATTTCATCAGAAAATTCCTTGCAGACAAGATCTGAGCCTCCAAAAATAATGTCATCAAAAAATATTTCAGCAATGATAATAGTATCATCAGTATCACCTTTCACATACAGATTGCTATTTTCACTTGTTCTAACAAATCCAATACTTAACAAGTAAGTATGTAGTCTTTCATACCATGCTCTTGGTGCTTGCTTCAATCTATATAAAGCTTTATGTAATATACATACCATGTCTTTATTGTTGGGATCAACAAATCTTTTAGGTTGTTCGATGTAGACCTCTTCTTCAAGTATACCATTTAAAAATGTTGACTTCACATCCATTTGATAGACTTTGAATTTCTTGTGTGCAGCATATGCAAGTAGCATTCTAACTCCTAATCTCATAATAGGTGCAAATGTTTCACCATAGTCAATTCCTTCTTCCTATGCATATCCCTTGCATACCAATCTAGCTTTATTTCTTGTGACTTCACCATTCTCATTCAATTTATTCCTATATATCCACTTAGTACCAATAACATTCTTATCTTTTGGTTGGGGTACTAAGGACTAGGTTTTGTTCTTCTCTATTTTCTCTATTTCTTCCTTCATTGCATTAACCCATTCTTCATTCTCTAATGCAAATTTCACATTTTTAGGTTCAAATTCACAAATTAAACATGTACCTTGTCTTGTTTTGCTTCTAGTTTGCATTCTAGCATGTCTGTCTCCAATGATTTGTGTCTCAGGATGATGTCTTCTCAAAAAACTAGCTAAAACTTGATTTCTCCTTTCTTGCTCATCTTGCTCAGGGTCATTTCCTTGCTCGGTAGCTCCATCTTGTTCCTCAGTTTGTGTTTCCTATTGTCCTGCATTATTTCACTGATGATCGGTTGTTACAGTTTGCAGTGTCAGTAGATACTCTAGATGTTCAATGTAAGTGAATCTACCATAGTCTTCCGGTTCCTTTGCAATTTCCTCCATGTACTTGTCATCAAACTCATCAACACACACATTAGTACTTCCAACTATCTTATTTGTAATCTTATTCAAACATTTATATGCTTTACTTGTAGTGGAATATCCTAGAAATATTCCTTCATCTCCTTTAGAATCAAATTTTCCATTTCTTTCATCTTTCAAAATAAAGCATTTACTTCCAAAATTTTTGAAATAACTTATAGTAGGTTTGTGTCCAAACCATAGTTCATAAGATGTTCGATTGGAGTCCTTCTTCAATTGTACTTGGTTAAGAACATACACAGCTATACTGACAGCTTCCCTCCAATATGTTTGAGCAACATTCTTCTGTATCATTAATGTTCTTGCATAGTCAATTATAGACCTATTTCTCTTTTTCAGCAATGCCATTTTGTTGAGGTGTCCTCGGTGTAGATACCTGTCTTTTGATTCCATGCTCATTACAAAAATTAGTAAATTCATAAGAGATAAATTCACCTCCTCTATTAGATCTTAAGCATTTTATTTCCTTTTTGGTTTCCTTCTCTACCTTAGCTTTATACCACTTAAACATTTTGAAAGCTTCATATTTCTCTTTCAGGAACATAATAGTCATCAGTCTAGTATAGTCATCAACAAAAAGAATAAAATATCCATCACCAAAATAGCTCTGAGTTCTCATAGGACCACATAGATTGGTATGAACCAACTCAAGTATCTTCTTTGTTGAATAGTATTTTCTTTTAAAACTAGACTTAGTCATCTTACCTTTCTGACATTCATGGCACATGGCATGATCAGGTTTTGTCAAGTTAGGAAATCCTCTAACTCTTTTCTTTCTACTAATCTTGATCATGTTGTCAAAGTTCACATGGCAAAACCTTCTATGCCACAACCAAGCATCTTCATCCTTTATTAATAAACAAGAAGACTGATCCATATCAAGATAGAATAGATTACCTCTAGATTGTGTACCAGTTCCAACAAGTCTTCCTCCATCATCATAGATCTTCACCTTTTTGCTCTCAAAAGCTAGTCGGTGGCCTGAATTGTTTAGCTGAGCCACACTTAACAGATTATAGTTCAGTCCATCTACCCAATATGCATTTTCACATTGTAATCTGTCATTAATCATTAGTGAGCCTTTACCTCTTACCATACAAGATGCACAATTTCCCATTCTCACAGATCCTCCATTATACTCAACAAGATGATCAAACTTCTCTACATCACTAGTCATATGATGTGTACAGCCACTATCTATGATCCATGTATCATTTCTACTTACTTTAGAGATCAGTGATGTCTCTTCATGTTTCTCTTCTTCCTCTGAGTCATCTTTCATAGCAACAAATACAACTTCTATATCATCATCAGAATCAAATTCAGTTTCAATATCTTCGACTATGTAACATACATTTTTGCCTTTTTCATCTTAGTTGTCTCTATTGTTGTGTCAGTAGCCTCTGTTGACTCTTCTCCCATAGCTTCCTTCAGATCAGTCTTTGGATCTATCATCATCTTTCTTCTGAGGACATCTAGCAGTGATGTGACCGACTTCTTTACAATTAAAGCATGCCAAAGGTAGCTTACCTCTATACCTTCCTTTTCCTTTGGGCAATCTTTTAGCCATAAGTGCTTCAAGCTCATCAAGTTCATCATCGGTATTGTCATCACTATCACAATTCTTACTATTCCTGCTAGACTTTCCAATCTTCAAAGAAGACATGAAAGCGGATTCAATAGAAGGAACAACACTATTATCAAAGTTGTTTAATTCAAAGGTTGTAAGTTTACCAATCAGAGTGTCAAGAGTAAGGTTGGATGTAGCTCTTGTTTCACGAATTGCAAAAATTCTGATTGCATAAATGTAAGGAAACTCAGGTGCGGAAACAACTTCCTACACTAATCTCTAAAGGAAAGTATTATGCAAATTCTTTTTAAATCCTTACAATTTCAAATTCGTTAGCTACTTTAACAAAATATTGTAGCCATATACCATGCATATAGAAAATCGATAGAGAAGATTGAAACACATAAACACAAAGATATGCCCGTGGGGAAAAATCTTTTGGTAAAACAACCCCACCCCTCCAAAACTTGCACAATGTATTATCTTCAACACAAAGACTACAACACACTTGCAATGCAAGTTCTTTTAGGAGATGAGAGGTAGTAAAACTTATATCTCTCCCATAGAAGCAGCATCATATATATAGACTCCTTAGGACCCAACAAATACCCAAAAAAGGAGTTTGGCATCCAACCACCAAGACCCATGCACAAAGCCACATGTACATAGTTGTTACATGCAATCCCAAGAATAGGCGTCCATCCCTAGAATAGACTATGACAGCTTGTCATAGAATCCACCAAAAATAACGGTCACAAGAGAAGTGTAAGAGAATCTATCATACCAACCTATTTTTGGCATATTCTCTTACACACACCAACCACTTCTTCTTGGGTGCCCAAATAGGCCCATGTCATAAGATGCTCTTACACCTGTCATAGCACATTCCTTAAATAGTTCTTATGCATCATAGGAATCAGTCATAACCATTTCAGTCATGACCGTTTCATTCATGATCTCCTTACGCACAAGATGCCGACACATCAAGTGGAGTGACACATCAACATGCTAACTAGACATGTACACTCACACTTAATTTCATTATTTGCAAAAAATACATTTACAAAACAAATAATAAGAATAGGAATTATCCAAGGTTGAGACACCTTATTTTTAACATTCTCCCACTTGTCGAACACCTTGTAAGAGCAACAGGAACATAATAGGAACTTTAACCGCTATAGGCCAAAAGGCCCATAGACTCCGAACACCATCTGAACTTCTCAGTGCCCACTGGTTTTGTTAATGCATCTGCAACATTCTTCATAGTATCTACCTTCTCCAAATTTACCTTTCCATCTTCCACCATATCTCTCACAAAGTGAAACTGCACATCAATGTGCTTTGTTCTGGCATGGAAAGTTGGATTTTTTGCAAGGAAAATAGCGCTCTAACTATCACACCAAATAGTAATATGTTCTACATCAACACCAACATCAGAACACAATCTCCTAATCCAAATGGATTCCTTACATGCATGAGTAGCAGCCAGGTACTCAACTTCTATAGTGGACAAAGCAACCACAGGTTGTTGCTTACTCATCCAACTAATAGCACCACCAAACATAGTGAACACATAAGCACTAGTGGATCTCCTGCTATCAATATCACCTACCCAATCTGAATCCACAAACCCATGAATACAAACTGAATGCAAAGATCTAGAAGAGTTACCATGATAACATATGGAGTAATCTGATGTACCCCTCAAATATCTGAATACTCGCTTAACTGCATCCCAATGTACCCATCCAAGGTTAGCCATAAACCAACTCAGGACTCCCACTACTTGGGTAATGTCTAGTCTAGTACAGACCATAGCATACATAAGACTACCAACTGCACTAGCATAAGGTACTCTACTCATGTCCTCCACCTCACTAGGAGATTTTGGACAATCATCTACAGATAAATTTGTTCCCACAGAAATAGGAACACAAAGTGGTCTACAATCTGCCATGTTGAACCTGTCCAACATAGACTTCACATACTTACTTTGACTCAACCAAAGTTTTCTGTTAGACCTATCTCTACTAATTTCCATACCCAAGATGTACCTAGCTGCCCCAAGATCTTTCATCTCAAACTGTGATGACAACTGAGATTTAAAATCAGAAATCATACCCTTACCCTTCCCAAACTACAACATATCATCAACATATAATGCAACAATAAGAAGACAATCATTTTCAACTCTGAAATAAACACAATGATCTAATTTCAATCTTACAAATCTGATTGACAACACAATGGCATCAAACTTAAGGTACCACATCCTAGGAGATTGCTTCAAACCATATAGAGATTTCTTTAATCTGCAAACTAAGGATTCTTTACCTTTAAAAATGTAGTGCTCAGGCTGTGACATATAAATCTCTTCCTCCAAATCACCATGAAGGAAAGCTATCTTCACATCCATCTATTCTATCTCTAAATCATATGATGTAGCAAGAGCTAACAAAAATCTAATGGATGTCAAATTTGCAATAGGAGAGAATATTTCACCATAATCTATTCCCTCTACCTGTGAATACCCCTTTGCAACCAATCTAGCTTTGTACCTTTCAACACTGCCATCTGCATAGAATTTCTTCTTGAACACCCATTTACAGCCAATAGATTTTCTCCCTTTAGGTAAAGGTACAAGGTCCCAAGTTTTGTTTTTCTCCAATGAAGCCATCTCATCATCCATAGCCTCAATCCAGGAACCTGCATCTTCCATGTCCAAAGCCTCTTTCACAGATCTAGGCTCATCAGTGTTAGTAATCAAAGCAAAAGCACAACTGGAATCTAACATAGAATAACCAAACCTTTTTGGTTTCTTTCTTTCTCTCATGGATCTCCTCAAGGGCTGAGGTTGAGGTTGTTCTTCCTCTTCTTCCAAACTATCAGATCTGCTAGAGCTCTCCTCATCATTAGACCCAACATGGTCCCTCTGTTCAGTCTTCTTAGGGGTAGGAGGCAACTGAACAACATCTTTTTCCTTTTCTTTTTATCTGGTTGTAGCATAATAGGAGAAGATGTTAGCTCTCTAAAAATAACATTTCTACTATACAACACCTTACTAGTCACAGGATCCCAAAGCTTGTATCCTTTCACACAAACACTGTATCCGATGAAAATACATTTGACAGCTTTGTTTTCCAACTTAGATCTTTTCTCCTTTGGAACATGTGTAGAAGCTTCACAACCAAAAACATGAAGATGTCTAATTGAAGGATTCTTACCAGACCGCACCTCCATGGGTGTCTTACCAATAGGAGCTGATATAGGAGATTTGTTAACTAGATAGCAAGTAGTGACCATAGCTTCGGCCCAAAACCTTTGTTCTAAACTAGCTCCACTAAGCATACTCCTAGCCTTCTCCATTAGTGTGCTGTTCATTCTCTCTACAACTCCATTTTGCTGGGGGGTATAAGGAGTTGTCTTATGCCTCTCGATACCTCGTTCTTTACAAAACTATTCAAACTCTACTGAGCAAAACTCACCACCATTATCAGTTCTCACACATTTAATCTTCTTACTAGTCTGATTCTCTACAAGGGCTTTAAATTCCTTGAACTGACTAAAGACTCGTGTCTTACTTTTAAGGAAATAAATCCAAGTCCTTCTACTGTAATCATCTATGAAAGATACAAAAAATACAGACTTGGAGATTGAAGGAACTTTTACAGGACCAAATACATTAGAATGAATAAGATCCAAAATATCAGAAGATTTGTGAGAACTAGAGTAAAACTGAACACAATTTTTTTTACCGTAGACACAGTGTTCACAGAAGTCTAACTCAAGATTGCAATCATTTAACCCCTCAACGAGGTTTTTATTCTTTAGGGTCCTAAGACCCTTCTCACCAATGTGGCCAAATCTCATATGCCACAACATCATCTTTTCTGCACGAAGCTTGCCTTCCAAAGTGTTTGCACCCTCAGCTACACTTACTTCATTGCCATTGGAACCCATTGCCACAGTCTTCTTTACTACTTGTTCAAATGGTGGGGATGAAGTGATAGCTACTCTCTTCTTTGAAATAGAAGAAATATTGCACTGAGAAATGCATGCTTCAAGTTGAAACAAAGTACCTCTCCTAGTACCTCTAGTGAGCACCATAGAACCTCTCATCATCTTGCATCCATCTTTCGAAAAGACAACTTGCACACCTACATCATTCAACATACTTATAGATAATAGGTTTCATGCCAAACCCAGAATGTGCATAACTCCATTGATTCTCTTTACTCATCCATCAGGAAATCTGATAGTGACCCTTCCACGTCCAACTATCTTTAGGTGAGAATCATCACCCAAGTACACCTTTCCACCATTGAACTCTTCATATTTTGAAAACTAGTTTTGATGAGAGGTCATGTGAAAAGAAGCACCTGATTCTACCAACCACACATCATAAAATGCATGGGCTGCCAAAGCTACAATAAAAGCATCTCCATCTTCTTGAGATTTTTCAGAAGTTGAATCTGAGCCTTTCTTCTTCTTCTTCGATTCTTTGTAGTCCCTCTGAAAGTGCCTAGTTTTATCACAGTTCCAACATTTCACCTTGGACTTTCTAGGAGTCTTAGAACTCCCATGGGATTTGGATCTACCCTTCTTTGACTTGTTTTCATTCTTCTTTCCTCTATCGTTGGATCTCTCACAAACAACAAGGGCTTCCTTAGATGAATCCGAAGTCTTTATTCACATCTCCTCAGATAGCAGTGAAGACACCACATCATCCATATGAAATGTGACTATAGTACTTCTGAGAGCCATCACAAGATGGTCCCATGAATTTGGCAAGGAACAAAGCAAGGTCATACAATGATCCTCCTCCTCGATCTTGGCACTGGATGATGCCAATTATGCAATCAATAAATTGAATGTGTTGAGATGATCAGTTATGGATCCACCTTCCTCCATTCTTAAAGAATACAATGTCTTTCTCAGGAACAACTTATTCACTAAAGATTTGGCCTAATACACAGACCCAAGTTGTTGCCACAAATAATTTGTAGTAGTCTCATCAAGAACATTCAGAAGAACGACATCTGCTAGATAGAGTTTGATGAGACCCTTAGCCTTTCGATCCTTGATCTCCCAATCCACTTGCGATATCATTGTAGGTTTCACATCAAGTAAAGTAGCCTCCCATAGATCGTGGTCTTCAAGCATGTCTTCCATCTTGAGTTTCCACAACTCAAAATTAGTGCCATTAAATTTCTCCACCTCCATTCTACTGTATGAGGAACTTGCCATCTCAATCTACAAATAAGATTCAGAATGCTCTGCACAAAACTCCCACTCAACTTGAGATTAGCTCAAAAAACCCTACCCAACTAGGATCAAAAGTTGATCAAGCTCTGATACCACTTGTAAGGAAACTTAGGTGTGGAAATAGCTTCCTACACTAATCTCTAAAGGAAAGTATTGTGCAAATTCTTTTTAAATCCTTACAATTTCAGATTCGTTAACTACTTTAACAAAGATATTGCAGCCATATACCATGCATATAGAAAATAAATAGAGAAGATTGAAAAACATAAACAAAAAGATATGCCAGTGGGGAAAAACCTTTCAGTAAAACAACCCCACCCCTCCAAAACCTGCACAATGTATTATCTTCAACACAAAGACTACAACACACTTGCAATGCAAGTTCTTTTAGGAGATGAGAGACTAGTAAAACTTATATCTCTCCCATAGAAGCAGCATTATATATATAGACTCCTTAGGACCCAACAAATACCCAAAAAAGGATTTTGGCATCCAACCACCAAGACCCATGCACAAAGCCACATGTACATAGCTATTACATGCAATCCCAAGAATAGGCATCCATCCGTAGAATAGACTATGACAGCTTGTCATAGAATCCATAAAAAATAATGGTCACAAGAGAAGTGTAAGGGAATCTATCATACCGACCTATTTTTGGCATATTCTCTTACACACACCAACCACTTCTTCTTGGGTGCCCAAATAGGCCCAAGTCATAAGATGCTCTTACACCTGTCATAGCACATTCCTTAAATAGTTCTTACGCATCATAGGAATCCATCATGACCGTTTCAGTCATGATCTCCTTACGCACAAGATGTCGACACATTAAGTGAAGTGACACATCAACATGCCAACTAGACATCTACACTCACACTTAATTTCATTATTTGCAAAAAATACATTTACAAAACAAATAATAAGAATAGGAATTATCCAAGGTTGAGACACCTTATTCGTAACAATAAACTGGTAGCAAAGTTCTAAGAATCTTTCTTATCACTATTTCATCATCAATTACTCCATCAGATTCTCTAATAGCATGTACCACCTCTTTGAGTCTATTTGAATATTGGACAATGTTCTCACCTTCTTTCATTCTCATACCATCAAATCTGCCTCTCAGAATTTTAGCTCGGGCTCTTTTGACATTCAGATCTCCACTGTGTATTTGTGTTAATTTATCCCACATTCCTTTGGTAGTTGTGCATGTCTTGATATCTTCAAATTCAGCAACAAGTTCCATCATAGTAACATTGTGTTCATGCTTGTCCTTCAATTGATCAAGAGTTAAGGGACCAGTGGGCGGTTGTATATAGCCATTCTCCATCAGATCTAGTGTAGAGTTCCCAATTCTAGATATGTACATCTTCATTCTACTTTGCCATACTGTGAAGTTCTCTTTGTTTAGTTTCAGTACTTCCCTCTTATACATCTTGAGACCTTTATGCTTAAGTCCTTAAAACTCTATTCCAAGAAACCAGTGCTCTAATACCAATTGTTAGAATAACTAAGAGGGGGGTGAATCAGTTATCCAGTGTCCCAACATAAAATGTATAATTCAAAACAACTTCTCTAATTTTTTCTCCTCGATAAACAATAAAACTTTCACTGTCTGTGCTTTTACTGATTACCAGTCAAATACTATAATAGTTATCGATCAAATCTAACATGTAACATGTAAAGAATGATAACAAACAAATATCACAATCAACACATAACACAAGATATTTAACGTGGAAACCCTGTAAAGAGAAAAACCACCTGGGACTGGCAACCCAAAATTGTTCACTCTTATGAAGTGAGGTTGGTTAAGACCCAACCCTGTTAAAGGTTTTCAAACACACTGTCAGGTGTGACCTTGTTAGAGGATTTTAGACTAGAAGTTATCGTCCAACCAACATTCACTATGGGGTTGACAGGATAACAATGTTCATTCTATGAATGATACATCATAAAACTTTCAGAGTCCACTCGGTTAAGAGATTTTGACTATATACAATGGTTGAATGTGTAATAGTAAATGATCTACCTTAATACAACTTCAATTGTAGATTACAGATCAATATTCAGTCCATACAAATCCTTCTGATCAATATTTCACTTTAGATTCAATATTGTATCAACTTATTATTCATCGATAATTGCTCTCTATAGCTCGGTAATTGTTCTGTAGCTCAGTTCTTACTAACCAGTATGATTAGAATGCATGAAAACCTTGTTCACGTGATATTCCTACAGTTTTTACTTCTTTTGACATATTTCTATTAAGAAATATTGTTCTCTTATATAGACAAGTAAATCATTTTCTTCTCCACCATCAGATTTTTTCGCTTAACCAAATTCATAGATTTTGCCACTTCAAAATTTCTAGGTACTTGTGTCAATAACATGTTTGATTCTCATCCTTTAGATCTTTCCTAAATTTTGTCAGCCGTCGATCTATGTAACAAACATTATCTGTTACCTCGATGTTATACTCTTGCCATCTCATCAATCTTATCGACTAAACTAATCATTTAATTCATTCTATTTCACTCGGTTAACAAAAAAATGCGTCGGTGAACACTGCTCAGTTAATATTGCGATTGGTATACACTACACTCTGTCGGTGTATACTAGAAATGCTTCATTTACCGACAAAACTACTTTGTGTCTTTCAGCTCTATACTTCATCATAGATGAATGCAACATAATAAAGTCAATATCATCAAGTCATAGACTCATCAACAAGTTACTCAATGTATTCCTTATCCTCATCTGTCATGTACATCTTTCCTCTTGTAGATTTCTTTGTTCTTCATCTCTTTCACCTTTCTTCAGATGTCTCGGTATAGTAACTTACAAGATAAGTGCTGTCAAAATAGTTGACATCAATGACAACATAATACTAATTTAATCATATTACATATCTAATCAAAAACTCCTTAGTGATCTTTAATCACAAATTCTTCAATCAGATTCCAAATCAGTTGTAGTTCAACAACCTCTACTAAGCACGCAACATAATCTGGGACATGTTCAATATTAGTAAATGTAGACGCATGCTACACACTGTTGGCTCTACCAAATTAACTAAAAATTTATCCTCAAGATGAATTACATCACACTCTCTTAACCAAACAATCTTAACTCTTCTCCAATTCATAATCCAAGGGCGCATACCAAAATGATAAGTGCAACTTTTGAACCAATATAATCTTTGTCGGCTCTTTTGAATAAACATAGGAAACTGCTATTGGTGAATAGCGACTACATAACTTCACTTCTACTAATCATCAGACTCTATTTCCATGATTGTAACATCACTAACATGTCTTCATAACATATCTAAAGGTGCAAGGCTCCATGATGACTATATGAACAAATACTCACAGAACATTGCTTGTAACTCTGTCAGGAACACTGCTGACACAAGTTGCTACATAAATTTCTATACTAAAAATTAACCTCTATGTCCATGATATCATTCTGATAGCATGCCCTCCTACATATACTCAAATCTTACTATATAAGTCTTCCATGCATGCTGCTTACTATATGTTGTCATCAATGACAAACATACAGTCAACACTTGCTTGCTGGCAAATCTCCAATAATCTCCCCCTTTGGCATTGATGGAAACATATGGAAAGAAAAATGCCACCAATCCAAGTGAAAAATTATTTTATAACATTCTCCATTTCCTCATCAAAACTCCCCCAAGGGTGAATCCTCCATCGGCTGTAATATTCTTCAACATTCTCCATTTTCTCAACTAAACTACTTTCATGACTGAATACTACTCCCCCTTAGTATATTACTCTACTTTTGTTTTTCATGACTATATCTTACTCCCCCTTTGACATCAATGGAAAAGGGCATTGATCATTTAAGCTTGAGTACTACTCCTAAGGTAGAGTAGTCAACCATTCATCAGTCCTTGAGGAATGATGCACTTTCCTCTTTCTCTAAGTAGAATCAGGGAAGGGAATTACTCCCAGCTTCTCCCTGAGATACTCAAAAGTATCCTTTGGTAAAGGATTTGTGAATATATCTACTAGTTTTTCCTTTGTACTCACATAATCCAATTTGACTTCTTTCTCTACTACTTTCTCTCTTAGGAAGTGATACTTAATCTCTACGTGCTTTGTCTCTGCATGTATCACAAGATTCTTTGACATGTTGATAGTGCTAGTATTATCACAATGAATGGCAATAGGATAATCAATCTAAATACAAAATTCCTTTATCATCTGCTTGATCCAAATAATTGTAGAACAATTCAAGGCTGCTGCAACATACTCTACTTCTACTATTGACTGAGAAATGCAATTCTGCTTCGTGCTTATCCAAGTGACAAGCCTGTCACCAAGAAACACTTATCCTCCTGATGTACTTTTTCTGTCATCAAAGCATCCTACCCAATCTGCATCTGTATATACATGAAGCTCAACATTCTCTAAGTTAGGATACCATAGACCATAATCTATAGTGCCTTGCAAATATCTAAATATTCTCTTTACTGCCATGAGGTGAATTTGTTTAGGCTCTGCTACAAATCTTCCAACAATACCAACTACATTTGAAATGTCTGGTCTAGTTTGAGTAAGATATGTGAGTTTACCAATCATAGACTTGTATAATGTTGTATCTACTACTGGAGAATCATCTTCTTTTGTAAGCTTGCATCCTATTATCGTAGGTGTACCCACTAGTTTTCAATCATTCATCTTGAACTTCTTCAATATCTCTTTCACATATTTGGACTGATTAATGAAAATACTTTTTTCTGTCTACTGCACATTTAATCCTAAGAAGTATTTGATAGGTCCAATCATGCTCATCTCAAACTCACTCTGCATCTCCTTAGAAAATTCTACACTAAGTTTGTCATTACCCTCAAAGATAATGTCATCAACAAATATAGCTACAAGTAGTAGACCTTCAGATGTCTCTCTTATGAATAGATTACAATCTGCTACTCCTTTCTTGAATCTAATTTGTGTCAAATATCCATCAAGTCTCTCATACCATGCTCTAGGGGCTTGCTTAAGTCCATATAGGGCTTTCTTTAGTCTACATACCATATCAGGTTTATCTGATAAGGTGAGTCCTTCTGGCTGCTCAATGTACACTTCTTCCTTTAGCTCTCCATTCAAGAATGCTGACTTAACATCCATCTGATAAAATTTGAATTTTTTGAATGTTGCAAAAGCAAGAAACAACTTAATGGCTTCTAACCTACTCACTGGTGCAAATGTGCTTGAATAAGAAATGCCTTCTCTTTGTGCATATCCCTTACACACTAAACTTGCTTTATTCCTTACTACTATGCCATCTTCATTCATCTTGTTTCTAAATATCTACTTCATTCCAATCACATTCTTATCACTAGGTCTTGGGACCAATTACCAAGTATCATTCTTAATAATATGATCTAGTTCTTCTTTCATAGCATCATGGCAATCTGAATCATTACATGCATCTTCAACACTTAAAGGTTCAATTTGAGATAGTAAACATATTGCTTCATTGCTTTCTGAATTCTTTTCTTTTGATCTTGTTGTGACTTTGCTGCTCTGATCTCCAATGATGTCATCCTTAGAGTTATATCTAGATATATATTTCAGAACTTTAGGTGATACTGAATCATCTTTCTTCTAAGTTTCTTCTTCACTTGTTTCAGGGTCATTGAACAATACATTAATAATGTCAAACATCTCTTCAACAACTGTCTCACTAGTGGAAGGTCTGGGTTCTTCTTCAATCATAGGTGCGTAATCATGATATCTTTCTTGAAGCATAAAATTTTCATCAATCTTAACATGAGAACTTTCAATGATCTTCAATCTCAAGTTAAAAAATCTATAAGCTTTACTTTTAGTAGTGTAACCAAGAAAAATACCTTCATCACTTCTTTCATCAAACTTACCTATTGCTTCATCCCTCTTGATGTAGCACTTGCTTCCAAAGATTCTGAAGTATTTTATTGTGGGAACATTACCAAACCATAGTTCATAAGGTGTCTTGTCCATGCCAGGCCTTAATTGTATTCTATTGATTGTATAGACTATTGTATTGACCACATCTCTCCAATAGGTGTGTACAAATTTTACTTCAATCATGATGGTGCGCATTGTATCAAGGATGATACTATTCCTTCTTTTTGCAATCCCATTCTGCTGAGGGGTTCTAGGTGTACTCAACTGTCTCTTTATGCCATGTTCTTTGAAGTACTCATAGAATCTATCAGAGGTGAATTCTCCTCCTCTATCTGACCTTAGATATTTTACCTTTAGTCCAGATTCATTCTCAACCTTAGCTTTGAATATTTTGAACTTCTCAAATGCTTCTGACTTATCTTTCAAGAACGCAACCCACATCATTCTAGAATAATCATCTACAAACAAAATGAAATACCTTTCACCATAGTATGATCTTGTTTGAGTTGGTCCACATAGGTCTGTATGAATCAGATCCAACTTGTTCTCTACTGAATTATGCTTTCTTCTAAATGAATTTCTCACATGCTTTTCCATCACACATTCCCTGCAAATAGTATCAACCAGATTTTCTATGCTGGGTAGGTCTCTTACTACCTTAACATTACTAATCTTTACTATGTTATCAACATTGATATGACATAGTCTTTTTGCCATAGCCAACTGTCATCAACTTTAGCAACAAAACAACTTGCCTTTGAATTAAGTTGAAAAACATTACCTTTAGTATTTGACCCTAATGCAATCATAACACTATCCTTGTTGTTAATGACACATTTTTTGTCTTTGAACTCCAAGCGATAACCTTTTTTAAGTAATTGCCCAACACTAAGAAGGTTATGTTTCAAACCATCTATATAGAGAACATTATCAGTGTTGTTCTTTCCATCCGATGTGATAGCTCCTCTTCCAATGATAGGTTTAGGAGTATTATCTCCAAATATAACCATTCCACAATTGTATTTGTCTAGATGAGCAAACCTACCTTTATCACCTATCATGTGATGTGAACAACCACTATCTATGATCCAATCTGTCCTTATGTCTATTTGTTGAATTAATGCTAACTTTTCTTCATTTTTCTCATCTTCATGATCCATTTCATTATTCATTTTATCTATAATAGAAATGAATACAATTTCATCTTTAGCGCAATCATCATCTGATACTCCATCTCCAACATAGTAACATTCCTTTGAATACTTAGGCTTGTAGTCATTTTTGAACTTTTTAGCTCTTGTAGGACACTTAGATGCAAAGTGACCAATCTTGTTACATGAAAAGTATTTGAATGGTAATTGACCTTCATATTTTCCTTTTACTTTCTTTTCTCTTTTAGCAATCATAGAAATGAAATCATCTAGAGCTTTTTCTTCTTCATCATCATTGTCAAAATTACCAAAGGTGTTCAGGGATTTCTTACCATGGACTGAAGCTTTGAAGGTTGTCTCACTTTTAGGCTCTGTCTTCAAACTTGATATCTCAAATGTAGCAATCTTGCTAATTAAATTTTCTCTTTTGAAGTTTTTTGAAAATTTCATAGTCTCATCAAGGATGTTTATTTTACTCTCATATTCTGGTGTTAATGTAGTCATTAGTTTATCCATGATGTCTTCTTCTGAAATTTCTCCACCATTATTTCTAATTCTAGCAACTACTTCATTAATTCTTTGATTGTAGGCTCTTATGTTCTCTTTAGGTAGCATCTCTAATGTATTGTACTTTTTCTTCCATGTCTTTTTGGGTGCATTCTTTTCTTGTTTATCTCCTTCAAACATGTCTTATAAGTTCTTCCATATCTTGTAGGATGTGTCTACTTTCTTTATATCTAAAAACTCACTATCAGATACGGCACTGATAAGGGCTTCTTTTGCTATTGCATTCTAATGGAACAAATCCTTTTTCTTGCTAGTAGCATCATCCTTTGCAATATCTGCTAGAGAGGGGATCTGAACTTCTTTGATAACCACTTCAAAAACTTCAAAATCAATGCACTGCAAATGTGTCATCATCTTGTTCTTCCAATAAAGATAATTCTCTCCATCAAACTTAGGACTGTCTTTTCTAAAGAATGCCATCTAATCAACCTCAATCTATTAAACTTTCTCTCTGAGGCACTTAGCTTTGATACCAATTATTAGGAATAGTCCCAAGAGATAACTGGGAGGGGGAAGGGGGGGTGAATCATTTATCTACAAGTTTCAATTCTTTATCCAATTAAGTATACTTAATCATAAAGCATAAACACAATGAAAGAACACTTGAACTCAACACCAATATTTTGGTTATGGTGAAACCCAAATAGGTAAAAACCCCGGTGGGAATTGACACCCACTAATAATCTGAACTAGTATATTATGATCCTTGCTAGAAGATCCTTAACCCTATTATGATTTTTCTTTACAATGCATTTAGTATAGTGACCTGGTCAAGGGTCAGACCCTGTTAGGAGTCTTTTAAAATTAACCCTATTAGGGGTTAGGACACACTGTCTGAGAGCACACTACTCAAAGGGGTGAAGGCTACAACCTTCTAAGTAACAGATACACACTATATCTAGATCTTGGTGAACTATGCTTTGACTTGCTTTCTAGATCAGTTCCAATGTATAGCACAAAATCTTTACTTGGTCACATAGACCTTCTGCTGATGGCTCAACACTTTGCACACTCTACTCAGCTCTTCACTGTTAACTCTAAACCATACCTTAGCAATAAAAAATGATTGCCTATAAGTATCTTCTCTCTAAATGATATAATTAAGTCATCCTATTAGAACCACCTTGAAATCATAATAGAGAAATAATAACATAATCCAATAATAATTATGTCAGCTCTACTAAGGATGCAACACAATCTGGGACCTATCCAATATTAGTAAATGTAGACGCACGCTACATACTGTCAGCTCTACCAAATTAACTAAAACTTTCTCCTCAAGATGAATTACATCATGCACTCTTAACCAAACAATCTTAACTCTTCTCTAATCCCTAATCCAAGGGCACATACTAAAATGATAAGTGCAACTCTTGAACCAATATAATCTCTATTGGCTCTTTTGAATAAACATAGGAAACTACTACTAGTGAATAGTGACTACATAACTTCACTTCTACTGATCATCAGAATTTGCATCCATAATTATAATATCAATAACATGTCTTGATAACATATCCAAAGGCTCAAGGCTCCATGATGACTGTATGAAAAAATACTCACATAACATTGCCTGTAACTCTGTCGAGAACACTGCTGACACAAGTTGCTACATAACTGTCTGTACTAAAAATTAACCTCTGCATCCATGATATCATGCTAATAGAATGTCCATGCTACATATACTTAAAACTTACTGCATAAGTCTTCCATGCATGCTTCTTACTATATGTTTTCATCAATGACAAACATACAGTCAACACTGGCTTACTAGCAAATCTCCAACAGGATGTTCTCACAAAACTTGATTGCACTTGAGGATGATGAAAATGAGAGAGGAAGGCTTCCTTTTATAGTGATCTATGGGAAAAACTCCTAGAGAAGGCTGACATTGGAGAATTAAATCCCAATTACCCTTAACCCCTATTAATGGACCTAGATTAAATCCAATTTAGGAGTTTACCATTCCAAAACCCAAAATAGCTGATTTAGAAGCGGGAAAATAAATTTTTCCGAAACTCGACATCCTGAAACTTCTAGAATTTGAAAATTAGACCTGGGGTTAGGGATGTGGTAGTCTCTACCCTAGGTTAGGGATGAGGTCATCCTTGACCTAGATCCGGGACTAGGTCATCCTTGACCCATCAGGTCATCTTTGACCGAAAAAGTCAAGATCTTTAGATTCTTACAAAAAGTTACTAGAATAAGGTTGGAAATAGGGATAGAGAAGAAGAATAGGGGGGAAATAACTAGATCCATGAAAAGAACCAATCAAGGTTCTTAACATGATGCCAAACCACTTACTTGGAGGGATAAATGCTCTTATCATGGAAGTGCTTCCATTTTAAGATGATACATAGTGAAAGACATTAAGACTTCATTGGTCAAGGTAGGACAAATGTTCACTAGACTTTCTAATAATTTAGAGTTTGTGAAAGATTTGGAGAAGAAGAGAGTTGAATTTCAAAAGGAGTTAGAGAGCTTAACTAGTAAGCTTGATCCTATTTCTAGCTCAGTTACTATTTTTAGTAGTCAAGTGAAGGAGTTATGTCAAGAGATGAATCAAATATAGGAGGAGAAAGACAATAGAATGGTTAGTATACTATAGATACAATCATTCTTATCCCCTACATTAGAGGTCATGTAGTAGCATGTGAAGAAGGATGAAGGGATACTTGTTATATCTGGCATGATCAACTTGGACAATATTGAGAGGCTAGTGTCTAGTTTACTTGAGAAGATTATTACATTAGAGTACATAAAGAAGTTATGGGAGACATCCTTAGAGTCAGAAAAGATAAAATTCAAATTAATCTTTGATAGGATGTTAGTGCATCTTTGGCATTACTATCAAAGGGGGAGAATATCCTAAGGGATATTATGGAAGGAAGCATAGAGTATTTTCCATCAATACCAAAGGGGGAGTTTGTTAGCATTATATTGAGTTGGCATGGCTATAGTAATAAAAAAAAATTGGTTTGGTTATCATTGATGGAAACTAAGTTAGGTTTAGTCATGTATCATAATCGGTGAAGTATAAGATGCAATCCATGTGAAGGATAAGTAATCGGTTATGCATGAAAATAGTTAAGTCCAAAAGATTGGTAGATAGAGAGGTTAACACTTTGGTAGTGGTTGTGACAGATGAAGAATTATGAGGTGCGGTCATAGATACAATATCAACATGGTTAGAGTAAAGTTTGGTTATGATGGCCACAACTCATTTGGTTGATTGGTGATAGAGATTTTGGTGACATAGTCATTTAAATAGGTAAGAAAACTTGTTCTTCAACATCAGTTGGAATATGTTAGATCGGTAAGCGGTATAGTGGTTGCGATGATACTTAGTGTTATGATGATGTGTAATAATGACTTGATCAAATTGATGAGGAGTTGATTTTGGATTTGAGGATATTATTTTTGGGAAGATCTAAGGAGGTTCATTGGAGAAGTCAAAATGTGTTTGACTATTTTGGAGAAATATAATGTAGATCTTATTGTAAGCTGACATGGTCATAGGAAATTGTATTTAGCATAGAGATTATCACTTTGGAGGGAGAATATTTATTTTTCATGAAGTTGGTGCTAGAAATGTATATAAGTGGTACTGCTCATATTGAAAATGTTGTTGTTGTTGTGATATTTGTGAAGGTTTCTATGGTTGATTGTGAAATTAATTAGGGTTATGATCATAGATCCGATAGAGTCAAATTAGTGAGAATTTACAAAGAGAAAGAAATAGATTGGATCTGTCATGCAGTCAGTGCTACATCTAGATCATTCAACTTGTTGTTCCCTATTAGTTACACCAAGAAAATTCCTTAATTAGGTCAACTTTAATAGGTTCCAATTGTAAATCTCTTAACTGGGTGATCTATTAACACAGTTTTGAAATTCTCTAGAAAGGTAGATCTTAGTAGATCTGATTGTACTTATAACAAGGTACTAATTACTTATAATAGGGTGAACCCTCAGAAAGGGTAATTGTAAGCTCCTAATAGGGTAAAATCATTTACTGCATAAGTGGGCTTATGGGTGTCATCCCGACTGTGGGTTTTCCCTCTAACCAAGGGTTTCCACACAAAAATCATTATGTCATATGTGATGATTTTGTGGATGTATGATATTTCTATCTTTTATTTGTTTATTAAAATTATATGCTTTACTATTTGGAAGGTATCAGTAAGGTTAATTAGATCGGTGGTTGAATTATTTTTAAATTTGTTTGCATTGATTCAGCCCCCCTCTCAATGCCTAAGAATTCTAATACAGGAAGAAATAAAATGAAATTGAAGATTATGATGGAGGGTTTATTAGGTTTGGAGATAATACTTCCAAGTAGATCAAAGTCTTAGGAACTATGATGTTGGATGAAAATATACCTATTCACGATGTTTACTATGTGGAAGTTTTAAAATATAACCTATTAAGTGTTAATAAGATTTGTGATAATGGCTATAATGTTTTGTTCAATGCTCAATGTTGTGAGAGAAATAAAAGGTTAGGAAATATAGTTGCAGTAGGTGAGAGAACAAAATAAAATGTATATATCTTGAAAGATATCACAAACAGTGACAAACAAAAATATATCTACCTTATGGGACAAGCTGAAGAAAGTCAGATATGGAATAAAAGACTTGGACATCTAAAATTTGATAATCTAGTCAAAGTAAGAAGAAATTACAATGTTAGAGGCATGATATCCATTCAAAAGACAAAAAAAAAACACTTACAAGGAGTTTTAACATGGGAAACAAACAAAGATTTATTTTTTCATCAAAACAACATTCATCCACTAGACCATTACAACTAGTTCATACAGATTTGTTTGGTCCTACTAGCATAAGAGTTATTGGAGGAGAGAGATATCTAATGATATTTGTTGATGACTATATACAGATGACTTCAATGAAATTTTTGATGTGTAAATCATAAGCATTTGACATATTTAAGGAATTAGAAAGATGTTTATGTTGGATTAGGTATGGAAAGGTAAGTACTGAGAGGGGAGGGCTGAATCAGTACTGTAAAACACTTTTAAACTATTTGAGATTTCTTCCTTAAACATTTACTGAATTCATAAATTTTGCATGCATCATATAAAACATATAAAAGATAACACATAACTCATAACACAATTATTTTGGTATCACAAAAATCCTTTCTAGAGGATAAAAAATGTGGTGGGGATGACATCCACAAAAATTCACTACTGCAGTAAAAAGTCTACTTGGTTAGAGCTACAATCTTAGCTATTTATGATAGACTACCCTGTTAAGAGTATTAACCCAGTTAAGAGTCTTAAGGCTGATAAATCTACCTTGTGAAAGGATTTTAAAATTCTAATCTAATAACTGTACTTGGCTAAAGGATTTACAAAATAATATCTATTAAGATCTACTTAGTTAAGAGACTTTGAAAATCTTATTACTCTTTAATCAATAACACAAACTTGTCTATTAAACTCACATCAATCATATGCATATCAGACTCTTTATGATCAATAACTCATTACATCATATTGTGTACTACTCATAATATCAATTCAATGCTTGGTATATTCAATTTTGAATCACAATCACTTTCTGCTCTTTACTGCTCTATACTTGGTGGTTTCTCTACTGATCACCTTCTTTGCAATCTCCACTTCACACATGAAATCTCCTTTGCACATGCATACTAAGATTTTTAAATGGTTTTTTGTTCGGTGTCCAGATACAATGTATCAAAAGATTCTCCTTGTGTTGGCCTGCTGTGCTCGGTAACACATTTTCTCTAGCTTGGTAATTGTCTCATCTTCTCGGTTTGATTGATGTTGTAGCTCGGTATAAATCAGTGCTCAGTGCTCGGTGTCTAAACTTGCTTTACCTTTACCAAAATTACCTATTCCCTTATTTCCTTTACCGAATAGCTTTCTCTACTTTACCAACATGTCTTTCCTTCGTTACCAAATGACTTTGACAAAACATTATGACTTTCTCATAACTAATGACAACAAAATAACTCTTAGGAGTATCAATCTACCCCTTTGAAATTAGTTTGGTATCTTTGTTAAAAATTTCAAAGTCATAAAAAAAACAAAATTTTATCCTTGTTCATAATTATCCACTCCTTGGTAAACTTATTACTCCCCTTGAAGTATTACTTCCTGAATATATCCTTTAACATATCTTATTCATCCTTCTTTTGTATACATTAATATTACCCCTTTTTACAAATTTTCCCCCTTTATAAGCATGCCAAAATAAGAACTTACTTCTTATCCGGTGTGTGGATCTTGTCAAAAATAGATTTGTACTTGGATTGAGAATCCTTCAGTGATGCCTTCCATGTATCTTTAAGTGTCTGCAACACTAGGATTTCTTCACTTAAATCAATAGTCAGGCTTACCATGTTGTCCATAGCACTAATATCTGGTGTGCTGACTAAATATTTGGCCTTATGTACCTATTTCTACAATGATTCAACATGTGGAATAAAAAATGTTTGGATTTCCATAAGAGCTATTTTGATATGATTCTCCTCCTTTCTTAGCTCATATTGCACTCCCATCAAGTTCTTTAGCCTTTCATAATATTCCTTTATAAACTTAGGCTGGGTGGAAACTTTTTATAATTTCTTGATGAGCTCCTTTTCCACATTATTATCCTTCTCTTTTATATCCTTTTTAAAATTTGAAATTAAGAAAAATTATTGAAATAATGAAATAATTGTTTGTAGCTCAATTTCTAGTTCATTTACTAACTCAGAAAGAGTTACCTTATCTAATGAAACTGATTGAAGGAGTTCTTCAATCAATCTAGTCTCTATTTTCTTCTTGTCTACTTGCATCATATATTTTGTTTTATTAGTACTAGGCTAGTTTACTTGATTTACTAGTTCTCTTAGCTGGCTATAAATGTCTCCTTTTTCATTTATAATGGCCTCAAGAATAATCTCATTCAATATACCTTTTACTTGCTCCAAAACATTAGTTTTCTACTTCTTTGATATCAGCTTGTCTTGTGCAACTTTTCTCTTTAGTAGATCTCCAAACTCTAAGAGTTTCTTTGGGCTCAAGGTTGAGATATCAACCTTAGGAATAACAACGGGTTCACTGATATCAACCTTTTTTTCATACTTTCTCTTCTTGAATTTCCCTTTAGAACTAATGCCTTCTTTGCATCAGATTGTGTAGATGTATCCTCAGTCTTGTCATCTTTTTCTTTCTTTTTCTCTTCTTCTTTATTCTCTTGTTTCTCATCTTTGATCTCTTCATATTTTTCCTTCTCTCCATTTCTTGTTCCTTTTTTTTTTTTTTTTTTCTGTGGTCTCAGTAGGAGTTACCGATTCTTGATTTTGACCTTGTGCAGTTTCAGTCTCTTTTGTTTTCTCGGTTTTCTTTGTGATAGTTTATTGTGATGGCTCGGTGGGGGTCTTAACATCAGTAGGTATTAATCTTGTTTCCTCTGAGATGAATTCCTCTATCTTAGGAAAATTTAAAACCTACTCAATTATAGAATCTTCTACCATTAGCCTTGCCTTAGTAGAATTATCAACATCCATTTCCTCTGTTTCTATGGCCTCGACTACCATAATGTCTTCATTAGCCTTTATTATGTCATCAGAGTCTTGATTAGTTATGTCTTCAATTATTACTTCTTCTTCATTTTTTATCAAGTCAATTGGATTAGACTTTCCTTCTTGATCTTTGACTTCTTCAATAGTTAGTGGATTAATAAAGAAAATCTTTCTCTAAAGATCATCAATGTTATTCTGCACTTCTTCTAGCTTATCGACCATGATGCTCAGTGCTCTAATTTTTACTTGGAATATTTTTTAATATTCTAGTAAGGTGTCTTTGATTCATTTCTTTGTTAGGTCTAGAAAAATAATTTCTAGGGACCTCTCTCTCATTTCTTTCTTAGCTTCTAGAGAATAATTCCATCTATAATCAATTTTATGATGCCACTTCAACATGTGTTATTCTAAATTTGTGTAAGTTGGCAATGAGAGTCTCTTCAATTTTACTTTTCTCTTCATCATTCCTCTTTTCATACTTTAACTATTTCATAACTGAATATCCTCTATATTTCTCAAGTGCCTTGAGAAATTCATCAAGACTCTTCACCTTAGGTACTTTACTTTCTACAACCTTAAATTGTGATAGGTCTTCAGATTCTATTCCACTCTCTTTTTGTAGATTCAACTTCCTTCTAGGCCTTCTATTAGCCTTGTTTTCTCTGATGTAAGTTTTTATCATCGATGGTTCTACTTTGCTTTCTTCATTTCTCTCGGTGTGGAGGTAGACCTTGTTGATGGTCTAACACCAATTGGGCTAGGGGTCTCTTTATTTACTTTTTTCTTCTTCCCCTTAACCTCAAATGGTTCATCAACCTCTTCACCTTCAACAACAATACCTAGATTCTCTGACAAGGTGTTTATCATTCTTCTTTTCTTCTTGATTTCCTTAGGTATCAATATACCTAACCTTATTTTCTCTTTTACCTCTTCAAATGTGTCATACTGAGTTGAACTTATGTCAACTAGTTTCTCTAACAGTCCTTTAATTTGAATATATGCAACATCAATATTCATCTCATATCCCATAGGTGGTAGCCACTTAGTTCTAGGCTCCACAACTCTTATAATACATTTCAATATCAACTTCAAAACAAATCTCATATTTATATTCTTCCACTAGCTGTGGTGGAATCCTATATCTTTTATGCATTCTAGCTTGAAATTTAACAAATTAGTCAATCATGATCAAATCAAAATTATCTCCTATGCTTTCAATATACGCATTAATCTGGTGTGTGATTGGTTTGTCTACTTTCCATGTTACTTCACCAAATATAGGAAATAAATTTTGAAAGTAGAAGAAAATACATACCAAAAGTGGTCTGAACTTCAATATATTTGATTTTTCTTTCCTTATGGTATTCATGTTGTCATCTAACTACTTCAACAATATCTTCATATCCTTTGTAACAATTTTATATGCTATGTCAACTACTCCATAGGGTACACTATCGATCCAAGATGACTGAAATATTTTGTATGATATGATATTACCTACAAATATCAACTTAGGATTATCAATGGTAGATAATTTCAATCCTCTTCCATCCCATTTCACTTGTGTAAGCTCACATAGCTTATTCTTATCATTTTTCTTGTATGCCCTCGGTCTATCACTGACTATAAATGCTATGACTATTTGCAAAACATATTTTGGGATCTTTACTCGTCCATTGAGCCACATGAACTAATCATGCACTCAGATTAGTAGTATCCTCATCCATTAATACTTAAATAGTGTCGGTACATGCATAGCATGGACCAAACCCTGGTTTCCAAATGTGTGTGGTTGCTTTTCAATTTTCCATTCAAACATAGATTCCTGTATGATGTGTCAATTTATGCCTAGAAAATATCTTCAATCTTACAGTGAATGAAGGCTCAAACATCTTCAATCAATATAACCCTTGGTAGGATCGATGATAGGGCTCCATAATTATCAACTTATGCAAGAACAGTGGGAGGAAGGTTGTACTTAGGATTCATGGGATCAATATTCTCAAAAATAATTGGTTTTTGTATCTTAGGTACCATCTTGATCTCATAAATAATCTTTAAATACTAGAGTTTCACTTAAATAGAAACATTGAATTCGTGAACTCAACTCAGTGAATACTAGAAATATCTTGAGTGTGATAAATGCTATTTGGAATTCTCAAATGATCACTTGGAATCACTTAGTAGTAGTTTCTCAGTCAAATATTGTAAGTGCTCATGAAAATGTAAGGTAGAAATGAAATATCTTGCCCTCTATTTCTAGTTTTTCCTGGATTAGGGATTCCAACGACTATAATTTTTTTGTATTGAATACTTCTCACCTACTTAATTTCATTGATAATCAAAATACACTTTCCTTCACCAAATGAAACAAAATAAATCATACACTTTATCGATCAACATATGAAGTATTAACTTCACAACTTATATCCAAATGCATCTTAGTATGCTAATATGGATCTTTTCACTATTTCTAGGAAATGATTTAAGATAAAATTTAGGTTATCAACTCCTATAGATACCTTTGACCTATTAAGTGAATATAGGTGCATCTGATCTAGTGGATGTGGTGCCATCAATTTTTCCAAGTTCTGTTCCATCATCTTGGGACTTCCTTCTCCAAGTACTATTCACCTGATCTCTTATTTCATCAATATTAACTCGAGTCTTTTCACTCGATAGTTCCTCGGTTGGGGATTTACCTTGGTACTTGTAGTCTTTGGCTAGGTGACTGACCTTGTGATAGTGGAAACAAGATATTCTAGAGTTTCTCCATGATCTTCTATTGCTCATACCATGCAACCTAAAGCAATTTGTAGCAATGTGACCAAATCTTCCACATGCAGTACAAGTGATTCTTGTATTACAATCCCATGGTATAGTTGGTCCTTGTTGGTTGTTTGCAACATTCTATTAGTTAGGGACCCATTTCTCATTCCTTTCTTGTGACATGCATTCTTTAAATTTATGACCATATATATTGAAATTATTATAGTAACCCTTGTAGCTTGGCTTCCTTGGATTGTTAATAGTTCTTGATCTACATTCAAATGCATTATGACCAAACTTATTGCAATTGTAGTAGTTACCATTAAACTTAGGAGTACTGAGTGGATTACCTCTTTTTCTCCTGCAGACATTTGTTGTTTGTCATAATTTACCATAATGATAGCATGTAGGCTTCTTTGTCTTCAATGGGGTAGCAGCATTACCTCAGTTGGCTGCATGATTTGAAGACTCACAATTCTCAATAGTGTTGTTTACATTGTATCCAAGTATAGTAGTATCTCTTGGTTGTCTCTGATTTCTTAGCTATTCATCCAATATATTTAGTGCTTCTTCATTCCTTTTTAAGACTTCATTAGCATCTTTCTCATATTTCAGATCATTTTTAAGATGTTCATTCTCAGATATCAGTTCAACAATTTCTCCAACTTATCTTGCAACATCTTGATTTGCACTAACTAGTTGGTCGATTAAGTTGTAGTGAATTTATGTCAACCTCAATATTTCCTTATCTTTCTCATCCAGTCTTTTGTTAATTTGTCTTCTTTCATCTTCCACCATTATTTTGTCATCTTTAAATTTTCCATTTTGTTCTAGGATCTCACACATCCTTATTGATTGTGCTTCTTGTTCTCCTTTTAGTGATTTCACCTGATCAACTAGGTTTTTTTTCTTTTCAGATAGTTCTGATATTATAGCATCAGATTCATTAGACATGCTTCACTTTGATTGTTCTTCAAGTTCTTCTACCCAATCTTGAAAGTCATTCAGTTGATGTGCTAGCTCCTTCCTCTTGTTGATTGAATGCAACAATCTTCTCCTTAATTCATCAATATTATCATTGGTCATTCTTAGTTCTATTTCCATATTATCAATCACCCTTTCATACCTATAGCTCTCCGTTCCTCTAGATATTTCCTCTCAAGTGATTAAAATTATTAATAAGAGATAAAGATCTGATGTATGGAAAGGTAATTACTAAGAGGGGAGGGGTGAATTAGTATTGTAAAAAACTTTTAAAGTATTTGATCTTTCTTCCTTAAACATTTAGTGAATCCATAACTTTTTCATGCATCATATAAAACTTATAAAAGATAACACATAACTCATAACACAATTATTTTGGTATCGCAAAAATCCTTGTTAGAGGATAAAAACAGCAATGGGTATGACACCCACAAAACTTCACGACCATAGTAAAAATTCTGCTTGATTAGAGCTATAATGCTAGCTAATTTTTATAGCTTACCCTATTAAAATTATTAACCCAACAAAGAGTCTTAAGACTGCTAAGTATACATTGTGGAATGATTTTACAATTCTAATCTAAGAACTATACCTAGCTAAAGAATTTACAAAATAAGATCTATTAAGATCTTCTCAGTTAAGAGACTTTATAATTTTGATTACTCTTTAATAAGTAACACAAACTTGTCTACTAAACTTGCACTAATCATATGCATATCAGACTCTTTATGCTCAATAACTCATTACCTCATACTATGTACTACTCACAATATCAATTCAGTTCTTTGTAGATTCAATTTTGAATCAAAATCCCTTTCTTCTCTTTACTACTCTGTACTCAGTGGTTTCTCTATTCATCACCTTCTCTTCAATCTCTACTTCACACATTCAATCTGCTTCGTGCATGCATACTGATCTTCACATTCTAATTCACTTAAATATAATTCTAGAAGTGGTGCTCGATATTATAGAATCATCTCTACAAGTGATGCTAGCATTGGTTACTCCTCCAATGTATTTAACATACTTTATTTTCATTGGAAGATCTCACCTTGTAATTATGTGTAATCATTATGTTTACATCTCAAATGCTCTAACATATAATCTCCTCAAGATTTGTAAACCATTTTATATTAGGTGTCCAGATTTAATGTATCAAAAGATTCTCCTTGTGTTAGCCTACTGTGGTTGGTAACACATTTTCTCTAGGTTGATAACCATCTCATCTTCTCAGTTCGGTTGATTTTGTAGCTTGATATAACTCAGTGCTCAGTTCTTGGTATCGAAACTTTCTTTTCCTTTACCGAAATTAAATGTTCCCTTATTTCCTTTACTAAATAGCTTTCTCTTCTTTACCAACTTGTCTTTCCTTCATTACCAAATGAATTTGACAAAACATTAGGACTTCCTCATAACTAATGATAAAAAAAAAACTCTTAGGAGTATCAGGTTGAAAAGGAATAAGATTTAAAGATAAAGTGTTTGAGGTTAGAGAGTGATAGAGAATATACTTCAAGAGAGTTTGAAGTGTATTGTGAACAAAATTATATCAAAAGACAACATGATTCTACAAGAACACCTCAAAAAAATGGGGTAGTAGGAAAGAAGAATAAGACAGTGAAGGAAATGACCAGAATCTGTTACAAGTAGTAGTTGTCGTTGCACCAAAAGATCGACCTGTTAATGCTCAATACAACCACTAGACTTATAGAAGACACAAGAGGTAGTTAAGCCATGTCATGAATCCCAAGGGGAGCACTGACCATTTTTCCAACAATCTCCCCCTCAGCATTACCCAAGGGGATTCAAACCTTTGACCAAGCTCTGATACCACTTGTTACAAGTAGTAGTTGTCGTTGCACCAAAAGGTCGACCTATTATTGCCCGATATAACCACTAGACTTATAGAAGACACAGGAGGTGGTTAAGCCATGTCATGAATCCCAAGGGGAGCGATGACCATTTTTTCAACAAAATCATGCTTAATAAAGTAATTTTATCGATATGTATTAGAAAAAAGATATTCATACAACTACATACACACTTGAATAAGGTTAAAAATGGATCTTTGATAATGCAATCTATCATTCACCTATTCATTTGTTTATTTGTTTTTAGATTGAAATTGAATAAGTAAACTTGGAAATTCTTGAAATTAAATAGAATAAGATACATACCTCATAATAGAATAGATCTAGAAATACCTATTTTCTGGAGCTTGTGCGCAGTTTCAGAAGATTCTACAACCAGATCTGGGACCCAAAAATTGTAATAGAGAAAACCTAGAAAAATTTTGTCATTCTGGCAACAGGTAGTCTTTGACCCTGATAAAAGGTCAAAGAATACCTCAAGATTTTGAAGGTCAACTTTGAATTTGTTCACAAATCTCTAAATTTTTCCAAAAGGGGTACTTAGATCCATCCTCCAATTCTCAAAACAATGACTATAGATATTTGAAAAATGGTGTTTTGGGGGTGGATATATAGGGTTTTGCCTTAGTCAAACCCTCATTTTGGTGATTTCCACCTCCATGAATAGCCGATTGAAATAGAATGTGTGTGTATTGAAAGTGTAATGCGAAGATCTAATCCTCTAGATTGAAACCCTAGCATGAATGTGTATGAGAAAGAAATGCATAAATTTGAATATGACAAGAAAGCATACCAAGCCCCCAAGGCTAAAGTACTCTCACCAAACTCATAATATGTAATTTCTATCCGATGATTATGTCTTTGAATTCTTGAATATTTGACAATTGCAGATCAAGGAAGAAGGATCCTCTCTTGCTCCAAATAGATGTTCACAAGGGTGTGTTCACAAAGATGCTTGATATCAACAATGGCTTGATCTTCTATATCATCCTCTTGAAATCTTGCATCTCCACTTCACCATCAATTGCTTTCTTGATGTCCTTTTTTCATGAAATCATCTCCTTGAGAGCACTTGATCATGAAATTTCTTGGTAGATCCTTGATGTGAAAATGAAGGCAAATGAGAGTCTTTATATAGAGGTTTCAAGGTGAGGCTCCTAGAGTAATGTGAGGACCCATAATTCAAATTTCACCTCAAATTATGGTCCAATCACAATAACCAACTAAGGAGGGAAAATAATTAAATGAATTTTGAATTAAAACCTTTCTACACATGGATCCGAAGGCCCAACATTGATTTCGGGGCCCACCGGGACCAAATCTAAAAAGGGGAACAAATTCTAGAGGAGGTCAAAGACAACCTCATCTCTGACCTAGGTCAAGGATGAGGTAGAACCCAACCTAGGTCAAGGATGACCTCAACTCTGACCTAGGTTAGGGTCTAGGTCATCTTTGACCCATAGATCCAGATCTTTCCAAAATCAGGGACAAAAGGCCCCAGGGATGCCCAAAGACCTAGAAATGATGTCAGAATGAGATAGAATGCCAAGGAGAGGCACAAAATCATATGATGATCTTGATTAAGTCCAAGAGGACCTATTTCTAAGTCCTACCTAGAAAATAGAGCCATGGAAGAGGGAAATTAAGGAGAATCCTCAGGATCTTAACCCTAATTTCACCTAGGACAAAGAAATCAAGTGCAAAATGCATCCTAAATGCAAGTCTAACATGATAAATGTATTGAAAGAGGATGCTAAATCTATCAAGATGGAATTGATTCCATTTTAAGATGATAAATTTATCCCCCACTTTAGCTTGGATATGAAACTATGTGAATATGAAAGCTAAAGTAAGAAAGCATCATAGTAAATAAAAAGGATATAGCCAAGTCCTCAATGTAGAGATCCTGCAAAAAATTGTTAGAACCTACAATACAAAAGGTTAATGAAAATCCATAAATCACATAGAGCTTACTATATGACAATTGAGAAGTGCACAAAGCCCCTTATTCCCCCCTATTTCAGCTTTCTACTTTAGAAGGGTGAAACATGGTGATAAGGATAACTCTATTCACTGGATATGAAGTTTATTGAAAAGATAGTTCCTAAAACTATTAGGGGGATCCCCACCCTTCCTAAACCTATTTAGGTAGGTAGGTATCTGAATCATGGTTCCAATACCACTGACAGCATTGAAAACAGAGTTACCAAGCTCAAGTTATGATGAAAAGAGTGGATGTCTATCTAAATGCATAAGAAGGGAAATCTGAGTTTACCATGAGAAAAACCTAAAAGAAACCCTAACAAAACCCTAATTTGAACTATAAATAAAGAAAAGGAATAGATACTTACTCATTCTTACCATTTGTAGATTCAAAAAGAGGAAGCAAGATGTCTAGGAGAGAAGAACTTTGAGCGACGCACATGAAGTTGCTGAGACACAGTCTGGCTACCAAACGGTCACTTCCTGAGGTGAATTTTGTTGTTGTATGCTTTTGTAATTTCCAAATTCCTATATTTCACAAGAAAGGTCAACCCTAACCAATCTAGGTCAACTTTGACCCATGAAAGTCGACATTGACTAGAGGGTATTTGCCTATTTTTGGGATGAGGTCATCCTTGATCCATCAAGGTCGACCTTGACCTAGTAAGGTTGTCATTGACCCAGTAAGGTCATCCCTAACCTAACTAAGGTTGAATTTGAGCTAGTCAACTTAGATTTGTAGATTTTATGATGTGGATGACTAATATGATTTTTGTTTGTGCTTGCAGGACTTGGTCTTTCTTCGAGAGCATCCCTTTGGAGAGTTGCTAGTCATGGTCAAAGAGAGACTGTCTGAGCTTAATGATGATGAGATGTAGCTACTAAGAGATGTGGGACTATACTAGGTATGAGTCCTTCCATAGATAAAACTATACCAAGCCATGTTATCAGCTCTGATAGACAAGTGGGATGAGGAAACATGTTCCTTCCATCTTCCCTCCGAAGAGATCACAATGACTTTAGAGGACGTCTATAGGATCCTGTGGCTTCCGATCTGAGGTGAGACCATCAGAGCTAGAGAAAAATGAGCTTGTGAGGAGATATATGTAGATGTATATTTTTGTATAGGGTGGGTTCCACAGATGCAGACCCAGTTAGGTCAGGTCCTAATATCTTCCATACTATTAGGCTTGACACCTTTAATATGATGGGTGATGCTTTGCATAGTATCCTTGGTTGTGTTACCCAACGCAAAGGGTACCATATTTTGTACACCTCTTACACATATTATATAGAGGATGGAGAGGGAGAGGACCATGTTCTCATGGGGTCACAACATGCTAGCTTAGCAATACCATGAGCTAGGTCAGTTAGTGAGATATCAGAGGCAGAGTCTATCGATATGCATGCTCTTACAGATTTGGATGTTTAAGCATTTCACATGTACACACCCACAGGGAGTTCCAATGATGGTAGATGAAAGTACACTAAGAGTCTTTTCATATCCTTTAAGAGATGCTTGGTAGTTTAGAGATATCCTCTATTGGAGAATACATCTAGACCGCATTTTGAGCACCAATGTGATATGGAGACCCTACTGCCAGATGACAGAGTGGCTTGATACATGACTCTAGATGAGATATTCACATCGATGAAAGTTGAAGGAGAGTCATCAGAGTCATATAGTGATGCCCTACTATTATGATAGGGTGATGAGGTAGTTCGGCCTATTACAGGGAGTCCCTAGAGGAGTACCTCTCTATGTACATCTAACGAGGTACTATCAGAGACCTAAAGCCATGTGCTGACCATCGATAGAATACATAGAGGATAGTGATGCCGATGAGATAGAGGACATAGAGATACTGATAGATGTGACCTATTCAGTCATGAGCCGAGATTACACTAGATACTGGAGTTTGCAAGGCACCCACCCCATCTTCCCTAAGGATTATCCCATAAGTCATCTAGGTTTTACCAAGAGGACACATCGGGATAGTGGTACAATAGAGGAGGATGAGGATGTTAGAGATGAGGAGGAGAGCATCTTCGAGGGAGAGCCCATGGAGGAGGAGAGAGTAGAGGAGAGAGAAGAGGAGATGACCCCAGGTAGTGATATAGGTGCAAATGTACACATTATTCATCACGATGACCCCCACAGCCCCACATAGAGACACCACCACCATGACCTAGACATAGTGAGTGTGGAGAGAGTAGTCACTCCATGCCCCCACCATCTAGACCTTTTAGTGATGTCTAGGAGGGAGACCCAGGTATGAAATATGAAATTTGATTAAATATGGATTTTGATTTGAGATGAAAGAGATATTGGACTAATAAATGCATTGTCATTCTACAACTAGCATAGTGGAGTGGAGGAGCTTTGTATTCGATATTCTCAAGGATACCATTATATCCTATTGACTTCCACCTAGTGAGTGATATTCTTCCATTGGTCACGGAGATCCCGATAGGCATGCTGACATCTTTGCATGCATCCAGCGAGAGCTGAGGTTGTGCAGAGAAAGGGAGGAGAGGCTAATGGATGAGCTATAGAGTGGTCAAGGGAGTTCACATGGTATGAGCATATCTAGGACACACACATGGAAACATAGATCTTCATCCTCCTATCATAGGGTAGAGAGATTTGTGAGTCATTGGCCATCAGAGCGTAGTGATAGATGTAGTGATAAATAAGGCCATTAGCCACATATGTATCAAAAATTGAAAAACTCTTTTTTGATGAATGAAAAACTTTCCCTACTGATTAGTTCTATGTTTGATTACTATATTTTCATTAATATAAAACTTAATAGAAAGAAAGAAGGTGCATGAATATATTAAATATGTAATTTTGTTAGAACCACAGAACCTATAAAAACTAGCTTTATAAGGAATACATAAATGCACAAGTAAAGAATGAAATTAAGGATAATAACGTTTGAGATGCATAATATTAATGGGTTCCTTAAAAGAAACACCATCCATATCAGCAAGCTTATAAGCACTCGAACCAAA